>JBAWUR020000072.1:0-157777 GCA_038363175.2 Artibeus lituratus | reverse complement strand
TCTTCATACCTAGGGTGTGTTAGCAGGGTCAGGGGCACCACAAGGGGACGTCAGTGGCTCTAGGTCACCTCCTCTAAGGTTGAGGATGTATATGCACTGTCCAGGGTCTGGTGGGTCTGGTAACAGGGACTGTGGTGCCCGGTTCTGTGAAGCTTTTGTCCTGAGTTCGCACACTTCTCTCCTGATCTTGTGCAAAGCCTGTAAGGATTTTAGGAAATTAAGGTAAGAGATTTCAATCTCCTCCCGTGCCAAGCGGGGAATAATGGGCACAGGCTGTCCAAAGAGAATTTCATAGGAGGCCAGTTTGTTAAGGTGAGGGGTGCACGGTGCCCTAAGCAAAGCAAGAGGAAGTAGCTGAACCCTATTCTTGCTGGACTCTTCTTTTAATTTTATTATTGTTTCCCCTAAAGTCCTATTCATCCTTTCTACTTGTTCTGAACTCTGAGGTCTATAAATGCAATGTAATTTGCCATTAATCCTCACATTGGTGCTAATTCCTGGGATATCTTGGAGATAAATGCAGGTCCATTATCTGATCCTACAGCTAAAGGAAGGCCATATCCGGCTACAATTTCCCTCAACAATAGCTTACATGCGGTGGACGCAGTCTCCCAATTCATGGGGAAGGCCTCCACCCACCCCGAGTAGGTGTCTACTAGGACCAATGGGCATTTGTATCCTAGCTTCCCAGGAGTCATCTGAGTAAAATCAATCTCCCATGGCTCTCCAGGGGCTTTCCGTTTTATCTTACAAAGGAGGGTAAGTCGTTGTTCTGGGCACTTTCGTTAACGCAGGCGCTCTACCTGCAGACTATAGAATGAATAATGTCCTGGACTTGGGGGTTCTGAGTAGTAGTTCTTGATTTGTTGCTTCAGCCTGTTCTTCCCTAGATGGGTGGAAGTATGTAGGTCCTGGTCTATTCCTCTAACTACTCCCTGGACTAAATATAGCCTAGAATCTGGCTAGTCTATCCATCCTTGAGGGTTATTCTGTTCTCTTCGTTTCTTTCCCTCTTCTTGTTGTTATTTTTGTTGTTGTTGTTGTTGTTATTGTTCTTCTTCTTCTTCTTCTTCTTCTTCTTCTTCTTCTTCTTCTTCTCCTTCTTCAGGGAGGTAGGTAGCGTTTGCTGGCAGGGTCGGGGGCGCCACAAGGGGAAGTAAGTTTTTTTGCTTCTTTGTGGCTGCTTCCTTGGCAGTCAAGTCAGTGAGCTGGTTCTCCCTTATGACTTGGTACTTTCCCTTCTGGTGCCCCCTGCAGTTAATCATTGCAATCGTGGAGAGAACCAGATGGCGTCGAGGAGGGCCACGATTTCATTTCTGTTTTTGATGTCTTTCCCCCCCTGCTGTCAGGAGGCCTCTTTCTTTATAGATTGCACCATGGATGTGGGCTGTTGCAAAGGCATAGTGGCTGTATGTGTAAATGTTGGCTGCTTTCCCTTCAGCTATTCATAGGGCCTTTGTTAACCCTATGAGTTCTGCTTTCTGTGCAGAGCTCCCTGGGGGTAACGTCTCTTGGCATAATACTTCATATTCAGTGGTTACTGCTACCCCTGCTTATCGCTGCCTGTCCTTGATAAAACTGCTCCCATCTGTAAATAGGGTTAGGTCGACCTTCTCATATGTCTGGTCCTTGAGATCTGGGCAGTAGCCAGTAACTGTTTCTAATATCTGGCTTCAGCTGTGGATTAGGGTTGAGTCTGGTATGGGCAGCAAGGTGGCAGGGTTGAGTGCTGTGGTTTTGAGGAACTGCACAGTGGGAGGGTTCAATAACTGGGCCTGGTATTGGGTCAGGCAAGCGTTGGTCAGCCACCTGTCAGGTGGTGCTCGGAGCACTTGCTCTATATAGTGGTCCCCTATGACCTGGATGTCTTGTCCTAGGGTTAGTTTGCTGGCTTCTTTGACTAATACTGAGGTGACTGCGAGAGCTCGCATGCAGGTCAGCCAGCCTGAGGCCACTGGGCCAAGTTTCTTGGAGAAGTAGGCAACAGGTCTTTTCCAAGGCCCTAACTCTTGGCTGAGTACCCCAAGTGCTACCCCTTTCTTCTCTTCCACAAATAACTGGAAGGGCTTGTTCAAATCTGGTAATGCGAGAGCAGGGGCAGCTGCAAGGGCTTCCTTAAGGGCCTGGAAAGCCTGCCTCTCCTTTTCTGCCCATATGAACTGGTCTTCCTTCCCCTTTGTGACCTCGTGGAGTGGTCTGGCAAGCTCTGCAAATCCTAGGATCCATAGTCTGCAGTACCCCACTGCCCCAAGGAACTCCCGTACTTGCCTTTTGGTTGTTGGCTCTGGTATTTGTAGCACCGCCTGAATGAGTTGGCTGGTTAATGTTCTCTGGCCCCCCTGCATAGTGTACCCCAGGTAACTTATAGTTTGTGTCACAATCTGGGCCTTCTTTGCAGACACTCTGGATCCCTTCTGCTCCAGGTCTTGGAGCAGATCTATGGTGGCAGCCTTGCAGTCCTCGGCCCCTTCTGCTGCGATCAGGAGGTCATCTACATACTGGAGCAGGGTCACCGCTGGATGGGTTACTCGGTAGGCCTGTCAGTCTTTGCTTAATGCTTCGTTAAAAATGGCGGGGGAATTCTTAAACCCTTGTGGTAGCCTTGTCCACGTGTATTGCCCTACTAGTTTATTTTCTGGATCATTCCATTCAAAGGCAAATATTTCTTGACTTTGTGGGCCTAAGGGTATGCAGAAAAAGGCATCCTTTAGGTCTAACACCGTATAGTAGGTGTAAGTAGGAGGTAAGGAGCTGAGCAGGGTGTACGGGTTTGGCACCGTCGGGTGTATTATCTCTACCCTGAGGTTTACCTCTCGCAAGTCCTGGACTGGCCGATAGTCCTGGGTTCCCGGCTTTTGAATGGGCAAAGGGCGGGGGGTTGTTCCAGGCTGACTGGCAGTTCTGCAAACTGCCTACAACCGATGTTGTAGGTGTTGTGCAATCGCCTGCCCAACAGGCGCAGGTCGTGCCCGCGCTGGCGCTGGGAATTGTCTGATCCTAACAGGGGTTGCCGTACTGAGGAGTTGCACTAGGACAGGAGGCTGGTGTGTGGCTAGCCCAGGGGAGGTTAGTTTCTGCCCAGACCCCAGGCACTAGCGCCTGTAAGTCTTCTGGCACCCCGAGGCCTGTTCCCTCCTTCTCTGGGGCTGTGGCTAGGAGGTATTCCTCAGAAGAGGGGACAGTCACCTCTAGGCTCACCCTAGTGTTTTCCTGGTCACTCAGGGCACCTCTTTCTGGCTTAAAGGTAATAGTGGCCTGAAACTTCTGCAGCAAGTCCCTTCCTAATAGTGGATATGGGCAACCCGGAATTATAAGGAACGGATGGGTGATGGTTCCTTTCCCTAGGTCGGTGATCCTGGCGGTGGCCCATGGGTAAGCTTCCGCCTTTCCTGTTGCCCCGACTATTTTGGTGGTGGCCTTCTGCATTTGTCCCTGCGGCTGCTTTAAAACGGAGAAGGCGGCTCCCATGTCGACTAGGAAATCTATAGGCTTTTCTTCAACATTCAAGGTGACCATGGGCTCTTGGGAGCCAACAGAGATGGAGCCTTGGCTCCGTTAGTGGAAAGTCTGGAGCAAGACCTCCGGGCCTTGCTGCCACCGCCTTTGATTGGCAGCTTTCAGTTTTGGGCAGTCCTGCTTCCAGTGTCCATTCTCTTTGCAAAACGCACACTGATCTTTGTCTGGTAGGCGCCCCCGCCCCCTCCGCTGCCCCCCTTTTCCTTTGGCTGGGGCCTCCTGTGCGGCAATCAAGATGTGTGCTATCTCCTTTGCTCGCCCTACCTCTGGGTCATCCCTGTTAATATACACCTTCTGGGCAACTTGCAAGAGCTTGCTCCTATTCTCTTCCTCAAAACCCTCTATCTTCTGTACCTTTTTCCTTATATCCGAGGCTGCCTGCGTCACAAATGCTATGTTGATGAGCCTCCTATTCTCTTCTGCCTCAGGATCTAACGGGGTGTAAACCCTGTACGCTTCCATGAGTCGTTCTAGGAACGCAGCGGGGGACTCTTCCCTGCCTGGAATTACTTCACTAACTTTACTGAAATTGGTGGGCCTCCTGGCAGCTGCCTGTAATCCTTTCAATAGAGCCCGGCAGTATTGGAGGAGCGCGTCCCTTCCCCCCCGGGGTGTTGGGGTCCCATGCAGGAGGCTGGGTTGGTAAGATGGTCTCTAATTCTCTTCTCCCTGCGCTGTGTCTGCCTCCATCCCCAGCACTGCTTTTGCTGCTTCCCTGATTATCCTGTCCCTTTCTTCCAAAGTAAACAGGGTCTGTAAAATTTGTTGGCAGTCATCCCAAGTGGGCTGGTGGGTTCTGAATATAGTTTCAAGGAGGGAGATTAATCCCTGAGGTTTCTCGGAAAATGGTGGGTTCTGATGTTTCCAATTCTATAAATCACTAGTAGAGAAGGGGACATAAATTAACCACAATGGCGCCCGGGGAGGTGCATCTGGCGCTGGAGGCGCCTCCCAGAGTGGTAATATAGCAGCCCCACGGGGGTGGGGGGTGGTGGTGGGGGGGGTGGTTCCCCGTTCTCTCAGAATGCTGCTCCGAGTGTGCGGAGATCTGAGGGGCTCATTTTCCCTTCTTCCCATACTATCGGGTTCCTCCTTCCTTCCTATGGTAGAGATGGTAGGGGCATTCACTGGGTCGACAATGTCCTCTGGCGGCTCGGCCAAGATGGGGTATAACCTCTGTCTACCGGACAGGGGTGCGGAGGGCTGCTTAGAGGCCGTCTTATTGCATGATTCCTGCTGTCCTCCCTTCGCGCTCCCTCCCCCTGCAGCCAGGCAGATAGCCCTCCTTCCCCCACCCTGCTTGTTCCCCTGCATGCATTTCCTGATGTACCCGGGCCGCTCGGTGGCTATGTCGACCCAGATATCTATATACAGGCACTGGTCAGGGTGGGGCACCCTGTACACAGTGGCTCGGACTGCAAACAATATGGGCAGGTCAAAGGTCCCTTCGGTGGGCCAGCCCACATTAAATGTAGGCCACGCGGTGGTCCTCCATAGCCGTTTGCACGAAGTCCCAGAAGTTGGTGAGTAAGCAGTCAAGGGGTGAGCTCGGTCTGGAGACCGACCCGCTCTGCCCCAACTCTGATGTCTGTAAGATCTTTGAGAGCTCAGAAACAAGAGTCACAAACCAGACACAAAAGCAAAGACCGACAGGAACCCAGCCGTAACAACACAAACACACACAGCCTGCGCAGGGAGCGCCTGCCCCGGGAGCCAAGAAGGCTGTGCGGTAGGGAGCTGCGAACCGAGAGCCCTGCGCAAACCGAAAGGAATACCCGAAAGTAATACCTAATCGTGACTGGTCACATTCAGAAACCAAAACTACACCCAGCTCGGCGTCCAGTCTGCTGGGCCCCTGGGTGGGCTCCCGATGGTGTCCCATCTACCACCTCAGAGAAGTGCTGCTCTTGAGCCCAGTACCAAAGTGGATCCATCCTCATGACCGCGGTACTCACTCAGCCTGAGCCTTCCCTCCGGCTTCCGACCTGGAACTCCTCTGAAGGAGATCTCGCTGAGGCCTCCAAAATGTAGCATCCACCAATTCGAGCAACAAATGGTCAGAAACTTTCAGGACTTTAAGATGCAACTTTATTGGCCAAAGGTTTTACCTGTGCAGGGGCAAACTCTCGAGGTGTCCGGAGACACAGTGCCAAAATGGCTGCAAATGAGAGTCGCACCTGGTGCTTACAGCCTAGGGTTTTTATTGGGGTGAGCAAGCAAGCAAGCAAGCAAGCAAATACAGAAGCAGACGTAGCTGTTAGCAATTGGCTATCTCGAGAGAACACACATGGCTATGCTCTCTGCTTGCAAGGATGGATACTTTTCTGCAAAGACAAGGTCATGCAAAGACAAGGTCATGCACAGGCGGTTTATCTTGTTCAGCACTCTTTGTACTTTCTGTACTTTCTATCTTCCTTGCTGAGTCAGTCTGAAGCCTGCCTCGGGTTCCTCTTGGCTACTTTTATCTAATTCTGGGCCTAACAGAAGGAGGACTGGACCCTGCTGGGAAGAGGCTGGTACTGAGGGGGCGGGACCGGAGCCAGTTAGTGTAGGTCGGAACCGGTTATATTGGGGGCGGGACGGAGAAGGCCCCCCCCCCCCCCAGAATTCGGGTGCAACTGAGAGATCAGAGGTTTGGGGATGGGCACCTGAGCTTGGGCGGAGGTGCCAGAGACCGTGAGAGACTGCATGAGGGTTTGGGAGAAGGGTAATGGGGCGGGAAACGGCACAGTGGGCTCCGCTCTCCTACAGGTTTGGGGGTCCTCTCCCCGTGGGCAGGAAGGGAGAGCGCAGGGGAGCTTCTTCACCGCGAGAACAAAACTGCCCACCCGGCTTTCGGCCTTTCACGGGCGGGTGGGGAGCAGCGCGGGTCTGGGGGTTGGTGAGCCGGAGCCACCTGAGGGTTCGTGTGGATGCGCTCTCCAAGGCCGCCTAGCTCACCCCTCTCTTTCCTGGTTATGAAAGATGAAAACCAGGAAAATCGGCATTTGGGGAGCGTGGTAAAGGGGTGAAGGTCTTCTCCTTTTTTCCCCACCGCGGTGAGCGAACAGGGAGAGGATTGTTGGATCCCATGTGCAGACGTCGATGCTCCGGACCACTGAGCCAGGGACCTGTACACACGGGTGGCCTCCGGCAGCAGGGTCATTACACGCGCATCTTTCTCCCCAGACATTCTGCTTGTTAAGATGTCAGTAGGGAGAGTAGGCGTTTATATTTCAGAAATTCCCCTGGTGAGACAAACGTCCCTGTCCAAGCGGACGCCTCCCCAGTGGGGGTCTGGTTCTCACTGTGTGCTCCGCTGGGGGAAGGGCCAAGATAGAGTTTGGGGGCAGTTCTGGTCCCCTAAGTGAAGTGGTTGACAGAGAGGGTCTTCTTTGCTGTGGCCACTGTGAGCAGTTCTCCCTGAAGATGAAAGAGAACTTTGCTGTTGCAACAAAACTAGGCGGGTGGCGTATGAACTGGAGGAAACAGGCAGAAGGTGTCAGAGGGTAGTAGCTCCCGCCCAGCCCCGTTGCTGAAGTTGGGACCTTTCTTGCCAGGCGTTCCTGCGTCCGGGAGTCCTCAGGGTTGGTGTTGGTCTGGGACTTGAATTGCTGAATAATTGGGACCAGGGTGTTGGCTGCCTTCTTCTGCCCTCTCCTGTCTCCAGTGTGACCTGACCCCAGCGTCCCTGCGCCAGAGCTGATGTGACAGGACCCCCTGCGCTCTCTGGGAGGGACCTTTCCCCACAATCAGGGACCCCAGAGCTGAGATGACAGGAACCAGTCTTCTCCCTGGTGGGACAGTTTTCCAGACACAGGGGATAGAGCAAGTGTGACAGGCTACCTACTCTGTCAGGTGGGAGCCCTTCCCGCGTCCACAGGACTCAGCTGTCAGGCAGGACGCCTGTCTTTCCCAGCCCGGGTCCCTCTTCACTGTGACAGGACCCCACTCCTGGCAGGGAGAGGCCCCTTCCCACACTCTCAGGACCCAGAGTTCAGATGGCAGGGCCCCCTACTTTCTCAGTGAGGGGCCCACCCCACATTCACAAGACCCGAAGGTGATCAGACAGCACCCCAGACTATTCCTTGTTGAACCTCCACACATTCGCTGATGTCAGAAGACCAGGTGTCTTCTCAGGTGGGGCCTCTCCTCCTGCTCAACACTCAATGCTGATGTGAAACCACAGCTTTCTACCCCCTGGCAGGGCTTCTTGTAATTCCCGGACCTACGGCTGAAGTGACAGGACCCACAGCTCTCCCTGAGAAGCCACTGTTGCTGCACCCATGGCACACAGGCAACGGGACTGGACCTGTCACACTTACAGGCAAAGATGTTCCCTACAGTCATGGACCCACGGCCTCTGAGCACCTTATGATCACAGGGCTGGTGCAGCAGAGCCCTGTACTCTCAAAGGGGGGTTGTATTCAGGCTCCCAGGACCCAGAGTTGAAGTGACAGGACCCCCTGCTGTCTCAAGTCAGACCCCTTCCCACAGTCACCAGACTCAAAGGTGGAGGGTCAGGACACTTACATTTAACAGAGAGGGACCTTTCTCAACTCTCACAGGACACAGGTGTGCAGTAACAGGACACTCCTGTCTCTCATCTCTCATGTGGTCCTCTCCAAACTCAGGTGACCCAGGCCTGAGGTCACAGGACCCTTGGACCCACAGGTCTCAAGTGAGGCCTCTTCCTTTGCTTATAAGACCCAGAGGTGACTTGACATGACCTCTTATGGTCTCTGGTGAGGACCCAGAGCTCATCCCACGAGGCTCCATCCTCTCTTAGGTAATACTACTTCTCCCAGCAGTCAGAAGACCCATGGCTGACTTGGCAGGACCCCTGGTCTCTGGGAGTGGGACCTTTTTTCAAACTCTGCTGCACACCGCCATCTAGTGTGCATCTTTGGAATAGCATCTGAGTTGAGGCCAGCAGGAGATGCTTTTTGTCACCACCTTATGGACACCTTGGAAATAGCACCTTTTTTCATGGCATCTGCTCCTATCCTTTTTTGCAAGGTCACTTTGAAGCCTCATGGCACCTCACACCATCACAGCCTCAGTGCATTTTGTGTGTGCACGTTTCCATTCTATCCCTGATGTTCTTCTGCATGTGGGGTTCCTGACTCTTTTATGTGAGTGAGGTTGTCATACCTATCGACTTCTCAAACTTAGTTGTTTTCATTTGTTAATTTTCTTTATACCTGTTGCATTATTAGAGCAGCTCAAAGATACTTGAGGTTAAAGGAAGGATTGTTTCTCCATTATGTAAGCAAACAGATATTTATAAGAGGTGGATGTGGGGAGTACATGTGTCACCATTTACTTAAGTAAGATTTAATAATTTAACTGAAGTAACTTATTTTCAAAAGTGAATGATTATCTGAATGAAATATGGAACAATGTACTACTTTAGCTTGTTCATATGGAACTTCTGTGTTAAGTTTCAGAGGCAGTAATGAAGGGGACCAACATTTTGCCTTTGGCACATTGACTTTAAACTGGCTTTTAGAAAAAGGAAGACTGGGGAATTACTGAGGATTGTTGTTTCATTTATTCCTGAGAGATGTAGTTGCCAAAACTGGGTTTAGGAAGAGAGCTTCAGCACAGCTCTAGACAGTAATACTCCTAGCAAGAGCTTCTTGACCCTTTCTTGCCTTACTCCCTGTGTCTTAAAGTTTTTGGAAGACAGAAAACCTCATCACAAGTGGCAAATATGTGTGTGGCCCTTTTCCCACTGAAGATGCATGAACATAAGCAACATCTTTGGCCCCTTCAGTTTTCTCACTTCAAGAAAGGTACAAGCACAACTGCAAGGCAACAAAAGGTTATAGTGTATGTGGAGACATTGCTGTGAGTGCTGGAATGTGTCAGAAGTGTGTGTGAAGTTTCATGCTGGAGATTTCTTGCGTACAGTTGGTGCTGAGTCAGCAGACCAGGTGCAGTAGAGGGCCATGGAGGGGAGATGTTCACTGAGGACAGACCACATTATGGCACACAGGAGACAGGCGATATTCTCAAAGGATCGAAATTGAGTATCAAGAATTATTTTGAGTATCAAGAATTAACATCAGCAAGGTGATGTTAATTGCATTGCTGTTGGGTTCCAAGCAGTGAAATGGGGCTCTGGGGGACCCCTTTTGACTGCATTTCCTGAAGTGTTTCTCTACTGAAACCTAAGGAAAACATTGTGCTTCAAAGACAAATTTTGAGGCGGGATGAACAGTTGATATGGTAGAATACTGTGGAATGGGAGAGTTGAGGAAAGGAAAGGAACCACCACCAGCAGCTCCTCCAAAGGCTTGTCTTCATCCAAAGGAGGTGATGTTGTGTATGTGGTGGATTTCTGAGGGGGCTCTGCAGTGGGAGCTCCTTGCAGAAACCCAGCAGGTTCCTCCCATCAGAGCCACTGAAAGCCGCCTGTGGGAAAGTGTTCAGAATTTGTCGGCAGAAGATGCAGAAGGTGCAAGGCCATTGAGTTCAGTCTTTCCAAACTTGTCTTAATGGAGAGAAATTTCCATTCTCTGGAAGACTGCAGAAGGCACCTGGAAGAGTTCTCTGCTCTGAAAGAGAACAATGTCGTAGGATTGATGGAATGGTGAAGTCGCCTGAAAAGTTTCAGAGGGCAGTGGAACAAAGTGGTGACTATGTTGTCCAGCCACATTGCTGGGGGGAAATGAAAAGCCTGCCTGTCATGGCACCTGATGGTAAAAAGTGAAGTAACCTTTCTTCCAAGTTCAATGTGTTCCAAGTGTCGGTCTCTGCTGTCATCTTCTGGCTATTTTGGGGAATGACGCCTCAGTACAGGTCAGTAGTAAAAGTGGTTGATTCCAGTGGAATATCAATGACTTTGGATGGCAAGGTTTTTTTTAAGTATCTTTTTATAGATTTTATTTATTGTTTCCTTTTCTAGAGGTAGAGGACAGGAGGGAGAAAGAGAGGGAGAGACACATCAATGTATGAGAGAGAAACATTGATCAGTTGCCTCTTACATGCCCCCAGTTGGGGACCTAGCCCACAACCCAGGCATGTGTCCTGACTGGGAATCGAACCAGTGACCTTCTGGCTTGCAGGTCAGCGCTCAATCCACTGAGCCACAATAGCCAGGGCTTGATCGCAGGGGTTGTACAAGTGCATTGAAAACATCTAAATGTCAGGGCTGTCCATCTACCTTGTCACTGGTTTCCAGATTAACAGCCAGGAGATCAATTAGCGTGTTTAATGCGACATTTCCTGAATCTGGTTGTGTAGTGTTATAGACTCAGGTTCTACAATATCCAGGTTTGATTGAAAATTGTAATTTGCTTTGTTGCAGCTTGGTTAAACAACGCAGAAGTAAAATTTATTAGAAATTCTACACCAAGAGTTAAAAGAAAGTAAAGTAAAACACAAGCCCCCTCATTTCATGTGTGTGCCCCTACAGACATGTTGATGGGCTTGTTTCCTCAGCTTTGCCTAGACTGACTTCACTGTTGGAAGTTCATTGTACCAGTAAAAAGCAAAGGAACCTTTTTGTGAAGCCAATAGTAACAGTGAGTTTCCAACTGTCATTCTCTGCTGCCACCCCGTGGTCATTTTTGAGATCGACACCTCAGTTCAGGTCAGCAGGAAAAAGTGGTTGATTCCAGTTGAATATCAATGGATTTTGATGGCAGTGGTATTTACAAAACCATTAGAAAATGTCTAGATATCAGCACTGTCCAGTTACCTTGTGACTGGTTTGCAGGGTAAATGGAGCAATGAATGCATTCTATGTGACATGTCTTGGAACTGACTTTGTAGCGTAATAAAGTCAAGCTTTGACAAGTTGCAGGCGTGCTTGGAAATCTTTTGTAGTTTGATTTGTCTCAGCTTCCTTAAACAGTGATAAAAGTAAAGTTTATTCAGTATTTTCTACCATGGTATAAATATAAAATAAAATACATAAAGAAAATGAAAGTGTCATAGTTTTGCGTATGTGGCCTCAGGGATATGTCTTGGGGCTCTTTTTCTTTCTTTTTTTGGGGGGGTCTGGATGTCTTTTAATATTTTAATTTTCTCATATGGGTACAAAAACTGGTACATTTCCAGTTTCTGTTTCTAACATGTGTATTTCTGGGTGAAAATTTCTTTCTTAAGTTTTGGCATGTAGTGTGTTAAGCATATTTCAGTTTAAGTTATTTTGTATCTCAAATGGTGGTTCACTTTGGAGATTATTTAGGTGTCTGTTTCATGAATACCAAACAACAGAACTTTCTGGTGACCCACTTTCAGTGAATTCTAGCTTCACTGCTATGAGAGCAAAAAACACCTGTGTATGATTTCCATGCTGCAATGCTTGTTGAAGCCTGTTTTATCCTGGGTTGGCTAAACAGTCACTTCAGGCCCTCACCACCCCCACCTTCACTCTCCCATTATGTGGACTCTGGTTCACGTATTTGTCTTTAACTTTATTTGAAACCCTTTGGTGATATTGTATCATGACAGATGTCCTATGAGCATTCATTAAAAAAACAAACTCCCCAGAAGTGTTGAGTGTGTGGCCATTTTTATATTGAAGATGGATGAATAGAAGTAATATTTTCAGTATAAGACACTGTGGCATATCAAGAGAGTTAAATGTCAATTGAATGGAATACAAGATTTGTGCCATGTAGGAGAAGGTGTTATGACAGCTTGAATGGGTCAGAAGTGGTTTGTGATATTTCTCGTTGGAGATTTCTTGTGTGAGGGTTTTCCACACATCGGAAGGACCAGTCGCAGTCAATAGTCATCCAGTCCAGACATTCATCAAAGAGCGACCACATTATGCCATGCGGGAGACAGGCAACATACTCAAAAACCCTTTAGCAAGCATCAAAAATTATTTCCACCAGTATGGTTACATTAATTGCTTTGATGTTTGGGTTCACAGAAGTTAAGGGGGGAGGAGGAAGGATCCCTGCCTGATCACCTTTCCACATCAAATTGTCTGCTCCTATGTGAGGAAAATGTTATATTTCCAAGATATTGTGGACAGGGTGATGAATCGTTGATATTTGACACTAATATGGAATGGGAGAGATCGTGGGAACATGAAGGAACTGCCCTTCATCAGGGCCAGCAGCCACTCCAAAGTGTGGTCTGCACCCAAGGAAGGTGATGCTGTGGACAAGGTGGGATCACTAGGGAGTCTGTACTAGGAGCTCCTTGCCATATACCAGGTGGTTACTTCCAAAGTACTGCTCCCCATTGGACCAGTGGCACTCACTGCCCCAGGGGAAGAGTCCTGAATTTGTCAGCAGAAGATGTGCAATCAATTGTCCATCAGGAAAAGGTGAGAGAACGCATTCCTCTTTGGTGAGCAGGGGAAAACGGTTCCAGCCTGGCGTGGCTGTCCTGATACATCCACAGTACACATTGTATCCTCAGACTGCCAGGTATTTCAGCAGCCTTTCCTAAATTCTCATAGTGGAGAAAATTTCTGGTCCGTAGAAGACTGCAAAAGGGACCTGGAAGAGTTCTGTGCTTAGAAAGATAACAATGTGGTGGGCAGATGGAATGGTGAAGTGGGCTGAATGATAACAGAGGACAATGGAAGTAAATGATGAAACCGTGAACCACTCACATTGTTGAGGATAATGAAAAAATGTGCATGTCATTGAATTTTACTGGAAAACGTGAAGGTACCTTGTGTATATGTTCCAAGTGTCTGTCTATGCTGGCATCTCGTGGCCTTTTTTGGGAATGACATGTTCGTTTAGGTCAGCAGGAAAAGTGGTTGATTCCAGTGAAATATCAATGACTTTTGATGGTAGTGGTATTTACAAGTGCATTTGAAAACATCTAAATGTCAGGACTATACAGTTATCTTCTAACTAGTCTCCAGAGTAATGGCCAATGGAGGAATAAGCATGTTTTATGGGACGTTTCTTGGAAGTGGCTTTGTAGCATAATACAGGGAGTTGTTTACAAGTGCCAAGTGTGCCTGAAAGTGGTTGTAATTTGCTTTGTCTATTGCAGCTTCATAGAACAATGTGGAGGTAAAATTTATATATGATGCTGCTGCAAGAGACACAAAAAAAGCAAAGCAAAGTAAAGTACCAGTGCCATCATTGTGTGTACCTGCCCTTTGGGACATGTCTACAGGCTTGTTTCTTCCCTTGCCCTGGACTTTGTCTACTATTTGAGGTTCCTGGTATGGGTGCAAAACATGTGCATTTCCAGCTTCTTTGTCTAAGCTGTGCATTTAAGGGTGAAGATTTCTTTCTCAAGTTTTGTTACGAAGCATCTTTACCATCACTCAGGTCCAGTTACTTTGTAATTCCAATGGCAGTTTATTTCAGAGGTTCTTTAGGAGTTTATTTCAGAAGTCCCAAAGAACAGAACTTTCTAGTCATCTATTCTCAGTAAATGCTGCTTCAGTGTTATAAGGGCAAAAACATTTTGTATAGTATTTTGAGGCTGTGATGCTGGTTGAAACTTGCTTTAAATGGGGCTGGTAAAAATGTCAGTTCAGCTCCCCACCCTCTCCCACCACCACATCCCACCCCATCACCTGGCTCTGGTCTCACATACTTGCCTTTACGTCATTTGAAACTGTTTTGTTAGAATGCATGGTGACAGCTGTCATACCAGCTTGCATTAAAGAAATGTCATCACAATTGGAGAATGTGTGTGTGGCCATTTTCACCCTGAAGATGGAAGAACATAAGCAACATTTTCATCCCCTTATGCTTTGTCATTTCAAGAAAGGTCCAAGTGCAAGTGTAAGGCAAAGATTTTTTGGGGTGTGTTTGGAGACATGGCTGTGAGTGATGGAATGTATCACAAGTGTATTTTCAAGTATCATTCTGGAGATTTCTGGCGTGCAGTTGCCCCATGGGTCCGACAGACCAGTTGAAGTGGAGAGCCATCCATGGCAGATGTTTACTGAAGACAGACCATGGTGTGGCTTTCTAGAGAAAGGTAACATAATCAAAGTATCCTAATCAAGCATTGAAAATCATTTGCACCAGCATAGTTAAGTTAGTCACCCTGATGTCTGGGTTCCACAGAAATTCGGCGAGTACAAGAAGGGGACTCATCTTGAACACATATCCACATGTGGTTCTCTACTGAAATGTAAGGAAAACATTTTGTTTCCAGAATAAATTGTGGGGGGTGATGAATGGTTTATGTGTTAGAATAATGTGGAATAAAAGAGATTAAGGGTCAGCTAAGAAAGCAACACCAGGCCCCTCCAAAGGGTGGTCTTCATCTGAAAGAGGTGATGTTGCCCTTGTGGTGGTTTCTGGAGGGGGCCTTGCAGGAGTTCCTTGTAGAAAGCCGGCAGGTGACTTGAAACAAGCACTGCTCCAGGTCAGACCAACTGAAAGCACTGCCTGAGGGAAAGAGTCTGGAATTTGTCAGCAGAAGCTTCATGATATGGTGAGAATGCGTTTCTCTTTGGTGACCAGTAAAAAAAGGTTCCAGCCTTGCTTCGCAGTCCTGATTCATGCACAGTGCTCACCAGACCTTGCACCTTCATGTGGCCAATTATTTTGGTCTGTCTGAATTTCTCTTATTGGAGAGAAATTTCCATTCCCTGGAAGACTGCAGAAGCCACCTGGAAGAGCTCTCTGCTCCAACAGATAACAAAGTTGTGGGACTATGGAATGGTGAAATTACCTGAAAGGTGGCAAAAAGCAGTGGAACAGAGCAATGATGACCTTGTGCAGTCACTGTGTTTGAGGGAAAATGAAAAGTGTGCCTTTCATCGCATTTCACAGTAAAAAGTGAAGGAACCTTTCAGCTGAGCCATTTGTGGGACATAAGTTCCAAGTGTTGGTCTCTGCTGTTATCTTGTGGCTATTTTTGGGAATGACACCTCAGTGCAGTTCAGCAGGAAAGGTGGCTAATTGTAGTGGAATATCAATGGCTTTTGACAGTAGTGGTATTTCCAAGTGCATTCCAAAGCGTCTAAATGTCTTCACGGTCCAGTTACCTTGTGAGTGGTGTGCAGGTTAATGTGGGTTGTCTGTTGTAGCTTCCTTATATGGGGAAAATAAAATTTATTCAAAATCCTCCATCCAGAAATAGAATACAATAAAATAAAATAGAACAAAACGAAACAGAATATAATAAAATCACATCACTGTCATTTCATTTGTGTGCCCTTCTGGACATGTCTATGCTCATATTCCCTCCAGTGTGTCTTGGCTTCATATACTCTTTTCAGTTCCTAAAATGGGTGCTTCTTTTGTACAATTGGAGGTTTTGTGACTAACCCGTGTTTTCAAAGGGGCAGATTTTGTTCTTAAGTTTCAGTGTGTAGTATATTTAGCATCTTTCAGTTCAAATTACTTTGTAACTCACATGGTGGTTCATTTTGGAAGTTCCAAATAGTTGATTCGAGTCCTGATTTCCTTCATTTCACTGTTGGTTTCCTGAATATTTTGCTTTATTTCACTTTGGGTAGTCTTCATTTGTTCTTTCATTTTGCAACCAATCTCTGTCAGTTCTGTGAGCATTTTGATTACCAAGGCTTTGAACTCTCCCACAGATGAGTTGGCTATCTCATCACTTAGCTCCTTTTCTGGAGTTTTGCTCTGTTCTTTCATTTGGGCCATATTTTTTTGTTTGTGCACACCGGTCTGGTTGGTCTTGTTGACTGTTTTCTTAGTTCTTTGATTGTTAGAGTGCCATTCAGTTTGATTTTTGGGCAGTCTGGTTGTTTTTTGATTTTAGATTGGTTGTTATACTCCTTTTGGTTGTGCAAGGAAGTGAAGATTTTCTAGCTATGCCTCCATCTAGGCCAGAACCTCAAAGAATCTGATTTTTTAAAAAACACTTGCTCCATAGTACAGTATGGTCAATGAAAACAAAACAAAACAAAAAAAAACAGTTCTAAGCTTGATTGTCTTCTGCCATCTCTTGCTCATTTTGGAAATAACACTTTAGTGCTGGTCAACAATAAAAGTGGTTGGTTCTGGTGGAATGTCAATGACTGTTGATGACAATGGTATTTAGAAGTGTATTTAAAAATGTCTAAATGTAAGGACTGCCCAGTTACCGGGTTTCCAGATTAGGGCAAAGGAAGCAATAAATGTATGTTATGTGCATTTGTTGGAACTAGCTGTATAATGTAACAGAGTCAGGTTTTTAGAAGATCCAAGTGTGCTTGAAAATTGTAGAAGATGCAAGTGTGAAAAGCACATTTGTAATGTGCCTTGTTTGTTGAAGCTTCCTTAAACAATGAAGAAAGTAAAATCTATTTAAAATGAGTTTTAACCCAAGAGGTTAAAAAAAATAAAACACTATCATTTTATACATAAAAATCAAAGGAACTGTTTGCCCAAGCCACTAAATATGTGTCCCAGGTGTGCCTCTCTGCTGTTGTCTTGTGGGAAGTTTGGGGAATAACATCTTTGTACAGGTCAGCAGGAAAAGTGGTTGATTATAGTGGAATGTCAGTGACTTTTGATTTTTTAAAAAAGACTGTTTCGAGGTACAAATCTCAGTTCCCAATGTCAGTGACCAGTTCCCTGGAACCACTTTTTATGAGCACATCATTTGGACCAGACACCGATTTGGGGGTTCACCACTGGTTTTTTTTATTATATCTTTAAATTATTCTTTGTATATATAAAAGATACTTACTTCTGCATGTTATTTACCACACAGTTTACTAAGTTCTATTATTTATGATACCTTTAGGTTGATATTCATGAGTTGTCAAGGTAAATAAGATATCATGCAATAATAAAATTACATTAGTTTAGCTGTATAAAGCATGAAAAATGGAGCTTGGAAACATGAAGATATGAAGAGTTAAAAATGTGTTAGTTGTAAGTTCATTAATAGTTAGATAAAATAGTAATATGATTCTTAGCATTGTAAATGAGTTTAGTACCTGGAGCAGTGGTGTTTCAGAAATCAGAAGTACTTGGTGAGTAAAATTGTGCCCCTTGTAGGTTATCTGAGGAACTCACAATATGGCAATGTCCACATTTTCGAAAATAAGAACATTTGATGGTGAGTTCTGGAATGTAAAAGAGTAAGATTGTAGATTCTAAGTAATTTTAAGAAAGAATTGCAGAGTGATTTCTGGGCAGTGAAAAGGGACAGTGACCCTCAGTGCTGTGGTTTATCACACTGTGGTTCAGTCTCTTAAGGTGTCAGATCTTCTTTGGCTTCTGAGATTTCCCAGGTGGCTTCTTAGCCAAACACATTCCTCCCCACTCTTTGCAAGATGGCTGACATTTTAATTTATTTTTTGTTGTTGTTCTTTAGCTCTCAGCCTCCAGGTTGCCTGTCCAGAGGGAGACGTGATTTCAGATCTAGGGTGCAAAGTCACATGCTGTTTGTATTCTAATGGACTCTCCATCCTGCTCCATAGAGAGTAGGGTTTCTCATTGCTATGGATAATATTTTCTCCTGGGGGATTTTTCTCCACATTGTAGGTGCTTATTAGTAATTGTTATCTCTATTTAGTGCAGGACAGTAACTTCCAACTTAACCACCTCAAACCGCTCATTGAAAACACCTGTGAGGGTTGAGGTGACAGCAGGAGAAACTCCCCTTCTCACAGGAGAGTTCATTGGAGAGACCCACAGGGTCCTAGAAGATACACAAGCCCGCCCACCCAGGAATAAGCACCAGAAAGGCCCAGTTTGCTTGGGGGGAGTGGCAGAAGGGACTGAAATCCAGCAGAGAGCAGAGCAAGTGTCATTAGTCCCTCTTGGACCCCTCCCCCACATGCAGCATCACAACGCAGCAATGTAGGTTGCCCCACCCGGGTGAATACCTAAGGCTCCACCACTCACTACATAGCAGGCACATCAAGACAAAAAAAAAAAAATGTCCCAAATGAAAGAACAGATCAAAGCTCCAGAAAAAATACAACTAAGTTACAAAGAGATAGGCAACCTATCAGATGCACAGTTCAAAAACACTGGTAATCAGAATGTTCACGAAATTGGTTGAATTTAGTTGCAAATTAGGTTTTTAAAAAAGGCTATGCTAAGTGGAATAAAGGAAAATGTACAGGGAACCAACAGTGAGGGGAAGGAAACTGGGACTCAAATTAACAGTGTGGACCAAAATGAAGAAACATCCAACCAGAAAAGAATGAAGAAACAAGAATTCCAAGAAATGAGGACAGGCTTAGAAACCTCCAGGACATCTTTAAGCATTGCAACATCTGAATTATAGGGGAACCAGAAGAAGAGGAAGATCAACAATTGGAAATGTTACTTTAACAAATAATGAAGGAGAACCTCCCCAATCTGGCAAAGGAAATAGACTTCCAAGAAGTCCAGGAAGTCCAGGAAGCTCAGAAAGTCCCAAAGCAGTTGGACCCAAGGAGGAACACACCAAGGCACATCATAATTACCCATGGGTAATAATGAATCTTACCCAAGATTCAAATAAAGGAGACAATCCTAGAAGCAGCAAGAGAAAAGGAGACCATTACCTACAAAGGAGTGCCCATCAGACTGTCAGCTGATTTCTTAAAAGAGACCTTACAGGCAAGAAGGGGTGGTAGGAAGTATTCCAAGTCATGAAAGGCAAGGACCTAAATCCAAGATTGCTCTATCTGGAAAAGCTTTCATTTAGAATATAACAGCAGACAAATTGCTTCTCAAATAAGGTCAAGTTCAAAGAGTTCATCATCACCAAGATGTTATTATATGATATGTTAAAGGGATTTATCTAAGAAAAAGAAAATAAAACGTAAGAACAGTAAAATGATAGCAAACTCACAGTTATTAACAATCACACCTAAAACAAAAACAAAAGCAAACTACTAGAACAGAAACAGAACCGCAGAAATGGAGATCGCAAGGAGGGTTATCAGTGGGAGAGTGGGAGGGGCAGAAAGGGGGAAGAGGTACAGAGAACAAGTAGCATAGATGGTAGGTAGAAAATAGACAGGGATAGGTTAAGCATAGTGAAGGAAATGTAGAAGCCAAAGAACTTATATGTACCACCCACTGGCCATGAACTAAAGGGGGAATGTGGGTGGGAGGGGGTGTGCAGAGGGCAGAGAAGAGTAAAGGGGGGAAAATGGGACAACTGTAATAGCATAATCAATAAAATATATTTTTTAAAAAGAAATCTTCACCCTTAAATGCACATGTTAGGAGCAGAAGTGGAAATGCAGAAGTTTTGCACTGCCATGAGAAACCTAAAACAGTAAATGAAGTCCAGACACAGTGGACGACAGGAGCCTGCAGACATGTCTGGAGGGGCATGTACATAAAATGATAGCACTTTTTTTTTACCTCTGGGTGGAAAATTTTTAATAATTTTTACTTTTATCATTGTTTAAGGAAGCTGCAACAGACAAAACCAATTACAAATAATTTTCAAGCACCCTTGGAACTTTTAAAAGCCTGACTTTATTATGCAACAAAGCCACTTCCAACAAATGTCACATGAGACACACTTATTCCACCTTTCTCCATTAATCTGGAAAGCAGTCATAAGGTACCTGGTCAGTCCTTACATTAGACGTTTTCAAATGCACTTGGAAATGCCACTGCCATTAAAACTCACTGATGTTCCACAGGAATCAACCACTTTTCCTGCTGACCTGCATTAAGGTGTCATTCCCCAGTATGACCACAAGACGGCAGCAGAGATGCACACTCAGAACATACACGGTACTAGGGACCTGGCCACCTTCAGTTTTTACTGTGAGATGCAGTGGCGGGCACATTTATCATTTTCTCCAACAACGTGACTAGACAGTACATTCATCACTTTGTTCCACTGCCCTCTGCTATCTTTCAGGCTACTTCGCCATTCCATCTTCCCATCACATTTTACATTTTGGAGCAGAGAAATCTCCCAGGTGCCATTCCACAGAATGCAAATTTTTCTCCATTAAGAGAATTGTGGAAAGGCTGAAATAAATGGAAATCCAAAGGCGCGGGGTGGGTGAGTACTGCGGATGAATCAGAACACCCAGACTGCAACCCTTTTTTTCTGGTCACCACAGAGAAACGTATGTTCTTGCCTTATCTTGTCTGAAGATCACGTGTCTTCTGCTGACACATTCAGGACTCTTTCCCTCAGGTGGTGCTTTCTATTGGTCTGATGTGGATCAGTACTTGCTGGAAGTAACCGCCTGGTTCCTGGTGAGGAGCTCCTACTACAAGACTCCCTAATGACCCCACCACATACACAGAATCGCCTCCTGTGGATGCAGACCGCCCTTTGGAGTGGATGATGGCGGTTCCCTCCATGTGCCCACAATCTCTCCTGTTCCACACTAGTGTCAACTATCAAGCCTTCATTATTCCTCCCCAATTTGTTTTGGAATTGGTTTTCCTTATGTTTCAGTAGAAAATTGCACTTGGAAATCTGTTCAAGAAGGTTTCCCCCTCCTCTCTGCTTAACTTCTGTGGAACCCAAACATCAAAGCAATTAACGTAACCATGCTGGTGCAAATGATTCTCAGTGCTATTGTTGCAGGAAAATGAAGCAACCAGACACCGAGGGTTTCTGGAATACGAGGTTTATTAACGTGTATGGGCTCAGAGGAGTCAATCTCCAAATTCCGAGTCCCGAACAAAGGATTCTTGAGGTTTATGTAGTCTAAGATGATGGACCGCCCTCCTCCTATCTTGTAGCCTCTCACAGGGCAAGGACACACAAAGGGTGGGGTTTACAGTCTACGTAGCAAAGCGAGATACAGAAGCGGAAATGTGGAAGTTAGTCCTGGCTACACGGCAGAAGCAAAGTACAAAAGCTAAATGCGGAAATTAGTTCCAACAGCGGGGGTGCTAACCTTAGCCCTAACTAATGCACCGTTGTTTACTTATCCCAGAAGGCCCTATCATTCTGTCTAGGGCACCTGGGGCCTGGGTAAATGAAGGTTAAACAAAGGTTCTTCAAAGCTTCCCATATCACTATTGATTACATTACTTTGAGTATGTCACCTGCTCCCACGTGCCACAATGTGGTCTGTCCTCAGTTAACGTCTGGACTGGATGGCTCTCCACTGCAACTGGTCTATGGGACCCAGGGGCAACTGCACAGGAGAAGTCGGCAGCATGAAACTTCACAATCTGCTTCTGACACATTCGGTCAGTCACAGCACCTTCTCCATACACACCACAAAACTTTTTTTGAATTTCAGTTGTGTTTCCACCTTTCTTGAAATGACAAAGCCTAATGTGCCAATAACGTTGCTATGTTCATCCATCTTCAGTATGAAAATGGCCACATGAATATTCAGGAGTTCTGGTCAGATTTTTTAATGCATGCTGAGATGGCAGCTGTCACAATAAAGTAAAAAAAAATAAATAAAAGGGTTTCAAATGAAGTTAAAGAAAAGTCATGGCATCAACCACAACTCCAACCCCTAATCCAAACCCCAAACCATGCCACGCACCAGACACTGGAATGGGTGTCCAAAGCCTGTCCCTCACTCCAGATGCCTGGCTCTAGACATCATACCACAGAGAACAGTGTGTCCTCCTATTTAAACCTGTAAACCTTGAAATGTAAACATCGAATGTCTAAAAATATAAAGCAGGTTTCTGTAAAAAAAAAAATCCACCTTACATTAAATCAACCAAATTAAATGATGCAATGATGGTGCACACTAGACATGAGATGCCTGAGACTGCCACTGGCCTATCATGGCATACTCTTCCAAAGCAAAACTAATTAAAGTAAGTGAGTAAATGCGATGTCCTCCTGATTAAAAATTTCTGGGTAGCAGGAGAAGCTACTTGCACAGTAAGAAGACCACCCATGGAATTGAAGAAAATAGTTGTACATTATACTTTTCATAAGACTCTTGTTACCACAACAAAGAACTTTATAACTCATCAATGGAGAGATTTATTTTTAAAGAACTTGAACAGTCTCTTGTAGAGAAAAAACATATGTACGAGTGATAAAAAAAAAAATCTGAGAGGATGTTCTGTGCCTGTATCACTGCACAATACCTTTCCCAGTCACTACAAAGGCTGTAATTGAGAAAGCAAAACTGAGAAATGTTTGTAATCACAAACAAAAATTAGACTCATTGACCATTTCTTTTCTAAATGTAAAATATTGCAGACCTTGTATAAAATACTTTGGCATTTCCTAAAAAAACTATCCTACTATGTTCAATAACTCCACTTCGAAACACACACCTGAGAAATTGACAGATGTTATAACAAACTTATACATGATTACTCACAACAGCACTGTTAACAACAACCAAAAGGTAGAAAGTATTCAAATGTCCATCTACAAGTAAATGAATACAAAAAATTTGGTTTTTCTGTCACCGAAAAGTTACCAGACCCAAAAAAGTTCTCCCTGGCAAGATCTCATATGGGTAGATTCTTGATTTTATGCAGTAAAAATGTCACAACATTAAGCTAGAGCATTTTGTGAGTTTGTATATTACATGTAAGGACACTGAAACAAAAAAAAGGGCTTCAGAGAGAAAAGGTGAAATCACAGCAACAAGAGTGAGCATTGGCAGAGCTGTTTGATACTACATGCCAAAACCTATGAAAAACATTCTTCACCCTTAAATGCACAGTATCAAAAATAAAAGCTGAGCCCTGACTGGTGTAGCTCAGTGGATTGAGTTCAGGCCTGTGAACCAAAGGATCATGGTTTGATTCCCAGTCAGGACACATGCCTGGGTTGTGGGGCAGTTTTCCCAGCAGGGGATACATGAGAAGCAACCATACATTGATATTTTTCTTCCTCTCTCCTTCCCTTCCCCTCTAAAGATAGATAGATGATAGATAGATAGATAGATAGATAGATAGATAATAAAAGCTGAAAATATGCAACTTTTGTGCCCATGCTTATAACCTAAAATAGTAAATGAAATCCAGAGAAAGTAGACAGAAACATGCTTATCAACATATCTGCGAGTGTATATACATAAAATGATAGCAGTTATTTTTCACTCTTGAAACAGAATTTTGAATAAATGTTTTCTCATTGTTTAAATGAGCAGCAACAAAGTGCAATTAAAATATTTTTCAAGCACATTTGGAACTTTTTTAAATGACTACATTTAGCTATAAAACAGCTTTCAACAAGTGTCTCACAAGCTATGTTTATTGCTCTCTTTACCATTAATCTGAAAACCAGTCACAAGATAACTGCAAAGACCTTATGTTTACATGTTTTAAAATACACTTCTAAATACCTTTCCAAAATAAATCACAGTCAGAGTGGAAAATAACTTTACATAGCCAAATAATAAAAATACTGCATGCCAGACCAACATCTTCCTGGTTTCAAACAAGAAAGAAGCTCCAGGGCCCTGGCTGGTGTAGCTCAGTGGATTGAGCTCGGGCCTGCAAACCAGACAATCGCAGTTCGATTCCCAGCCAGGGCATATGCCTGGGTTGCAGGCTGGTTCCCTGCAGGCCAGTTCCCAGCAGGGGATGCACAAAGGGCAACCATACATTGATGTTTCTCTCCCTTTCTCCTTCCCTTCCCCTCTAAAAATAAATAAATAGATTTAAAAAAAAAAAGAAAGAAGCTCCAAACTGTTTCTCAACCAAAGGTGATTTTTTTTCCCCTAAGGGGACTTCAGGCAACATACTGAACCATTTTAGATTGTCCTGAGGGGAAAGGAAGTGAGGGTGTTGACAGTCAATAGAGGTATTGGATGCTAATAAGCACCGACAAAGCAGAGGACAATCCCCTAGGAGAATAATTCTCTGGCCCAAATCACGGTGCTGAGAATAAAAACCCCTACTCTGTATCATGAAGACTCCATTAGAATACAAAGAGCATAGCCCTTTGCATCCTACATTTCAAAGGCTTCCTTTCTGGAAACAAGAAGCATGGAAGCTAAAACTTAAAGAACAAAAAATGCCAGCTGTTTTGCCAACATCAGGGAGAAGAGTCCTGGGCAATAGGTTAGGTGGCAAAAAAAAGATCTGTCCACTTAGGAGACCAGATCACACTGTGACTAAATAGAGTAGTCATCTGAGGATCCCTGCTTCTTTCCATTGCTCATACATCACTTTCATAACTGATTCGTGATATCACTTAAAAACAAAGAATCTTACTCTGTTAGATCCACATTTGACCATCTGAAGTTTTCTTCTTTGAAAATGTGCACATTTGCTACCTTCTGTGTTCCTCAGATGACTTACCTGGGGCACATTGCCTGTCACAAAATACTTCTGATTTCTGGAACACCATGCTTCCAGGCCCTAAACTCATTTAAAATGCTAAGAAGGATTTTATTTACTCATTAATATATTTATGACTAAAAAAGACAACTTTTCTAGCTCCTCACATTACCTCACTTGTTCTTGTTGTCTTTCAAGCTTTAACTATTTCTAGGTCACCTACACCAACAACCATGTACTGATCATTATTGCATGACAACATGTTTACCTTCATAACTCATGAGAATCAACAAAAAAGTACCACAAATAGAACTTAGTGCAGTGATGAGAAAATAACATGCAGAAATAAATATGTAGAAATGGTAAGTTCAATATATAATTTTTAAAAAAGACTCAGTAACAGCAAAACAGGGGGAAAAAAACCTGGGAATAAGCTGAACAATGTGCAGGATGTACATGATCAAAATTGAAAATTGCTATGCAATAACAGAAACTTTAACAAATTAAAAATATCATCTTATTTGGGAGTTAAAAATGGCTATCTTTATATCTCCATCAAAGCTATCTATAACTGAAATATAATCTAGTTATATAAAGAAAAGTGGTCTCACAGGAAGTAGTCGGCTGAATTGGACCTGAGACATATACCCCAGAAACAGTCTGGACCCCCTTTGATGCTTCCCACAGGGTGGCTGTATCTGCCCCCCACAGCCCCATCACCTCATAGCCCCCACGCAGCTCACCTTCTGCCCTTGGACTGCATTGCTTGCATCACGTTAGGATGTGAGCATCACCTCGTGACCACGGAGACCAGCAGCCGGCAGCACCTAACCTCCAGCCCGCATACTGGTTCATCTCTCCACCAGAACTGGCTGCCCCTCACTCCTGCCAGCCTACATTTGCCTCCCGCCCAGCCCCACCCACATCTGCAGCCTGGCCCCCTCTCACATCCAGTCCACTCCAGCCTCTGACCTAAGAACCCGCTCCCATCTGTAAGTTTGATTTTTAGTGGTCCATTGAAACAAAACCAGCCAGGAATCAGGTATACTTGTGGACGTGCAATGTAATGAAGAAATACATTAATAGTGTATACTTTATAATATTGAACAGTACTCTGAAAAAGTTCAGAGAATAAAAGGACAAGACAAACTGGGAGAAAATATGAATAACCTAAACCATGGGATGAAAAAACATCGAAAGTGAAAAAATGAGAAAAGACACACAGGATGGTGCAAAAGCAGCTTTTCAATCATTTACATGAACAATAATGTAATAATTATTAAATAATAAGACAACAATAAACTTTGTTTTTCCTTCTCACAACTCTAAACCTACTTTTGCCCTACCCTGTCTTATGCAAACATAAACCACATGAAAATTACATACTAACATGCAGTCGACTCCAAGGTAACAAGAGTGACTAGAGATGAAGGGCACTTCATATCAATGAGTTTAATTTACCAGAAAGATCCAAATTCATAAACAGCGTCATAAAATTAAATTATATAGAACAGAGACACAAACAAAAATGTATATTCATAATAGATTTAACAAATCTCTCTCATCAGAAATGCAGCATTCCACTTTCGGAATCAAGACACCACCTCAAAAAATTCAGTAAGGATATGAGAAACACCATGAGCAGCAAATTGAATTCAACATTCACAGATAACCCACTATACACAGCTTTTCCTGCTGGCCTGCCCTAAGGTGTTATTCCCAAAATTGACCACAAGATGGCAGAAGAGTTGCATGCTTGGAACATTTTTTATATTAACCACATTGTAATGAAGTTTCAAAAAATATTCAAAGAATTGAAATGAGATGAAGTTGCTGGCTCTCGTTATAGATAATCTAGAAATCAGTCGTAAAGGTCACCAGAAAATTCTCACATTTAGAAATTATGAAATTCACTTCTAAGTAATCCTCCAAATGAGTCACAACTGGAGTTAAAAAAATCATTTCAACTGAATAATATTAAAATATTTTCAAAACCTATGGGAAAATGTAAAAATAAATCTGCACATTACGGAGAAACAGTTGAAAATTCACATGTTTTGCACCCATACTACAAACCCAGAAAAATAAATTAAATCCTGGAAAGTAGAAGAATGGAAATAGGCAAGGAGAGATGTCTGGAAGAATATGTACATAAAACAATAGCAGCTATTACCTGTTTGGCTGAGATTTTAAATTTATTTTTATTTTTGTGTGTAATTGAAGTAAGCTGCCACAAAAAAAAATTCTCAGTTTGGTTAATAAAACAGTACAAGAGGAAAACTTGACATAATTTAAGAATAAATAGGCTGCTGTGGTAACAACACCACAGGCTTTTCTCTGCTCTCCCAGCCCAATCTCCTCACTCAGAGGGGCCCCTTTTCCAAAGTGCACTTCTTTGTGTGCAAATGCAGCTGAGCAGAGAGAAAATGACAGGACCAGACCTGAATCAGCAGAGCAATGCTGGGCAGCACAGCCTGAGGAGGAACTTGCCCTGGGGCTGCCTCATTTGGGGGGAAGGGGAACCCTCACAGCAAAGATGTTTTACAACTAAGCAGCAGCACCACTGGGCTGACCCACACAGGGGCTGCTTCATGATTCACCTGGAACAACACTGAGCTTCCTAACAGCCATGATGCACTCACACCCATTAGTACCAAAATGGAGCTATTTGAACTAAATAGAGTTTCCTTCTTCCCCACACCCCAACTCTGGAACTCCTGCTGGCTTTGACTTGGAGCCAATGACCATCAGTTCACAGACACTAGATGCCACAGACAGACTCAGGACCAAACACAGGCCCTAGACTCCAGAACCAGGGCCCCAGAATACACCAGAAACCAAAAGCTGAACCCCAGACCCAGGCCCCAATCCCAAAACTGTCCCCACGACCCAAGCCAGACCATTGACCCTGAATGCCAAACCCCAGACACCAGAGACTTATGGCAAATGCTGGACGCCAGATTCCACACATCAGAGCTGAGAGCCAGAGCTGCACACAGACCACACACACACACTCAGGACACGAAGCCACACCCAAAGAGACTCCAGATCCCAGACACGCAGACACAGATTCAACCCCAGGCCACAGACCCAAGAGACAGAACCCAGATCTGGAACCAGGACCCCACAGCCAGACTCCAGAGTTGGAGCTGGACAATGGAGCCCACTTACCAGTTGCAGGAGGGGAACCGAATCCTCGCAATGTAAACAGAGCCAGGAGCTGATAAAGAACATTCCTGACTCTCTAAGTCTGAGCAGCTGTTCTCAGAAATAGTTTTTCATGCCAATGAAAGTGTACAAGGGAAGAAAATAACTCCCGGCACTACTAAATGATACCAAGCCCTGGAGAAATAGACCAAAAAGGCTGACAGAGTAAAAAATAATAATAATGCTTACTCTTGCTGGGAGATGTCCGTGATCTCTCAGAGGCTGCACTTTCCAGAAGTTAGTGTCCTGGCCATGAATGTCACATGGCCAGCTCACAAAACTTGTGGGGGAACAAAAAATTATTCTTGTCGTACCTTCTAAGTTCTAACAGCTGGAATAACAATCAAATTCGCAAAATCTGATTAATGGGAGGAATTCAAAGTCTACTGCATGGGCAAGGGGGAATTCATATTAAAATGAATCCCAAACATAATGAGGTAATACTGAGTATATGGGGTATTTTGGAAAATGGAAGAACAGAGTCTGAGATTTCAAAGGTGAAGTGGGGGACATGCAGGTAATTTACAAAAAAAAGGCAGCATACCTGCCAGATTGATTTCTGTTGGGCAACTTCCACAACTTTAAGATGCAAGGAGTACAGTAAGAGGGTCAACAAGCTCTTATAAGGACAAGAGTCTCACTGTCTGAAGCTGAGGTAATTGGGCTGAAGCTCTCTTCCTGAAACAAATTGTGGCAACTAAACCTCTTAGGAAGAACTGAGATGACAATCCTAAAGAATTTCTCAGTCTTGCCTTTCTGAACAGCCAGTTTCACATCAACATGCCAAGTGCAAAATGCTGGCCCTCTCATGGCCGCCCCTGATACTTTACATAGTAGTTGTATATCCACCACCTACATTAGTACGTTGTTCCATATTTCACTGGCATAATCATTCAGTTATGAGAATTGGACTTTACTTAAATTGCTAAATCTTACTTAAGTAAATGGTGACATCACGTACTCCCCAAATTCACCCCATATTAAATACCTG
The DNA here is from genome assembly GCA_038363175.2 of Artibeus lituratus. Lineage (NCBI taxonomy): Eukaryota > Metazoa > Chordata > Mammalia > Chiroptera > Phyllostomidae > Artibeus > Artibeus lituratus. The sequence goes on along the minus strand of JBAWUR020000072.1, from coordinate 129,025 downwards.
ACTGCTTGCTTATGTGGTGGGGAAACAACCTTTCTTGGGACCTCAAGAATCTTTGGGCTGCTCCAATAATTCAACAGGTATGAAACAGATTAGCAAGTGAAATGACCAAATATCAGACAGACACAGCCAGGACAACCTCACTCACAGGAGAGAGTCAGAAACCCCACACAGACAAGAGCATAAATGAGGCAGCGATGATGTGAGGGGGGCCTGGCCATTTTCTATGACGAAGATCTATCCTTAGATCTGTGGGAACATACTTGAGGTGCAATAAAAGATGTTGGAACAACTGAATGAGAAAAATGTTGGGCTCCCAACATTACAACCTCCACCCAAAGCACTTCTCTCATTGATTTCAATAGCCACTCATAACTAACATAAAACACTGAGAGCTATCTAAAACATACTGAGAGATCTAAAGTGAAAGAATGGGAAAAGTATACTATACAAACATGAACCAAATGAAAACTATATAACATACAGTAGACTTACAGAAGGCAAAAAATGAACCACTACTACAAATAAAGACAAGTACTTCATATCAGTAAGTTCAATGTACCAGTTAGTTCCAAATTTTTATTCACTTAATAACATAAACTAAAAATTATATGTACAAAAAATACACAAATTAACAATCATAATAGAAGATTTAACCAACTTATATCATTCAGGTTCTGTTTCAGAACCAATAAAACCCACAAAAAATAGTAAAAATATTTTAAAAATAACATGAGAAGCAAATGGCATTCAATGTACATAAGTACTTCACTACAACCCAAAACTGCAAATTACAGATGCTTTCCAAGCTCCCTGGGAATTTTTTTTAAAAACTGACCATATTGTGATATAAAGTAAGTTTCAACAAATTTTAAAAGACTGAAATTTATATATTTATATATATGTTATATTTATATATATTTACATATTTATATGTGTGTATGTAGAGGCATATGTAATGTATATACACATATGTGTATATATAAACATGTATATATTACTCTCACTGACATTAATCAAGAAGTCAGTAACAACACGTAACTAGAAAGTACTTATATTTACAAATTATGAAATATACTTCTAAATAACCATCCCAAAATAAATCACAATTGGAGTTAGAAAATAATTTGCATGGAATGATAGTAAAAACACTTCTTACCCAGTACAGATCACTCAGGTTCCAAACATGATCACAGCTTCAAGCTCAGTGGTTTTCCACCTAAGACTGACTTTTCCCCCAAGGGGACATTTGGCACACTGTATGGAGACCTTTCAGATTGTCCTTGGGGTGGGGTTAAGGTGGGAGTTACTGACATGCACTGAACACAAGTCAGGATTACTAATAAGCAACTACAATGTGGACAAAAATCCTTCAGGAGAAAATATTATCCATAGCAATGAGAAACCCTACTCTCTATGGAGCAGGATGGAGAGTCCATTAGAATACAAACAGCATGTGACTTTGCACCCTAGATCTGAAATCACGCCTCCCTCTGGACAGGCAACCTGGAAGCTGAGAGCTAAAGAACAACAAAAAATAAATTAAAATGTCAGCCATCTTGCAAAGAGTGGGGAGGAATGTCCTTGGCTAAGAAGACACCCGGGAAATCTCAGAAGCCAAGGAAGATCTGATTCCTTAAGAGACTGCACCACAGTGTGATAAACCACAGCACTGAGGGTCACTGTCCCTTTTCACTGCCCAGAAATCACTCTGCAATTGTTTCTTAAAATTACTTAAATCTACAATCTTACTCTTTTACATTCCAGAACTCACCATCAAATGTTCTTCTTTTCGAAAATGTGGACACTGCCATATTGTGAGTTCCTCAGAACTCACAATTTTAGTTACAAAAAGGGGCAGTTTTATTTACAAAATGCTTCTGATTTCTAGAACACCATTGCTCCAGGTCCTGAACTCATTTACAATGCTAAGAATTATGTTACTATTTTATCTAACTATTAATGAACTTATAACTAGCACATTTTAACTCTTCATATCTTCATGTTTTATTCCAAGCTCTATTTTTATGCTTTATACAGCTTAACTAATGTAGTGTTATTATTGCATGATATCTTATTTACCTTGACAACTCATGAATATCAACCTAAAGGTATCATAAATAATACAACTTGGTAAGTTGTGTGGTAAATAACGTCCAGAAGTAAAGATCTTTTATATATACAAAGAGGAATTTAAAGATATAATCAAAGAAAAGAACCAATGGTGAACCCCCAAATCCGGTGTCTGGCCCAGATGATGTGCTCATAAAAAGTGGTTCCAGGGAACTGGTCACTGACATTGGGAACTGAGATTTGTACCTCAAAACAGTCTTTAAAAAAAATCCACAGTCACTGATATTCCACTATAATCAACCACTTTTCCTGCTGACCTGTACTAAGGTGTTATTCCCCAAACTTCCCATGAGATAACACCAGAGATGCACACTTGGGACACATAGTGGCTTGGCCAAACAATTCCTTTGATTTTTATGTATAAAATAATAGCGTTTTATTTTTTTTTTACCTCTTGGGTTGAAATTTATTTTAAATAGATTTTACTTTCTTCATTGTTTAAGGAAGCTGCAACAAACAAAGCACCTTACAAATGTGCTTTTCACACTTGGATCTTCTAAAAACCTGACTCTATTACACTATAAACCTAGTTCCACCAAATGGCACATAAAAGACATGTATTGCTTCCTTTGCCCCAATATGGAAACCAATCACAAGGTAACTTAGCAGTCCTTACCTTTAGACATTTTTAAATACACTTCTAAATACCATTGCCATCAACAGTCATTGACATTCCACCAGAACCAACCACTTTCCTTGTTGACCAGCACTAAAGTGTTATTTCCAAAATGAGCAAGAGATGGCAGAAGACAACCAAGCTTGGAACTGGTTTTTTGTTTTGTTTTGTTTTCATTGACCATATTGTACTATGGAGCAAGTTTCAGAAAAAAAAAAATCAGATTCTTTGAGGTTCTGGCCAAGATGGAGGCATAGCTAGAAAATCTTTGCTTCCTCACACAACCAAAAGGAGTATAACAACCAATCTAAAATCAAGAAACAACCAGAACTGCCCGAAAATCAAACTGCATGGCACTCTGACAACCAAAGAACTAAGGAAACAGTCAACCACACAAACCACACCATCCACCAAAACAAAGAAATATGGCCCAAGTGAAAGAACAGAGCATAACTCCAGAAGGAGAGCTAAGCAATGAGATAGCCAACCCGTCTCTTGGAGAGTTCAAAGCCTTGGTAATCAAAATGCTCACAGAACTGACTGAGCTTGGTCTCAAAATGAAAGAACAAATGAAGACTACCCAAAGTGAAATAATGCAAAATTTTCAGGGAACCAACAGTGAAAGGAAAGAAATCAGGACTCAAATAAACTATTTGGAGCAAAACTAAGAAATAAACATCCAACCACAAACACAATGAAGAAACAAGAATTAAAAAAAAAAAAAAGGAGAAGCTTAGGAACCTCTGGGACAACTTCAAATGTTCCAGTATCCAAATGATAGGGGTGCCAGAAGGAGGAGAACAAGAGCAAGAAATTGAAAACTTATTTTAACAAATAGTGAAGGAAAACTTCCCCAATCTGGTGAAGCAAATAGACTTCCAGGAAGCCCAGAGACTCCCAAAGAAGAACACACCAAGGCACATCATCATTAAGTTACCCAAGATTAAAGATAAAGAGAGAATCTTAAAAGCAGCAAGAGGAAAGGTGAGAGTTACCTACAAAAAAATTCCCATAAGGCTACCAGCTGATTTCTCAAAAGAAACCTTCTTGCAGGCAAGAAGGGGCTGGAAAGATATATTCCAAGTCATGAAAGGAAAGGACCCACATCCAAGGTGACTCTATCCAGCAAAGCTATCATTTAGAGTGGAAGGGCAGGTAAAGTGCTTCCCAAATAAGGTCAAGTGAAAGGAGTTGATCATCACCAAGCTCTTATTATATAAAATGTTAAAGGGACTTGCCTAAGAAATTGAAGAAGATCAAACACTATGAACTGTAAAATGACAGCAAACTCACATCTATCAACAAATGAACCAAAAAGAAAGGAAAAACAAAAATAAAACAAAAACTAAACAAACAACTAGAACAGGAACAGAATGAGAGAAATGGACATCACATGGAGGGATTTCAGTGGGTGGGGGGAGGGAGGAATGGGGGGAAGGTAGAGGAAGAAAAAGCTTAATTGGTAGGCAGAAAATAGATGGGGAGAGATAAAAAATGGGATAGGAAACAAAGAACTCAAGGAACTTATATGTACAACCCACAGACATGAACTAAGATGGGGAAGCTGGAGGGCTGGGGTGCAGGGCAGAGGGGGGATAAGGGGGGAAATTGAGAAAACTGTAATAGCATAATCAATAAAAAGCTTTAAAATAAATAAAAATAAATAGAATATAACAAAATGACTAAACACGACTGATAGTGAAGATGTTCCGTACCAAAACTTGAGAAAGAAATCTTCACCCTTGAATGCACAGCTTAGGAACACAAGCTGGAAAATGAACAAGTTTTGCATCCATATGAGGAATTTAAAATAATAAATGAGGTCCAGGCAAACTGGAGGAAAAGAGCCCATAGACATGTCCTGAGGGGCACGGACATGAAATGAGAGCGCTTGTATTTTACTTTACTTTTTTTTACCTCTTGATGGAGAATTTCTAACAAACTTGACCTCCATATTACTTAAGGAAGCTACAAGGGAAAAAGCAAATTACAAACGACTTTCAAGCACACTTCCCACTTGTGAAAACCTGCCTCTATTACGCTACAAAGCCAGTTCCAAACAATGTCACCTAACACTCGCTTAGAGCTCCCTTGGCAGATATCTGGAGACCAGTCGCAAAGTAAGTGCACAGTCCTGACATTTGGACGTCTTCCACTGTGCTTCTAAATTACACTGCTATGAAAAATCAACGATATTCCCCCTGGAATCAACCCCTTTTCCTGCTGACCTGCACTGAAGTGTCATTACCAAAAATGGCCACGAGATGGCAGAAGAGACAGAGAGAGGCAACGCATGTCCCATTAATGACTTGGCTGAAAGGTTTCTTCACTTTTTACTGTAAGATGCACTGACTGGCACGTTTTTCACACCCTCCCCCCCCCCAAATGTGACTGCACAACGTCATAGCCATTCAGTTCCACTGCCCTCTGCCACCTTTCAGACAACTTCCCATTCCATCATCCCAAAGCACGGTTACCTTTAGGAGCAGAGAGCTCTTCCAGGTGCCTTCTGCAGTCTTTCAGAGAATGCAAATTTCTCTCCACTGAGAGAAATTTGGAATACTGAACTAAATAGCCATGTGAACGTGGAAGGTTGGTGAGTACTACGAATGAATCACGACTGTGTGGTCAGGCTGGACCCTTTTTCCTGGTCAACAAAGATAAACATGTGCTCCCACCTCATCCTGAAGCTTTCCCATCTTCTGCTTGGACTCTTTCCCACAAGGAGTGCTTGCAGTTGGTCTGTTGGGGCAACACGTGCTGCGAATTTCCCCAAAGAGCTCCCCCTACAGGACGCCCTCTGGTATCACCACATAGGAAACATCACCTCTTTGGATGAAGACCGCCCTTTGGAGGGGATGCTGCTGGTGGTTCCTTCATTTGCCTACAATCTCTCCTGTTCCACATTATTCTTAAATTTCAATGATTCATACCCCCCTGACAATTTGGCTGCAAGCAGAATAATTTTCTTATGTTTTTGTACAGAACCACAAGTACAAATGAGGTGAAGAAAGTTATGCGCTCACCCCATCCTGAGTAACTTCTGTGGAACCCAGACATCAAAGCAGTTCACATAGTCATGCAGGTGCAAATGATTTTGAATGATCAATTTGGATACTTTAAATATGTAACCTTTCTTCCACATGGCCTAACGTGGTCTGTCCTCAGTTAACATCTGGACTCGATGGCTCTGAACTGCAAATGGTCTGCCAGACCCATGGGGCAACTTTGTGTGAGAAATCTTGGGCGTCAAACTTCACAAACCCCTTCTGACACATTTCATCACCTACAGCGCCTTCTCCATACACGCTACCAATCTTTATATTGCATTCCAGTTGTGTTTTCACCTTTCTTGAAATGAGAGTGTAATGTTTCAAAAGCATTTCTTATGTCTATCTATCTTCAGTATGAAAATGGGCACAAAAATCACACTGGTTTTGATGAGTTTTTTCCTCAAGTGCAGGTTGGTATGACATCTGTCAGATACAGTGTAACCCAACTTTTTCAAATGAGGTTACACAAGTTCATGAACTAGAGTCACAGGATGGGGCGGAGCAGTGAAAGTGGTGAAGGCTGAACTGACTTTGGGGCCAACCTGGTATAAACAAAGCTTTAACCAGAATCGCACCATTGAAAGCATTTACAGTATGTTTTTTGCTGTCACAAAACTTAAGATATAATTCACTGAAAATGGGTGACTGGAAAGTTCTGCTTGGTACTTCTGAAATAGACTCCTACAGACCTTCCAAAATGAACCACCATGTGAGTTACAAAATAATTTGAACTGAATGATGCTAAAGATACTACACACTGAAACTTAAGAACAAAATCTGCACCTTTGAACACATGGGTTAGTCACAAAACCTCCAATTGTACAAGACTTGCAACCATTTTGGGAACTGAAAAGAGTAAATGAAGCCAAGACACAGTAGAGGGAACATGTGTTTAGACATGTCCAGAAGGGTGCGCACATCAAATGATAGTGATGTTATTTTATTTTATTCTGTTTTATTTTGTTCTATTTTATTTTGTTCTATTTCTGGATGGAGGATTTTGAATAAATTTTATTTTCCCCTTGCTTAAGGAAGCTGCAACAGATAAAGCAAATTACAAACAATTTCCAAACACACTTAGAACTTGTGAAAACTTCACTCTATGATGCTACAAAGCCAGTACCAGCAAATGTCACATAACACATGTTCATCACTCCCCTGACCTTAACCTGCACACCACTTACAAGGTAACTGGGCAGTGCAGACGCTTTGGAATGCACTTGGAAATACCACTACTGTCAAAAGCCGTTGATATTCCACTACAATTAACCACCTTTCCTGCTGAACTGCACTGAGGTGTCATTCCCAAAAATAGCCACAAGATAACAGCAGAGACCAACACTTGGAACTTATTTCCCACAAATGGCTCAGCTGAAAGGTTCCTTCACTTTTTACTGTGAAATGCGATGAAAGGCACACTTTTCATTTTCCCTCAAACACAGTGACTGCACAAGGTCATCATTGCTCTGTTCCACTGCTTTTTGCCACCTTTCAGGTAATTTCACCATTCCATAGTCCCACAACTTTGTTATCTGTTGGAGCAGAGAGCTCTTCCAGGTGGCTTCTGCAGTCTTCCAGGGAATGGAAATTTCTCTCCAATAAGAGAAATTCAGACAGACCGAAGTAATTGGCCACGTGAAGGTGCAAGGTCTGGTGAGCACTGTGCATGAATCAGGACTGCGAAGCAAGGCTGGAACCTTTTTTCACTGGTCACCAAAGAGAAACATGCATTCTCACCATATCATGAAGCTTCTCCTGACAAATTCCAGACTCTTTCCCTCAGGCAGTGCTTTCAGTTGGTCTGACCTGGAGCAGTGCTTGTTTCAAGTCACCTGCCGGCTTTCTACAAGGAACTCCTTCTGCAGGACCCCCTCCAGAAACCACCACAAGGACAACCTCGCCTCTCTAGGATGAAGACCACCTTATGCAGGGGCCTGGTGTTGGTTCCTTTGCTGACCCTCAATCTCTCCCATCCCACAGTATCTAACATATCAACAATTCATCCCCCCTCACAATTTATTCTGGAAACAAAATGTTTTCCTTACATTTCAGTAGAGAACCACATGTGGATATGTGTTCAAGATGGGTACCCTTCTTGTAGCCACCTAATTTTTGTGGAACCCAGACATCAGGGTGACTAACCTAACTGTGCTGGTGCAAATGATTTTCAATGCTTGATTAGGATACTTTGAGTATGTTGCCTGTCTCCAGCAAGGCACACCATGGTCTGTCTTCAGTAAACATCTGCCATGGATGGCTCTCCACTTCAACTGGTCTGTTGGGCCCATGGGGCACCTGCACGCCAGAAATCTCCGGAATGACACTTGAAAATACACTTGTGACATGTTCCATTACTCACAGCCATGTCTCCAAACACACCCCCAAAAATTTTTCTTTGCCTTACACTTGCACTTGGACCTTTCTTGAAATGACAAAGCATAAGGGGCTGAAAAGGTTGCTTATGTTCTTCCATCTTCAGAGTGAAAATGGCCACATACACATTCTCCAGTTGTGATGAGATTTCTTTAATGCAAGCTGGTATGACAGGTGTCACAATGCAGTCTAACAAAATGGATTCAAATGACGTAAAGGCAAGTGTGTGAGACCAGAGCCAGGTGATGGGGTGGGGTATGGTGGTGGGAGAGGGTGGGGGGCTGAACTGACATTTTTACCAGCACCATTTACAGCAGAGTTCAACCAGCATCGCAGCCTCAAAATCCTTATACAATATGTTTTTGCCTTCATAACACTGAAGCAGCATTCACTGAGAATAGATGACTAGAAAGTTCTGTTGTTTGGGACTTCTGAAATACATTTCTACAGAATCGCTGAAATAAACTGCCATTAGATTTACAAAGTAACTGGACCTGAGTGATGGTAAAGATGCTCCGTAACAAAACTTGAGAAAGAAATCTTCACCCTTACATGCACAGCTTAGAAACAGAAGCTGGAAATGCAGATGTTTTGCACCCATACCAGGAACCTCAAATAGTAGACAAAGTCCAGGGAAAGGGAAGAAATGAACCTGTAGACATGTCCCAAAGGGCAGGTACATACAGTGATGGTGCTGGTGTTTTACTTTAATTTTTTGTGTCTCTTGTAGCAGCATTATATATAAATTTTACCTCCACGTTGTTTTAGGACGCTTCAATAGACAAAGCAATTACAAACGACTTTCAAGCATAACTTGGCACTTGGAAAAAACTGCTCTATTGTGCTACAAAGCCACTTCCAAAAAAGTCCCATAAAACATGCTTATTCCTCCCTTGGCCATTACTCTGGAGACTAGTCAGAAGATAACTGTATAGTCCTGACATTTAGATGTTTTCGAATGCACTTGTAAATACCAGTGCCATCAAAAGTCATTGATATTTCACTGGAATCAACCACTTTTCCTGCTGACCTAAACTAACATGTCATTCCCAAAAATGGCCACGAGATAACAGCAAAGACTGACACTTGGAACACATACTGTACTGTGGGCTTGGCCACAAGGTTCCTTCACTTTTTCCAGTAAGATGCAATGACAGGCACATTTCTTCATTGTCTTTAACAATGTGAGTGGTCCGTGATTTCATCATTTACTTCCATTCTTCTCTGCTATCATTTGGCCAACTTCACCATTCCACCTGCCCACAACATCGTTATCTTTCAGAGCACAGAACTCTTCCAGGCCCCTTTTACAGTCTTCCATGGACCGGAAATTTTTCTCCACTAAGAGAATTACAAAAAGCTGCTGAAACACCTGGCAGTCTGAGATACAACGTCTTATGTGTACTGTGGATGAATCAGGAGTGCCGCACTAGGCTGGAACTGTTTTCCCCTAGTCACCAAAGAGAAACGTGTTCTCTCACCTTTTCCTCATGGATGATAGATTACACATCTTCTGCTGACAAATTCAGGACTCTTCCCCTGGGGCAGTGAATTCCACTGGTTCAGTGGGGAGCAGTACTTTGGAAGTAACCACCTGGTATACGGCAAGGAGCTCCTTGTACAGACTCCCTAGTGATCCCACCATATCCACAGCATCCTTGGGTGCAGACCACACTTTGGAGTGGCTGCTGGCCCTGATGAAGGGCACTCCCTTCGTGTTCCCACCATCTCTCCCATTCCACATTAGTGTCAAATATCAACGATTCACCCCCCTGTCCACAATGTCTTGGAAATACAACGTTTTTCTCACGTATGAGCAGACAATTTGATGTGGAAATGTGGTCAGGCAGGGATCCTTCCTCCTCCCCCCTTAACTTCTGTGAACCCAAACATCAAAGCAATTAATGTAACCATACTGGTGGAAATGAGTTTTGATGCTGCTTAGGGGTTTTTGGGTATGTCACCTGTCTCCCACATGGCATAATGTGGTCTCTCCTTGTTGAACATCTGGACTGGATGGCTATTGACTATGACTGGTCCATCTGACGTGTGGGGAACCCTCACACAAGAAATCTCCAACGAGAAATTTCAAAAACCACTTCTGACATGTTCAAGCCGTCATACCACCTTCTCCTACACAGCACAAATCTGGTATTTCATTCAACTGACATTTAACCCTCTTGATATGCCACAGTGTAATATACTGAAAATATTATTTCTATTCATCCATCTTCAATATAAAAATGGCCACACACTCAACACTTCTGAGGAGTTTTTTTTAATACATGGTGATAGGACATCTGTTAAGATACAGTGTATCCAAAAGGTTTCAAATAAAGTTTAAAACAAATACATGAACCAGAGTCCACATGATGAGAGAGTGAAGGCGGGAGAGGTGAGGGACCCAACTGACTTTTTAGCCAACCTGGTATAAAGTAGGCTTCAACAAGCATTGCAGCATTGAAATACTGCAGTGTGTTTTTTATTCTCATAGCAGTGAAGCTACAATTCACTGAAAGTGGGTGACCAGAAAGTTCTGTTGTTTGCTATTCATGAAACAGACAACTAAATAATCTCCAAAGTGAACCACCATTTGAGATACAAAATAACTTAAACTGAAATATGCTTAACACACTACATGCCAATACTTGAGAAGGAAATTTTCACCCAGAAATACACATGTTAGAGACAGAAACTGGAAATGTACCAGTTTTTGTACCCATATGAGCAAACTACAGTAGTTGTGGACATCCAGATAAAAAAGAGAAAAAGAGCCCCAAGACATGTCCCTAAGGCCACATATACAAACAATGGCACTTCTATTTCATTTATGTATTTTATTTTATATTTTACACCATGGTAGAGAATACTGAATAAACTTTACTTTTCTCATTGTTTAAGGAAGCTGCAACAGACAAAGCAAATTAAAAAAGGTTTTCAAGCACGCCTGAAACTTGTCAAAGCCTGTTGCTGGTACATTACAAAGCCAGTTCCAAGAAACATCACATGAAACACATTCCTTGCTCCCTTTGCCCTTAACCTGCAAGCCAGTCACAAGGTAATTGGACAGTGCTGATATTTAGAAATTTTCTAATGGTTTTTAAAATACCACTGCCATCAAAAGCCATTGATATTCCATTATCCGCTTTTCCTGCTGACCTTAACTGAGGTGTCATTCTCAAAAATGACCACCAGATAGCAGCAGAGACCAACAGTTGGAAACACACTGTTACTATTGGCTTCACAAAAAAGGTTCCTTTGCTTTTTACGGTTATAATAAACCTAAAATTGTAAAGTCCATCTAGGCAAAGCTGAGGAAATGAGCCTATAAACATATCTGTAGGGGCACACACATGAAATGAGGGGGCTTGTGTTTTACTTTACTTTTTTAAACTCATGGTGGAGAATTTCAAATAAATTTTACCTCTGCGTTAAGAAAGCTGCAGCAAAGCAAATTACAATTTTCAAGCACACCTGGAAATTGTAGAACCCGACTCTATCACATTACACAACCAGATCCAAGAAATGTCACATAAAACACGCTAATTGCTCTCTTGGCTGTTAATCTGAAAACCAGTGATGAGGTAGATGGACAGCCCTGAAATTTAGAGTTATTCAAATGCACTTTGTAAAAAACCCTACAATCAAGCCCTGGCTGTTGTGGCTCAGTGGATTCAGTGCTGGCCTGCAAACCAGAAGGTTACTGGTTTGATTCCCAGTCAGAACTCATGCCTGGGTTGTGGGCCAGGTCCCCAGTTGAGGGCACGTGAGAGGCAACCGATCAATGTTTCTCTGTCATACATTGATGTGTCTCTCCCTGTCTTCCTCTTGTCCTATCTCTAAAAAAGGAAACAATAAATAAAATCTATAACAAGACACTTAAAAAAATTTTTTTAAACCCTGCCATCAAAAAGTCACCGATATTCCACTAGATTCTACCACTTTTACTACCAACCTGTTCTGAGGCATCATTTTCCAGAATGGCCAGGAGATGGCAGCAGAGACCAACACTGGGAACACATCGAACTTAGCAGAATGGTTAGTTCACTTTTTACCATCAGGTGCCATGACAGGCAGGCTTTTCATTTCCCCCCAGCGATGTGACTGGACAACATAGTGACCACTTTGTTCCACTGCCCTCTGAAACTTTTCAAGCAACTTCACCATTCCATCAATCCTACGACATTGTTCTCTTTCAGAGCAGAGAACTCTTCCAGGTGCCTTCTGCAGTCTTCCAAGGAATGGAAATTTCTTTCCATAAAGACACATTTGGAAAAAGTGAACTAAATGGCCTTGCACCTTCTGTGTCTTCTGCTGACAAATTCTGAACGGTTTCCCATACGCGGCTTTCAGTGACTCTGATGGGAGGAACCCACTGGTTTCTGCAAGGAGCTCCCACTGCAGAGCACCCTCGGGAATCCACCACATACACAACATCACCTCCTTTGAATGAAGACAAGCCGTTAGAGGGGCTGCTGGTGGTAGTTCCTTTCTTTCCCTCAACTCTCCCGTTCCACATTAGTCTAATACATCAACAGTTCATCCCCCCCCCCCCAAATTTGTCTTAGAAGCAAAATATTTTCCTTAGGTTTCAGTGCAGAACCGCTTGTGGAAATGCAGTCAAAAGGGGCCCCCCAGCACCTCACTTAACTGCTGTGGAATCCAATGTCAAAGCGATTAACATCACTGTGCTGGTGTAAATAATTCTTCATATTCAATATTCACCCTCCTAGTATGTCACCTGCTCCTCCATGCCATAACATGGTGTGTCCTCAATGAACGTCTCCCCTCCATGGCTTTCCACTGCACCTGGTCTACCGAATCGTGCAACTTCACTCAAGAAATCTCTGGCATGAAACTTTGCATTCCACTTCTGACATGTTCCATCACTGCAATGTCTCCGCATACACCACAAAACTTTTGTTGCCTTGCAGTTGCGCTTGTACCTTTCTTTTTAAAAAGATTTTATTTATTTATCTTTAGAGAGGAAGGAAAGGAGAGATGTAGAGAAATATGAATGTGTAGTTGCCTCTCATGCATCCTCTGCTGGGGACTGGCCTGCAACCCAGGCATGTGCCCTGACTGGGAATGGAACCACAATCTTTTGGTTCGCAGGCCTGAGCTCAATCCACTGAGCTACACCAGCCAGGGCGTGCTTGTACCTTTCTTGAAGGGACAAAGCCAAAGGGGCTGCAAATGTTGCTTATGTTCATGCATCTTCAGTGGGAAAAGGGCCACACACACATTCGCCACTTGTGATGAGGTTTTCTGTCTTCCAAAAACTTTAAGACAAGGAGTAAGGTAAGAGAGGGTCAACAAACTCTTGTTAGGGGTATTACTGTCTAGAGTTGTGCTGAAGCTCTCTTCCTAAACCCAGTTTTGGCAACTAAATTTCTCAGGAATAAATGAGATGACAATCCTCAGTAATTCCCCAGTCTTCCTTTTCCTAAAAGCCAGTTTAAAGTCAATGTGCCAAATGTAAAATGTTGGTCCTCTTCATTACTGCCTCTGAAACTTCACATAGAAGTTTTGTATCAACAAACTAAGTTAGTACATTGCTCCACATTTTATTCAGGTAATCATTCAGTTTTGAGAATAGTTACTTCAGTTAAGTTATTAAATCTTAAGTAAATGGTTACAAATATGTATTGCCCAAATCCACCTCCTATTAAATATCTGACTGTTTTCTTATGTGGTGGAGAGACAATCCTTCCTCTAATCTCAAGAATCTGTGGGCTTGTCTGATAATCCAACAGGTATGACACAGATTAGCAAATGAAACCATCTAATTTGAGACGTGGATAGGCATGGGAACCTCACTCACATGAAAGAGTCAGGAACCCCACATGCAGAAGAGCATAAAACATAGAATGTAAACGTGGACACACAAAATGTACTGAGGCGGTGATAGTGTGAGGTGCCATGGGGTTTCTAAGTGACCTTGCAAAAAGATTGGAGCAGATGCTATGAAAAAGGTGCTGTTCCCAAGGTGTCCATAAGGTGGTGACAAAAAGAGCATCTCCTGCTGGCCTCAACTCAGATGCTATTCCACAGATGCACACTAGATGGTGGTGTGCAGCAGAGTGTGAAAAAGGGCCCCACCCCCAGAGACCAGGGGTCCTGCTAAGTCAGCCCTGGGTCCTCTGACATCTGGGAGAAGTAATATTACCTAAGAGAAGATGGAGCCTCGTGGATGTACTCTGGGTCCTCACCAGCGACTGTAAGAGGTCATGTCAGGTCACCTCTGGGTCTTATAAGCAAAGCGAGGGGCCTCACCTGAGACCTGTGGGTCCAAGGGTCCTGTGACCTCAGGCCTGGCCCACTTGAGTGTGGAGAGGACCACATGAGAGACAGGAGTGTCCTGTTACTGCACACCTGTGTTCTGTGAGGGTTGAGAAATGTCCCTCCCTGTGAAATATAAGTGTCCTGACCCTCCACCTCTGAACCTGCTGACTGTGGGGAGGGGTCTGACTTGAGAGAGCAGGGGGTCCTGTCACTTTAGCTCTGGATCCTGGGAGCCTGAAAACAGCCCCCCTTCCAAAGAGTACAGGGCTCTGCCGCACGGGCCCTGTGATCGAGAGGTGCACAGAGGCTCTGGGTCCATGACCTTGGGGAACATCCCTGTCTGTGAGTGTGATGGGTCCAGTCCCATCACCTGTGTCCTGTGGGTGCGGCAACAGGGGCTTCTCGGAGAAAGCTGTGGGTCCTGTCACTTCAGCCCTGGGTCCGGGAATTGCAGGAAGAAGCCCCACCAGGGAGAGGAGGCTGTGGTTTCACATCAGCACTGAGTGTTAAGCGGGAGGAGAGGCCACACCTGAGAGAACACCTGCTCTTCTGACATCAACCAGGGTCCAAGACAGTGTGTGGGGGTTCAACATGGGATAGTCTGGGCTGCTGTCTCACACCTCAGGGTCTCATGAATGTGGGTGGGCCCCTCACTGAGAAAGTAGGGGACCCTACAATCTGAACTCTGGGTCCTGAGAGTGTTGGAAGGGACTTCTCCCTACCAGGAGTGAAATCTTGTCACAGTGAAGAGGGACACGACCTGGGAAAGACAAGCATCCTGCCTGACAGCTGAGTCCTGTGGATGTGGGAAGGGCTCCCACCTGACAGAGTAGAGACCTTGCCACACTGGCTCTGTCCCCTGTGTGTCTGGAAAACTGTCCCACCAGGGAGAAGACCAGTTCCCCTTCCACTCAGCTGTGGGGCCCCTGATTGTAGGGAAGGGTCCCTCCCAGAAAGTGCAGGCGATCCTGTCACATTGGCTCTGGGTGCTTTGACGCTGGCTCAGGTCACACTGGAGACAGGAGAGGGCAGAAGAAGGCAGCCAACGCTGTGGTCCCAATTATTCAGCAATGCAAGTCACAGACTAACACCAACCCCGAGGACTCCCGGACGCAGGAACTCCTGTAAAGAAAGGTCCCAACTTCAGCAACGGGGTTTGGCGGGAGCTTCTATCCTCTGACACCTTCTTCCTGTTTCCTCCAGTCCATATGCCACTCGCCTAGTTTTGTTGCAACAGCAAAGTTCACTTTCATCTTTAGGGAGAACTGCTCACAGTGGCCACAGCAAAGAAGACCCTCTCTGTCAACCACTTCACTTAGGGGACCAGAACTGCCCCCAAACTCTATCTCGGCCCTTTTCCAGGCCGAACACACAGTGAGAACCAGACCCCCACTGGGGAGACGTCTGCTCGGACAGGGACGTTTGTCTCACCAGGGGCATGTCTGACATATAAACGTGGACTCTCCCTACTGGCACCTAAACAAGCAGAATGTCTGGGGAGAAAAACCCGCGTGTAACGACCCTGCTGCGGAGGCCGCAGTGTGCGCAGGTCCCTGGCTCAGGGGTCCAGCGCGTCCGCGTCCGCACGTGGGGGCCAATGACCCTCCCCTTGTTCGCGCACCTCGGAGTAAAAAGGAGAAGACCTTCACCCCTTCACCACGCTACCCGAAAGCCGATTTTCCCTGTTTTCGTCTCTCACAACCAGGAAAGAGAGGGATGAGCTAGGCGGCCTTGGAGAGCGCATCCACTCGAACCCTCAGCAGGCTCCGGCTCCGCCAACCCCCGGACCCGCGCTGCTCCCCACACGCCCGTGAAAGGCCGAAGGCCGGGTGCGCAGTGTTGTTCGCGCCGTTTCCCTGCGCTCTCCTTTCCCGCCCGCGGGGGAGAGGACCCCAAACCTGTACGAGCAAGCAGCCCACTGTCCGGTTTCCCGCCCCATCGCCCTTCTCCCAAACCCTCCTGCGGTCCCTCACGGTCTCCGGCACCTCCGACCACGGCAGGTCCCCGTCCCCAAACCTCCCTTCTCTCAGTTCCACCCGAATTCTGCGGGGACCCTTCCCTGTCCCGCCCCTAGTGTTACCTGTTCCGACCTCCCCCGGCCGGCTCCGGTCCAGCCTCCTTAGTTAGTACCCGCCGCTTCCCAGCAGGGTCCAGTCCTCCTTCCAGACACTCCGCAATCTTCCCTTCTCACCCCGGCTTCGCACCCGAACCCCGACCCCGACCCAGACCCACAGGGATCGCAGCCCCGCCTGCACCTCCGGGATCCTAACACCCCTCCCTGACCCCTTGGTCCATCACCGGGCAGCAGTCTGTTCACTCCTCCTCTCAAAGTTCTGGAAGTTCTGGGACCCGCATCACCCGCGTCCCTCTCCGCTCTCCTTCCTGAGACCTTCGCCCCCGCAGGATCCCGCCGATGCCCTTTGCCCTCGTGGGATCCTTTGCGCCCAGCGCTCCCCGTCCTGCAGCCGCTGGGAGGGAAGACGGGGGACGGGCAGGTGGAGGGGGGACAGGCTGGGTCTGAGAAGGGCTCCGGGAGCGGAGGACCAGCGGGAACATCAGGTCCGCAGGGAGGCCGAGAGTGGAGCCAGACAGGTGCGGCCCCACCCGCACACGGAGGACACGGACCAGAGGGCGGTCTCGGCCCCGGGAAGGGAGCGCGTTCACTTTGTTAAGTGGCTGTGAAGACGCATTTGCTGGCGTCAGGCCCGCGCACGGGCGTCTCGTGCGTAATACAGGACACACACTGGTGAGAGGGACACACGTGCCTTCGTGGAGCTCACGAGCCGCCGTGGAAGCGTCCAGGCTGAGCCGGCACCTGCCCAAGGGCAGCGGGCAGAAGGGACCGCACACCTGGGGAGACTGAGTCACGGTGGTGAAGCTCCGCAGGCGTGCGAGGATGACAGGTTTCTTATCATTGCTCACACCTTACTCCTTAATAACTGTTCTGTCAGGCCACTAAAAGTAAATACTCTTGCTTTGTACAGTCCAAAGTTCACCATCTGCAATCTCCCTTATCGGAAATGCGCACATTTGCCATATCGTGAGTTCCTCAGATAAACTAGAGGGGGCGCCATTTCACTTACAAAACACTTCTGCTTTCTACAAGACCAGGGCTCCAAACCCTGGACTCACTTAAAAATAAAAATCCTGTCCCTCTTTTGTTTCATCATTAATGAACACCAACAATTTTTTTCTAACTCCTAACGTTACCTCATTTCTTCATATTTTCTTTCAAGCATTGTCTATTTTTACATGTTTTTCACACAACTAAAGTAATACAACTTTATTATTGTATGATCCGTTATTTACCTTGATGAATCATGAAAAGCAATGTAAAGACTACAAATAATAAAATTTATTACAGTGATAGGGAATAACAGAGCAATAAATACACACACACACACACATATATATATATATATATATATATATATATATATCATAAACACTAAGTTAAAGGTAGAATCGAAAAGAACCAATAGTAACAAAACAGATACACAGCCTAACATTAACCTCAGCAAGAATGTGCATGATCTGTGTGAACAAAATGTTAAAACGATGCCCAAAGAAAGACACTTGAACAACTGGAAAGTAACATCTTGTTCTTTGATAAAAAAACATAAGGATGTCAATTTCCCAAAGTTGCTTATAAATTTATTGTGATACAGTTTAAAATATCAACATTTTAAAACTAAAACAAACTCATTTTCAGTACACTCGTTAAAATGAGGAGTGAAAAGAGATTTCTGGAAACGAAATTAATAAATACAACCTACCCAACTCAACATAACTATATATTGTGTTATAAATCTACATTAATCTAAACAGTAGGGTAATGGCCTTTGAATAGACAAATTAATGGGACAGAATACAAAATCCAATAATAAATGCAAAGTCAGATGGAAATTTTCTATGACAAAGATCTCTCCTTAGATGTGTGGGAAAATATTTATAATATAATAAAAGATATTAGAACAACTAAATAGGAAAAATACTGGGCCCCCTACATTATATCCTCTGCCAAAATGAATTCATTGATTGGTTTTAATAGCTACTCATACTTAATATGAAACACTGAGAGCTATCTGAAATATGCAAAAAGATCTAAAGTGAAAGAATGGGGGAAATGTAGAGAGCTGTTTCCAGTGGTGTGGAAATGTAGCTCAGCACTCATGTAGAAAACCAGTGGGGAGCAAGTGGCATGCAGGGCCACACCCACAGAGAGGTTTTTCCTTGCAGAGTCAGGCCTGCATTGTACCTAGACTGCTATGAGACTTTCTTTTGCTAAAACTCCCTCACCCTGAATTGAGGCAGCAAGGGCTTACTGCGACTTCCTAAAATCTGAGCTAAACCCCCCAAGTATGGAGTGTGACCATATCAACCACTTTTCCCCTGGTCTGCAACATCCTTCTCTTTGAAGTAATTAGCAGCATTCTTTCCTTTATTATCTGTAAAAGGTAGTCCCCTGCAGTGAACCTGTGCATAGTAAATGAGGACTACCCTCCATGTAATATACCCAGAAAAACAATAAAAGCTTGTCCAGACACAGGCCTCTGGCCCTCTTGCCCTCTCTCTGTCGGAGAGTGGCCATGCTATCCCTTTTTCTCTACAGGACTTCTGTTTTCCGTGTGTATTTGTTCACCAGCAGCCACAACACACAGAGATGCTGCCAGCCAGGATCCATGCATTTACTATACACATCCGGAAAATATGCTATATGAATGTTAACCAAATGAAAATTATATCATGACATAACAGACTTGAACACACAAAAAACAATATTACACATAAACAGGAGTACTTCATATTAGAAAGTTCAATGTACCAGTTCCAAATGTTCATTCACTTTATAACATAAACTCAAAACTAAATGCATGGAAAAATACACGAATTAACAACCATAATAGGAGATTGAACCAACCTCTATTATTGACGTTCTGTTTCAGAGCCAGTAAAACCCATAAAAAATAGTAAAAACATTTAAAAAAAACATGAGAATCAAATGGCATTCAATGTACATAAGTACTTCACTACACCCCAGAACTGCAAATCACAGATGCTTTCCAAGCACCCTGGGAATTTTTGTAAAAACTTACCATATAGTGATATAAAGCAAGTTCCAACAAATGGCACATAAAACACATTTATTGCATCCTTTGCCCTCATCCAGAAACCAGTCACAAGGTAACTGGACAGTCCATACCTTGAGATAGTGTAAAATACACTTCAAAATACCATTGCCATCAACAGTCATTGACATTCCACCAGAATAAACCATTTTTCTTCTTGACCAGCACTAAGGTGTTATTCCCAAAATAAACAAGAGATGGCAGCACAGAACCAAGCTTGGAGGTTTTTTGTTTTTCGGGTTTTTTGTTGTTGTTTTTTTGTTTGTTTGTTTTTACATTGACTATATTCTACTGTGGAGCAAGTTTCAAAAATATATATAAAAGGATTGAAATTATATAAAGTATGTTTCTTGCTCTCATTGCAGCTTATCTAGCAATCAGTAATAAAAGATAACTAGAAAGAAAGTCCTTATATTTAAAAATTATGCAACACACTTCTGAATAACCCATAAATTAAATTACAATTGCACTTAAACAATAATTTAAATGGAATAATAATAAAAATTGTACATAAAAATACTCTGGGAAAAAGTGCTGATAAATACACACATTAGGGAGAAAGCCTGAAAATTCACAAATTTTGCATCATATTACAAACCTGGAATAATAAATGAAATCCAGAGAAAGTGGAAGAATGGAAAATGCAACTAGTGATATCTGGAAGGGTATATATATATTTTTTTCTAATAAATGTTTTTTATTGTTATTCTATTACAGTTTCCCAATTTTTCCCCTTTGTCCCCCTCCGCCCGACGCACCCCACACACCCCCATCTTGTTTAGAAGCATACACACTTAATATAATAGCAGCTACTACCTATTTGGGTAGGATTTTCAATTATATTTATTTTTCTATATAATTTAAGTAAACAGCACCAACAACAGAAAAAGGCTGTCTCAGGGCTTAAAAAGTACAACGGGAAAACATGGCATAATTTTCAAATAATAATAGTCTAGTCTGTTGTGGTGACAACACCAGAGGCCTTTCTTTGCTCACCCAGCCTTTTCCAATTTTCACTTCTTCATGTTCAAATACAGCCCGGCAAAGAGGAAATGAAGGTCTAGACCAGAAGTCATGTAGATGACCAGAAAAGCCCTAAGCAGCTCAGCAGGAGAGGGAGTTTGCCCCAGGGCTGCCCCACTTCAGGGCCTCCTCACAGCCCTGATGCTACATAACTAAGAAGCAGCAGTACTGAGTTGATACACAGTGTGCTGCTTCATAATTCACCTGTGACAATACTGAGCTGCTGAAGACCCATTCTGTACTCATGGCCATTCTGAATTAAAATTGAGATATTTGCACTAAAGTTTCCTTCTTCACCACACCCAAACCTTGGGACTCCTCTTGGCATTGACTTGGAGCCAACGACTATACATTTATAGACATGTACAGGGACCCCACACACAAACCCTGACACCCCAAAGCCACACCCAAAGAGACCCAATATCTGAGACCCATAGCCAAATAGATTCAAACCAAGGCCACAGACCTCAGAGACAGGATCACGGTCCATAACCAAGACTCCACAGCCAGACTCCAGAGTGGAAGCTGGACAATTAACCATAGTTGCCAGATGCCAGACACAGAAGCTGAACCACACTAGTCAGGTTTGTAATATTCTTAATTGCGTTTCTGTAAATGACTTTGGATCCAGTACTTAAATACAAAATTGATTGTTTTCATAATAAATGATTTGTATCTCTCAAACAAACGGTAACTGTGTGACAGTATATTTTGCACTGTGGAAATGTTCCTGCTGGAATAGACTTTTGGGTGCAAATGGACACTCTGGGTGGCTAAGGTGCTATTCAGATAAAGAAGGCAGCACCGGGCACTAGATGTAATGAAGATGTGCAGCATTTTTGTTGAGTCATTTTTAAATGCATACATATATAACCAACTACTGATCTTATTCATTCTTTTATCTACAAAAATATGCATAGATAGGTTTCTTTTAAGTAAAAGAGAAAAGAACTGACATAACATTGACACAATGTTCCAAATGACATGAAGGAAAAGCAAGTTTTCCCCTGCACATTGCCCAGACCCTGATCCCTGTGGATACTACTAGTCCCTGTGTCTCCTTTCAGCACATGTCTTCTGCCTGGGTTTTTTTTTTTAACACAATTTGTTTTGCAGGTCACTTTTCTCACATGACAACATTGCTTAGAAACTATTCTCTGTTATATTCCATTAGAACCACCTTACAAGATTTTATTTCTTTAATGAAATACCATGTATCCTCACCCATTTTCAACATTCTATAATATTTCAGTGTGATTAAACCATACTTTAACAAATTCTCTTCTACTGAAAACATTAAAATTATGTTATTATATAAGTGTTGGATACAATATTTTAATCATATTTCATTTCATACACAAGGAAGCATAACTAGGGGGATTTTTATGCTTTTTAAATTTTTTCATTTATTAATTTGAAAGAGAGAGAGAGACAGAAAGTGTTGTTCCACTTATGCATTCATCCATTGATTGCTTCTTGTATGTGCCCTGACTGGAGAATGAACTGACCACTTTGGCATATAGGCAGGACACTCTAACCAACTGAACTACCAGGCCAGGGCTACTGGAAAAAAAACTTTGAAAAGTGGAATATCTGGGTCAGAGGGTATGAGGATATTATTTCTGAATAGCTATTCTCGAAATGATCCGGAGAGTCTGCACCAAAAGACCTTTCCCCAAGTCTTTCAGAGCAAGAACACTGCACCTGCTTGCTCATCAGCCTCAGAGATCTCAGGAGTCCTCTGGATCCCAATAGGAGCCACCAAATTATGTTCACCTTAAAAATATAGCAGGCAGTTATTTTACCAGAAGATAAGGATTTATTCAGAAATAGTAACAAAAATGCAATTTAGGACAAGCAAGCTTTAGCAAAAGATAGGTAAGCTCCACAAGTAAAGGAGATGAATGTTATTTTATAGGGAGAAAGGAGGAAGTTGGGAGGGGTCATTTGAAATGAAAGTGCAGTGCAGAAAATCCTCAGTTCAGCGTGACTATGGCTTCTATCTGGCTGAGTTGCTGGGGATTCGGTTTCTCCTGGAAGCACACAGTACATATTCATGTTGGGGCCTGAGACAATTTTTCCTGTAATTGACCCTGGGTGGTGCTATGTGAAGCAACCCCACTGACCCCCAACTCTTCTTTAGTGAGGTTTCCCTTTATGCAGTTTCACAGTAATAATTACAGTTAGTTGGCGCAGTTTCAGTCCATGGAAATGAAGTTATATTTACGGGCTCAAAACTAGGTATGGACCAGAAACACTCTTCCCTCTTTATCCTGTGAAAGCCAGTAGCATCTACACTGACCCTGCTCTGTGGACCCGTCCTCCAACTTGATACCTTATTTTTATGCGAAATATTTGTTGGTTTTCTCAGCATTTTAAAAACTTATTTAGTTTTGTTTGGTTTTATCTTGTCTTCATATTTCTAAAATATTTTTGCACCAGAGTTACTTAAATATACATGTTACTCATACATAACGCGATTTCTTTGAGACTTGAAATTCTTCCAGTGTGTTTTCCAGTGTACTTATTCTGTCATTTGTTGCGTTTAAATCTTTGAGCCCTCTGGGACTTATTTTGTGTCTGTGAATAGCGTGGTCAGAATTTACTGACCTGTTTCCACCAAATGCAGTCTTGACCATGTACTCACTGGTCCTGCATTTCTTGCAAATGTCGGTTTGACAAGGGAGGGCAAGCACGGGCCTAGACGAATTTTGGGGATTCTGACCACAGTCTGGTGGAACAAAGACACTTTGTCATGTGGCAGGAGGGCCACGTTCACCCTAGACACAGGCCTGGGCCCCGAGCTCCCAGCTCCTGCAGGTCAGGTCCTTCACCAGCCCATGTAAATGCCAAGTAAACACTTTACAAGCTGCGGGCTGTGTGACAGGAGGTGGGGGGTGGGGACCCAGAGTAGCCAATCCCCGCGGAGTGAGGCGGGTCTTCCGCCATCCAGTCCCATACCAAGGGGGCACCGCCCCCTGCCCCGCCCTTTGAGGTTCTTCTGACCGCCCATTGGTGAGCAGGGCCAAGGGGATCACAGCACTGATTAGCGGATTGTTCCCAGGTGGCTATCTACGCACCAACCCCATCTCAAGCGCCCTTCCTCCTTCCGAGGGCGGGAAGCCCTGGAGCTGGGAAAGGACGGTGGTCCAAAGTGGGACCCCGGGAGACTGACGGGTAAGCGGGGAGCCCTGCCACGTGGCGCCCTTAGCCCGAGACCTTCAAAGTCCAGCCTAAGAGACCGTAGGTGTCCCCATCCTGAGGGGGCCACGTGCGCTAACTCAGAAGACCTCCAACGCTTAGAACCCCAGACACCTTGAAAACCCCAGCTCCCCTCAGCTCGGGGCACCCAACCTGCAGCTCGCCCGGAAAGACCGAATCTCCCCAAACTCAGAAACCCCCGAATGCCGTCGTCCTGGAAACCAGCTCAGTGGTGGGGACCCTGAAGCCCCTCGATGAGAGGCCCCAAATCTCCGCAGCCGCAGGGTCTAACCCTCCCCCCAGGCCTCAGTGTCCTCAGCCCGGAAGACGCAGGATCGAGTCTGAGGGACCCCAAGCCTGTCGGCCTGAGAGACGGCGGTCTGCCAGGGACCGCGCCTGCATCTCGTGCGGGCCTCTCCCGGCCCCCGGGTGCACCTCCGAGCCCTTCCTCGGGAAAAGCGCGTTTCCTGGCGCCACCACAGGCCAGCGCGGAAGACGGGGCCCTCAGACGCCGGGGCCAGCACTGAAAAGACAAGTGGAGGGAAGGGCGGGAACGAGGGCGCCCCCTGCGGGCGGGTCTGCAGGCAGCTCGGCCGCTGCATCCAGCCCCTCCTCCCGCAGGCCCCGGCGTCCCCCTCTCCCGGCGCCCTGCCAGCATGGAGAAAGCCATTAGGTCCTCTCAGCGTCTTCTCCTTCCACAGGCTCCTCGGACTTGGGGCTGGGATGCCCTGAACCCCGACAGGGGCCCTCAGCACAGACCTGAGGGAGAAGCATGGCGGATGCTGCAGGTAAGCTGAGCTGCCGGCAGGGAGTGTGGGGACAGGGCTGGGGACAGAGCTCCGCAGACTCCCGGCCCTGGTGGTGACCCTGGCTGTGCGGGTGCAGAGTGCTGGTGGGAGAGACTGGGCTCCGCGTTGCCGTGGGGCCAGGGCAGGGAAGACCTTCCAGCATCACCGAGATACTTGCGTTTCCACTCTGCTCTCCAGGCCGAAGAAGCTTTGGAAGACGCTTCCCTCTACTTCTCCAGAGAGGAGTGGGCAGCGATGGGAGACTGGGAGAAAGGCCCCTACCGGAACGTGAGGAGGAACTTCCACGTGCTCACCAGCCTCGGTAGCTGTGTGCGCAGGCGCTGGGCTCAGGGACTTGGGGAACCCACCAGGCTTCTGGGCTGGCCTCGGCTCAGGCTCAGGCGGTTCCATCCGCCTGCAGCTCCCTCCTGCAGCTTCCTCCTGCGTGGACATTGATCAGGGGGAATTTGCTCCTTCAGTCACAGCATCACAGCAGGGCTGGCGCTGATGGTGCAGCGCTCACAGCAACTCGTTTTACTCTCCCATCCCAACCGAGCCAGTCACACAGGCTTCCTGGTGCTTTTTGCTCCTCCAGGCTCTTTG
Source organism: Artibeus lituratus (assembly GCA_038363175.2). Taxonomy (NCBI): domain Eukaryota; kingdom Metazoa; phylum Chordata; class Mammalia; order Chiroptera; family Phyllostomidae; genus Artibeus; species Artibeus lituratus. Next base: position 103,824 of record JBAWUR020000072.1, on the reverse strand, counting down.
CTTTCAGGACAAAGGTTTTGTCTCTTTCCAGGTCTCAGGGCCCCTCGACCAGCTTTTATGTGTCACTGCGGGCAGGCCACTGAGCTGTCCAGGAGGAGGACCCTGAGGACTCTGATGAAGAATGGGCTCCAAGGCGGCAAGGTGAGGGGCAGGAGGAGCCAGAGCTACCCTCCTGGCACGGACCTGGTTTAGGTCAGGCTGCATCTCAGGAGTTAACCAGGGGAAAGGGTTTGCTTGTTCAGTGAACACGCAGGATGCAGAACAGTGTGTGGTACAGTGAGGGGCTATTCCTGTGAACTTTCAAGTGTGCAACATAATCATATATATTTATAGATACAGTAATAATCAGTAATTGTATGAGAACAAAGGAATGAATAAAGAAATAACTAATTCAGAATAGTCATTGCAAGAGAGTAAGGCTGGTCTGGCTGGTGAGGAGTGTCCCCACACCTGGCTACCTGATGCCTTCATGGAGACAGATGGGAAACAGTATAACCATGCTGATTACAGCAGCTGGGGGGAGGGCCAGGGTCAGGAGTGGTTGATCACTATATCACTTCCTGATGTCAGCCATGATGCCATTCTGTCCAGTATCATGAGTATTTGCTGGGTAGAGTCTGTCCACTTTCATGGGTCTGGGACTGAAACACAGGTAAAGTCAAGATGTGATCTTCGACTGGACTGGAATTCTGTTTCTGTGGTCATCAGATTGTGGATGCTGACCAGAGTCTAGAGATTAAAAAAGGGTGTGGATGGCCAGTATGTGCAGAGGGGGGAGGATACCAGAGAAAGGAGGCGAGGTGGTCCTGGTGCCCTTAGCTGGTCAAGGCCAGTTTGAATAAAGAAAATGGGCTGGAGAAAGGGTTATGTTGAAGACATGGAGTTTCTGTGCAGTTACATTTTCTTACATTTTTGTCAGGAGAGGCCAGTGTATCTTTTAGTAAATGATAATAGATGCTTTATGAACATAGGGTGAAGCATAGATAACACTTTGTCTATTTTTTTTTATCATTCTAATGAAATGAGTGAATGGCCCCAATAGTAGCCTAGGCCTTAATGATACCTCAGAAAACATTTTCCAATCATCCTGGTATTGTTCTTGAACTACTCATTCAGAATTCTGTGTCTCTAATAAGAATCTCCAGATTTTGGAAACATTTACCAATGAAAGCACTGATTTCTCTTCATCTTTCAGTGAAACCTATTTGGGTGGCCTTCAGAAGGGAACAGAGTAAACATAAGAAGGTGAGTATTTCCCAAATCCTGTTGACAAGAAAATTTTCCTCATGAATAGATATGCAGGTAAGAGTAGGGAAATGCAGAAAGTATCCTAGGAACTGCTGACTTCCTTTCCTAGTCTCTTCAACACATTGTCCGTTATTACCATCTTTTAAAAAAGATTTTATTTATTGATGTTTTAGAGAGAGGGGAAAGGAGGGAGAAAGTGAGGAGAGGAGCTTGTGCAAGACACACCTATATGGGTTGCCACTCACCCACCCCCAAGTAGGGAACCTGAACCACAACCCAGGCGTGTGCCCTGACCGGAAATGAAACTGGTGACCTTTCAGTCTGCAGGCCAGTACCCAATCTACTGAGCCAACCAGCCAGGGCTCATCATCATCTTAATAGTTAACAACTACAGCAACAATACTAATTACCATTTGTTTCATTCTCACAATGATATGGGAAACTTTGAAAAACCTCTTTAACCTTTATTTGCCCAGACCCCAGGCGCCCTAGAGAGAATGATGGGGCCATCTGGGAGGGCAGGTGGCCGGATAGTGAGGACTGGAGATGAAGGGAGAGGTCCCAGGAGACCTTTGCTCACCCAAGACCCCAGGCGCCATAGGAGAACAACAAGGCCATCTAGGAAGAGCAGATAAAGCAGATAGCCGGATAGTCACTAGGACTAGGGCTAGCACCCCCGCAGATAGAACCAACATTTAGCCTTTGAACTCTGCTTCTGCCCCGTAGATAGAACTAATTACCGCATTCTGCTTCTGTATCCTGCTTTGCCACGTAGATAGGGAGACCCCTAATCTATATATTCCCCAAGAATCTTTTGTTCGGGGCTCAGAATTTGGAGACTGACTCCTCTGGGCCCGTGCACGTAAAAAGGAATAAACCTCGTACTCCAGAATCCCTCGGTGTCTGGTCGCTTCATTTCCCGTAACAACAGTATTTCAGACTTTAAGAAATCTATGTGAATAAACTCACTTAAACATTGCAACAACTCGATGAGGTACATACTATAACTGTCACCATTTATGATGAGGAAAGTGATCTTTCAGAGATACAGAAAAGTTTGGCTATATTTCATAAGATCACAGTATCAGTGGTAGTGCAATCTAATTCATAGCTGCTTCTCTAAACCACTTACCAGCTCATTAAAACTTTCAGAGTTTTGCCCTGGCCACTGTCACCAGTTGGGTGTCATCCTGCAAAGCAAAAGATCACTGGTTTGATTCCTGGTCAGGGCACATACCTGGGTTGTGTGCCAGTTTCCTGGTTTGGGTGTGTGCGAAAGGCTACTGATCAATGTTTCTCTCTCTCCTTCCCTTCCTCTCTCTCAAGAAAATAAGCAAAATCTTTTTTTAAGAAAGTAGATAAATAAACTTTCATAGTTTCCTAAAGTTTACATGGTCTCATCCATATGTCATTACATCATTCATCTGACTTTCAACCAAAGTTCTCTGCTATGCTGAAGTGAGAGATGCACTAAGACCCTCTGAGTAAGGAAAGCGTACAATGTGCAGGCAGTTTGTACAGTGGATGGTCCCAAATGAAGAAGAATGTAAAGTGTCCAGGATCACAGCCTCCCACTCTAATTCAAGAAAGCATCTCTGACCTCTGAGGAGCTTCAGGTTTGATGATTGAGAAACAACAAATAATGAAGTGACTTAAGGACTGATGTGGACACTGGCCCGCAGTGTCCGCGTCATTATGGAGGAAAAGAGACATTCACACAGACTACCAAGTCCGGTGGAGGAAAAGTGACAGCATAGCTTTTCTCTCATGGGTAGCAAAAGCTGCAGCCTCTGCCATGACCAGCATTTGTTGGATTTCTCAGCACATTACATGATGGTCCTTATTTACTATGCACAAGTTGGTTTAGGTGGTTAGCTTTTACAGACAACAAAGGAGCCAGTGCTGCTAAACACATCACAGAAGACAGATATTTGCAAATGAAAAGGCAAAAGTGGTTGAACCAGTTACACTGGTCCTTGGAAGGTTTAGCATGGATTTTAGGAAGTTACTTTGCAGTAAATGTTTGTGCTGAGGGCCGGGCCCACACCATGCAGAATGGTCTCCTACAAAGGACTTCATATAAGTTGTGCACTCTTCTCTAGAAACTCATCCATCTGGAACTGATTTCAAATGCCCTTTATTATATCAGGAAGTAACACCTTCTTTGAGTTCAGGGAAAGAAGGCCACACTCATCCCATTTAGAATCATTTGTTCAGCCTGCCTACCTCTGCATTGTGAGCTCTTTGAGAGGCTGGTTCATGCCTCAGACTTCTCAGAGGTGACAGGCCCAGATCAGGGCCCTGGAGGGCCCCCAAATGTTTGCTGAATGATTTCACAATTACAAATTAAACTAGAAGATGATCAATGAACACTGAAGGTATTTTCTGTGAGATGTGAAATATGGGGAGAGCTGAGGGGTAAATTGATAGCAGGACTGTAATCTCACATTTATACTCTATTACACAATTCACAGAACACTGGTGAGCATTATTTCATTGCACATTTACTATAACATTGAAAATTAGCATGTTACAGATCATGAGACTGAAGACAATTAGCTACTGATACAGCCTTATTCAAAGAGAATTGGTGGGAACCAGATAACCTAAGTATGAATATTCTTCCTAAGGTATTGCAAATTTTATCACCATTTTATTTATTGTCTAGATATGTTTCTGCCAATTATTTCTTTATTCTTTTCCAAATATCCTTAACTCTCAGTATTATACAGACAGTTGAAAGAAAAGAGCCATAAGTCACAAGCTCTAATCTTGGGTTCATTATCCACATTGGCTCTATCCTCTCCAATATTCATACTCCCTATGTGTTTCCAAGGGTTAAGTATTAAAGACATGCATGTAAAATGTATCATAAGCCTTAAAAATTAAATACATGTTATCTTTTACTATGTGATTCTTTTTTTTTTTTTTTTTGGTGTTTAGACAAGTTTATTTACTGGTTTTTTTTTTTTATTTTAAATTTTATTTAGTTATTTTTCAAGTACAGTTTTTTGTCTATTTTTCCCATCCCAGCCTCCCCTGCCCCTTGCTCCCCACCTCCCTCCCATTTCCACCCCCCCCTTAGTTCTCGTCCCTGTGTCCTTCCTATTTGTTCCTCCAAATCCCTCCCCTTTTTCCCCTTAAATTCCCTTCCTTCTCCCCTCTGGTCACTGTCCCCTTGTTCTCTATTTCAGTGTCTTTGTTTTTTGGGTTTTTTTTTTCTGCTTGCTTGTTTGTTTTGTTGTTTAGCTTCCTGTTAAAGGTGAGATCATATGGTATTTGTCTTTCAATGCCTGGCCTATTTCACTCAGCATGATGCTTTCCAGTTCCATCCATGTTGTTGCAAAGGGTAGTAGCTCCTTCTTTCTCTCTGCAGCATAGAATTCCATTGTGTATATGTACCACAATTTTTGGATCCATTCATTTACTGATGGGCACCTAGGTTGCTTCCAACTCTTGGCTATTGTAAATTGTGCTGCTATGAACATTGTGGTACATAGGTTCTTTGATATTGATGTTTTAGGATTCTTAGGATATGGAAGGCAACATCCACGGTGTCATTAAACGATGAAGATAGTTTGAAGGAATTATCAGGAATAGCAAATTTGATGACTGCAAATGACTCAGAGCAGGCCCAGAAACCAGTGTCCCCTTTTGGAGAAGCATGTGCCTTTGGAAAACACACTAGACGAAAATCAGGTAGGATAAAATAATTGAGTTCCTCTAAGTTCTATAGAAAGCCTAAGTATGACCTAGGTATGTGGGGAGGATTTTGGATGAGCCTGGATTTAAGCTGGGCTAAGCTGAGACTGAAGTTAGCAATGGAGCTTTGGGCAAATCCTGTAAATTTTCTGAACTCCTGAACGCTAATGTGTAAAGAGAAGAAGATAAGGAAACATCATTCATATATTGTTTGAAAACATTAAATTAAATTTAAAACAATTGACACATGCAAGTTGTCCAATAAGTCCATTTGTGATAATAGCAACCACACTTTATTGGTGTCGTGTGCCCAGGCCTTTACTCAATGCCTAACACAAAGTGGACTCAATAAATATTTTATGAATGATTAAAGGTTGGCAAGTTAAACCTGGTAATGGGAAGATCCAGACAATGAAATTGACTCAGTCATCTGTAGTTATGATACAGGGTGCAGCCAGAAGGGCCCCCCCCCCCAAAAAAAAAAAAGATTTGGAAAGGTATCCAGAATTCAAAGTGTATAGAAATATTGGAGAGACATATAAGATGTCCTCACCGCCCCCCCCCCCCAGGGGGAAGGGATGAATGGAGCCAGGCCATTGAGAGCTGTTTTGCATAGCATCAGTTTTGCAGCTAACCTCTGGAATGGTTATTTAACATATCTATAACCTTTAACTGGTTTCATAGATATGTTAAATAGCAGTGGCCAAGTTTGGAGCCAGGAAGAAGGAAGCAGAAGGGACTGAGGATGGAACAAGAGGACTCAGGATGGGAACTAGGGGCTGCTCTCCTGAGTGAGAAGGGCTTGGACTCAGAATGTAACAAGGTGCTGCGCTCCTGAGCGAGATAGCCTGGGTGGGAGCTTGGGAAAGACTGGCTCCGAGACATGAAGGGTCCCCGCTTGGCCAGATGAGAGAGAGCCACGCGGTTTCAGCAGAGTGAGGACCCCCTGTTGGTGAGGTGAAAGAGGGAGCCACGTGGTTTTGGCAGGGTGCGGACCCCCTCTTTCCCAGGTGAAAGGGAAAAACCACGCAGCTTTGCCAGAATGGAGATCCCTGCAGCCAGGTGAAGAAGACAGCCACATGCTTTTGGTGGAGTGTGGACTCCTGCAGCTTTGGTAGAAGAGGCCCACGCGGCTTTGGGGTGCCCCCTTTGGCTGCGGGGCCTGAAAAAGCAAGAGAGACTTTGACTGGAACTGGGTACAAAGGACTCTTGCCAGTGGACCATGAGAGGGTACCACAGTACTTTGGATTAACTCGAGATCCTGCACAGTGACACAGCTGACGGTGCCAGCGGCCTGCAACACAGACGTGTGCTCTTTTCCTGATTTACGGTACCCGGAGTTGGGACAGTGGGAGAAGGGAGCGCTGTGTGGGTGTAGGTGTACAACCTAAAGGACTTTGCTATTTTAGTGGAGGCATTAGGCCTGAATAGCATGAAATAAACATTTTGTTTCCTTTTCACAAATCTCTGGCATTAAGAGATGTCTTTGCAATTGGCGGCGGACAGAAGGGCCCAGTAGATATCAGTATTTTGTTTTTGGGAGGGGCCCCTGTTGTATAGCAGTTTTGGGCATCCCTAGGTGGGCCAAATATTGTATTGCCCCTCCCTCGGACCACCTCTTGTTGTTTGGTAACAGTTAGTATGGAGTCTTCATCTTCTGGACCAATAGTTAACAGAGTGAAATACCAGAGTATGCAAAAGGACAGGTGGTCATTTGATGAGAAGAGATTGTGTGTTATATGATAAAATTGGAACTAGCACTCCAGACCCCACAACCTCACTCCCTGGGCCTCCAACTTGGAACTCAAGAGAAAGGAAATGGATGTGAAGATGTGCAACCTATGAGAAAGAATGGGCCATGTGTACAAAGAAAAAAACGAGCCCCAGGAGGATGACTACCTTTGTACGTGATCCACACTAAGAAGTATATTATATATAATACAATAATTTCATCTAGTCCTTTGCTCCCCAAAACAATCCCTTCCTCTACTGACCTGGCATATAGGATTGAGTCTCAATGATGTCGGTGCTGGACTCCCTCTGAAGCTCTTTGTGTCCAGGAACATGCGCTATCCCTTACCTAACCACTGATGCTCTCACCTCCAGATTGTGAGAAGTATCAGAACTTCTTCATCGACAGCTGTGCTATGCATGGGCCCCCTACATTAGTAAAGGACAGTGTAGTGGACAAGGGGCATCCCCACCGCTCAGCCCTCACCCTGCCCGCTGGGTTGAGAATCGGGCCATCGGGCTTCCCTGAGGCTGGGCTTGGACTGTGGAATGAGGCAGCTGATTTGCCAGTGGGTCTGCACTTTGGCACTTATGCGGGACACATCACAGAAGATGAAGAGGCAGCCAAGAGCAGAAACTCCTGGCTGGTGAGAACTATTTACATCTTCCACTGTCCCCTGGCTTCCCACATTTCTTCTGAGGCTTGGAGGGACCTCTCCTCTTATGTGCTAGACATGGAGGGGACAATATGTTTAGCTCTGTGTACTGACTGGACTTCACATGAACACAGAGCTCCTGTTTAAGGACCAGAAGGTAAGTGGGAGCAAAGTGGTACAGACACAAAAGACTGGTTCCTTTCTCTTGGACTCCTGCTCTGACTGGACGGGTAAACTCAGATGTGTAGATGATGAGTAAGAAAAATATCATGTGGTCACAACTAGCAGTTAAGTCCCCATGCAGCTTTGGTGACAGTGGAGTAAAAGAATTCTTCTATTTCTTCCCCACACAAAAAAGTAAAAGGTCTTTAACTTCTTTTCTGAAACACAGATCACCAGAGGGAGAAACTGCTATGAGTATGTGGATGGGAAGGACAAATCCTGGGCCAAATGGATGAGGTGAGGCCAACAGGTCTCTGGGTGCCAGAGGGGACACTCATCCCCCAGGAGCCCATATGTCTGCCCCTCTCATCATGCCTCCCTCAGTGGTCTCCCTCAATCCTTTTCTCCCTCTTTTTCTCTATGCAGTGTTCTTTCATTTCAGGGGACATTTAGAAAAAATAAATGTTTCCAAAACAAAGCTCTCTACTAGATACAACCTGGGCACTGGAAAGGACCTTGAAGAGCCTAAATTCACCAGGGACACTGGATTACATTCTAATTTATCAAATGAACATTAATTAAGCACTTACTCTATTCCAGTTTAGGTGAAGGAATATAACATTACTAAACAGATCACACAACCCATGTCCTTATGGATGACTTCTCACAGACAGACATAAGACAATTGCTTTTAGAAACATCTAACTATAATTTCCAAGAAGTGCACAGTGTCAAGATAGCACAAACCAAGAGTGGCCTAAACCTGTGAGGGCAGCAAACCATCCCAGCCTCACTTCTAACTAGAGCTGGGCTCTGAGGCCTGCAGAGGAATGGTCATGGGCCCCTTTCCTGACAGAGGCTCTCTTCTATCAGGGATAACAGCATGTGAATCAACTACTATTGTTTTATTCTAACAAGACAAAAAGACCTCCAATTTTCTATAGTAACCTTGGGCAGGCAAGTGAGAGGTACCCTACATAAAGTGTAGGGGGGTTAGAGAAAGGCCTCTCAAGAGAAAATACATGTGGGCTGAGTACTGAGTAATTAGTGAGCTAATTGAGAAGCAGAGCCCTAGATCAAGCACCAGGTTCTGTGGTGTGAGACAACTTGATTTAGAGTTTGGAGAAGCAAGAGATGACTGGATGTTATGGCCAATCAGGATGGAGGTTAAGGCTGGAACTGAGTTTTAGGAAATGATATTAGGCAGCATTAGCACTAAAGCAGGACTTGGAGGTAGGAATTTACATGACATGCTGAGAGACATTCAGGCACTGAACAGAAGGTTCCCCGAGAGCACTGGGGGCATTGGGCAACACGAGAGCCTGAGGGCCTTCAGAATCAGTGAGGTGCTAGACATGGATGTAACAGGTAGTGGGAACTCATCACTGTGGTTTTCTTTCCCTTCCTCTCCCTCAACCCCAGGTATGTGAACTGTGCCCGGGATGATGAAGAGCAGAACCTGGTGGCCTTTCAATACCACAGGCAGATTTTCTGCTGAACCTGCTGGGTCGTCAGGCTGGACTGTGAGCTCCCGGTCTGGTTCGGGGATGAGTATGGCCAGGAGCTTGGCAGCAAGTGGGGCAGCAAGTGGAAGGGAGAGCCTGCAGCTGGGAGAGGTGGGCACCACTGTTCTTCAAAACAGAAAGAAAAAAGAATTCTCCATAGACATATACACAATCCAACTCTTAAGTACAGTAAAATCCACTCTAAAGTCAGTAAAGGTTCAGATCACATGCTTGAGAAATTCACCATGCATTCATATGCCTTTGACTCTTAGGCAAAATTTTAAATTTTTTATTTAAAAATATTTCATACCTAAAATGTACAACTGCTTTTACTGCCTAAAGGCTGACAGACAAAAAAGTTTTCAAGCACTAACCAGCTCTCTCACCAAGGCAGTTTTTCTGGCATTTTTATAGCTGTTTTTTCTTATTTTTCCTCCATATTTCTAAATAAAACATTTCTTATAGGCATTCATTATTTTTTACAGATTTTGCCCTGGCTGGTGTTGCTCAGTGGATTGACTGTCAGCCTGGGAACCAAAGGGTTGCCGATTCCCAGTCAGGGCACATGCCTGGGTTTCGGGCCAGATCCCCAGTAGGGGGTGCTCGAGAGGCACCCACATATGGATATTTTTCTCCCCTTCCATCCCTCCCTTCCCCCTTTTCTGAATATCAATCAATCAGTAAATCTTTTTTAAAAAAAGAGTTGGAAAGGAGGGAGAAAAGTATCTGTGCAAGGAAACATTAATCAGTTTTCTCTGGCACACCCACAACTGACCCACAACCTTGGCATGTGTCCTGACTGGGAATCAAACTTATAACCTTCCACTTTGTGGAACAACACCCAACCCACTAAGCCACACCATTCAGACAGGGCACATTTGTTCATTACTTAAGTGAATTGTCAGGTGAGATCCTACTTCATGGCATGGGGTGGTGGGACCTGGAAATAGGCATTAACATGAGGAGAGAATCACTGCTCTTGAGGGGCTGACGGGTGAAGGAGGGAAACCCAGGCACATGAGCTTCCATGTGCATGACACTACATAGCGGTTAGTGCTTTGGAGAAAACGAATCCAGGACAAGTGCCTAGGGATTAGTGTGAAGGGAGGTGCTCTGTGGTAGGTAGTCCGGGAAGGGCTCCTCAGGAGATAACATTTACAAAAATACCTTCAGACAAAAGGATCCCAGGCAGAGGGAACAGCTAGTACAGAGAAGAAAAGAGGTGTGGTGTTGAATTTGGTGAGGGTTACTCGGGTCTTGTCTCAGCATAGAGGGTAAGGACGGAGATCACACAGATGCTTAGCACCCGGGAATTCAGTGTTGATGATCCCAGAAGAAACACTGGACTTTCCTGAGTGCAAGTGTGCAGTTGTCAGCTGTAGAGTGGTATGTTCTCTGTTTTGATTATCTCTTGTTAATTTTCAGAAAATAAACTCCAGTGGGGAATCCCCTCATAATACTTTTTATATTTTAGTCTCAAAGAACTGAAGAGGGCACAGGGGAAGGGTATTTTTCCTATTAAAGACCTGAAACCCCTTTGGCAAAAAAACATCTGGCAAGGCTCCAGAGTTTTGTCTTAACTCCAGGGTTAGAAAGGCCCCTGTACTTTTCCATGCTGGTTTTTTAGGCCCCGTTTTTTATTTTACCCTCAAAGAACTTAATCGTGGCACTGGAGAAGGCTATTTCCCTTCTGACCAACCTGAAATCCACTAGGCAAAAAACCGCCCCGCGCGGGTCCTGAGCTTTCTCTTAACTGTTGAGAGAGCAAGGCTCATTTACATTTTCCAGTCTAGTTTGCAAGCCCAGTTTTCATATTTTAGTCTCTCAAAACTTAACTGGGCACTGGAGAAGGCTATTTTTCATATTAAGAATGTGAACCAATTCCACAAAATCCTCCTGCCCCCCTCTAATGCACCCGAGTGTTGTCTTAACTTCTCAGTGAGCAAGGCTTATTCTGAGAGCTGCAAGAGAGTGGTAGTGGGAGTGTCCAGGGTCTGACTGGTGACCTCTGCTGAGAGTGACCACAGGAAATCACAGCAAGAGGCCTGGGCAGAAAAAAACATCTGATCTCATGAGGGTTTCGGAAACTTCACAAATGGGAAGGGCAGTAACGGCCAGAATGGGGAGGAACCCTGGACTCCAGGCCTCCGGACCATGCGTGTCTGGAGTCTGGATTGGACCAGGGGTCTCGGGGAAGAGAGAGTGGGGGGCACTAAGGCCTCAGACTGTCTTTGTCTGGGGCCTCTGAAAAGCCAGTTGGTTCTCAGGTGCCTTCATGAATTATACCATGGAAGTGTGCTCCTCAGCCCTGTTAACTCACTTCTTTATCAATCCCACCCACAGTTAATCCCAGCAGCTCATACACTACGCATTGGATTAGGCTCCGGGGATCAACCAGAAATTCCAAGCAATTTCTGTCCGTGGAAGCCCATGGTGTCATCCAGTCTCTGTGTGGGTTCACTCTTAGACCCGTGTTTTGGTCCAATGGTGTGGAATGGGTTCAAATCGCCTCAGTGCCTGCTTCCCCGGGACCTCACTTACATACCTTCTTTGCCGAAGCCGAACAGCCTCATTTTCCCGCTTCTAACGCACCAGGACTGCCCGCAGCACCCCCCCCCCCCATTCAGGGGGCTGAAGGCTGGGCTGCAGAATGTGAGGAGGGGCCCTGGGCTGAGGCCCACTGAGTCCTCTCCGGCCGGCGGCAGCGAATCGGGGAGCCACAAATCTGATTAGGTGGCTCGGACTGAACCGGGTCACAAGCGGTACTCTGCCTGCCGGTGTGACGGGGGAGTCTGCGGGAAAGACAGGAGCCCCTCTATGTCTCAGGGCTGACCGCACACTGTTGAAGATCTAGGTCGGGGTCCATGATGGGCAGGGTGCAGGTCGGGAGGTGTCCTTTTAAAAACATTTTGATGTTTTTTAAAACATTGGATTTCTCTCAACGTGGTGATTCATTCATTTATAACTGTTATAAACATAATTAAGACCCTTTACATAAATAAGTTTTTTTCTTTTGCTGCATCTCCCAGATGGAACAGCATTTTAAAACATTCCTGAAGAATGATGTCGTTCTTGATGCTGTGTCCACTTCTGGTGTGTCGGGAAATCCTCGTGGACTTAACTGGAGAATGTGTCCCATGTCACCTGTCATCATTTGTAGAAGGAATGTGGGTTTGTCACTTTGTTTCTAGTTGCAGAGAAAGTCAGGGCCAGAGAAACCCAAGGTGGGGACACTTGGGACTCCAGCCGGTTTGGGGCGAGCTGAACTGACTTGCTTATCCTTAAGAAAAGCAAATGACGGTAGTGATGCCCGTGTCCCTGTCTCAGTGTCGCTGTGAATCAGCTCAGGTCTGATTCAGTGATAATTAACCTGCCCTGTGACGTCACATGTGTGTTTATATCCACGGTGTGACAGGGACCCTTTTCCAGGAAAACACTAAACCAATAGTGTCTGAGAGGTCGTGCCCACGAGTGCAAATGGGTGCAGGGTTGGGGGGCACGTGGAAAACCTGGGGTACAGTCGGAGGTAATTTCATCAGGGGGGACACCAGCACAGTGGCTCTCAGGCTGCTCCCTGTTGAGCTGTGACCGCAGTTCAGCGTTGTCATTGTGTGTCTCAGGGAGAGGCCCTTGGCCATCGGCTGGCACGGAGGGCCCCATCACGGAGCCTGCTCCTCCCCCGGCTTCCCCCTCCCCAGGCCCTCAGCCCCCCACCTCCGTCTTTCTCTGACGAGGTTCTGCCCAGGGTCTTGCTTGGTGCTAGGCTCCAGCGTCACATGGTCTCCCACGGGGACCGTCTGCGCGTCCATTTTCTGTTTTCCTTGTGCTGAGTGTGTGTGTGTGCTCACAGATGCTGGCATCATGTAGATGGAATGAATGTGCCAGGAGGGGCCTTCCCACTGCTGACGGGAAGCTGTCTCCTCCCACGGGGCCCTGGTTACATTACTGGGGGTCTCACCGCCCGACAAACGCCATGCGTTGTTCAGACTCGGATGTCTTTGTGCTCTTCTCTCTGGGCCTCTTTGAAAACACTAAGTAAAACCATGTGGTCAGTGTTTCTGGGACCCTCCAGCCTCCCCCTCTCTTCCTTCAGGACACGAGAACAGGACGGACTCACATTAAGTGTCTGTTCTCACTGCGCTCCTCACTCTCGGCTGCACCCGTGTGCTCCGGCGCCTTGGCTCATGTGTTCTGCCGCCACACACACCCCTTTCTTGGCCTGTTGTTTTCCAGTGCACACACATGTGTGTGTGCTGACACAGTCAGTCATACATGCACATTCACTTTCCTTAACGTGGCATCAGCCCCTGCTTGTAGTAAGACATTATTTGCACACACAAAAAACCCTGTGAAAAGACAGCAGTGTTTGCAGCAAAAGAGGGGAGGGCCCTGCAGGGAGGGGGGACAGAGGCCAAGACAAACAGAAGCAGGTCACGCACAGTGGACCAAGTGCGTCCTTACGAGGAACGGTGAAACTGAGAGGGTCAGGGAGTCGGCGTTCGGGCGGCAGCCGGGAGCGCCAGGGAACCTGGGACTCTACTGGGGGAGCCACCCATGGGTCGTGCCTGCAGGGATAGTTGGGGACAGGCCAGGCAGCGGACACCACCATGCGAATGCTGGAACCACCCCTCCGGCGAGGAGGAATGAGATTTTCCTGGCAGGAGACCCAGGGCTGAGAGGAGTCCGAAGGCACCAAAGGCCCCAGAGCGGACAGTTGTCCCTGGAACTTAAAGGTGCTCAGTGAGAGGGACATTTCACTCATGTCATCAGGTGAAACAGTGACACACACCCATGTGTGGGGTGGGCTACTCTTCTCTAAAAACCACCCTCAGAGAAAGGTGTGGGATCCTTTTAAGTCTGCAAACCCTTTTCACATGTCAACCCTCGTCAGCAGCATCCTGATGCCACAAGACCTGAGTTTTCCTTCATTCTGCACACAATCCTGGTGAATTACTGAGAGAAGAATAAATAGGATTTGGGGACCTTTCAGACAGGTCTGATTCAGTGATAATTAATCTGCCTAGAATTTGGAAGTGAAATGCGTCTCTTAATTTCCTGACAGAAGCTCAGGTTTCTCTCGCTCACATGTGGGTGCATCAGGCAGTTCACGGGCACCCGGCAGGGGTTGGGGAGGCCTCCGTGTTTATACCAGTGGGTTCCGGTCTTCACTCAGCAAAGCCACGCTCAGTGTTCTGATGCTTTTCAGAAGATCTGTGTGGACTGGCACACATGAAACTTTGCACAAATGGCACAGGTGCGTGTTCCTTGGAGTCCACGCTGTCGACAGCGGCGTTGCGGGGCTGCAAGTGTTGCCCCCGCTGCTGTAACCAGTGCCAGAGCCTTTGACCGAGGCCCAGTCTGACTCCAGGCCTTTCTCCCAGGGTGTCGGCAGACAATCAGCTTTGATACCAGGGGGCCTGTTTCTCTGCATGGTGTCAGTTCCGTGTGCACACACGTGACCCCCGCATGCACACACACGTGACCCCACGTGCACACTCATGACCCCACATGCTCAGGAGCTATTGTGTTTCACGGGGAGGAGGGCATGTGCTTTTCTGAGAATCGCTGTCTGGGCTGTTTAGACTCTGAGCTGCTCAGAGAGCTCAGAGAGATAGAGTGTGAAGGGCGTTTTTATACATGTGTTTGTTTCTGGGAGAAAAATCCCACCTTCCCATGCACACGCGCCTGCATCACTGGCTTGTCCCTTACACGGAGATCTCCACATGAGGTCCCCACACATGCTGAGGCTCTGGGTGGCACTGAGCACATGGGACCTCGGGGGTGCCAAGAAAACCCAACGCCGTGGGGACCACCTTGGAGTCACCTGGCCAGACTGGCCGCAGGTGGAAGGGCTTTGCCACCTGACACAACCCCTCGAGGAGTAAAGGATGACTGACACGTGACCTGCTTCCCTTCCAGTGGTGACCTGCCCTGGCATCGAGGCCCAGCCGTCTGAGCACGTCACCTGAAGGCTGGTGTCAGGGGCCCTGAACGAGTTCAGGGCCCAGGTGGTTCTGAGCTGCAGCCCCGGGTACTACCTGGAGGGCGGCCGGCTGGTGCGGTGCCAGGCGGACGGGACGTGGAGCTCTGGCGAGGAAAGGCCTCGGTGCAGAGGTGAGTACGTGGTGTGCTCCCCCCCGCCCCCCGGGAGGCAGCCCCGCTGGTCACAGGTCAGTGCAGGGGATCCTGTAGATTCCTGGCGGGGGTGGGAATCTCTTTCCACGACAATGAAGAATGTGCATCAAAGGCACCATTCTTAAGGTGTAAACTGCTGGATTGCATGCTAAATGCCGTCTTCTCCTGGTCAGTGATAGTGTTTTGTAAACTTCGAAATCAGTCCCAAATCCAGGCCGGTGTGTGTTTAAAAAGACGGCCCATCGTGCGTGCAGCGGCTGCTTGGCCTTCTTAAACCCCCGGGAAACCGCATTTGAGCTGAAGCCGCTGTGCTCCCAGGACCGACTGTGTCGTTATTCCCCACTGGGATGGGGCAGGCAGGGTGTTGAGTGGGTTTCATAGTAAATACGAACAAGCAGGAAGGCAAGGCAGCGTCACTGCTGTTCCGAGCACAGTTCGATCGGGCGTGTTGAGTGGACAGCCTCTAGTCACTGGTTCTCGGGAGATGGTCATGCCCAGAAACAAGTAGTCGGGCCCATGCCGCTGCCTGAGCACGCAGCCCAGGAAGGATGAAGTCGAACAAACACGGGAAAAGAACGAAGGATGGTTGTGTTTCCTACTCCTTGTAACTCAGCGTTTGACGGACCAGCTGTTGATTAAACATGTGGTAGAGCTGTTCGCCAGGAACATGGACATAAATTAGGGCAGCCGGTGACCTCCGTGAGGCCTCCGCCCTCCCTCAGAGTCAGGAGCAGCCCGTGTCCCCGGCTGGCCCTGCCAGACCCTCTCTTCTGGGGCGGCTCCCCGCCCTCATCAGTGTCCTGGTGCGGCCGTCCAGTCCCTGGATTCCTCCACGCTCCCCCGTGCAGCTGTGCAGTGTCCTCGTGCACCCAGCCTGTGATGTGCAGTTTGGAGACTTGGAGACTCAGTTGTCCAGGTCTCGGGGAGACCAGAGGGGAAGGAATGGGGGTCATTTATCCCTGGGCCCCATGGGACTATTCTAAGCCAGCGTCATTCTAGCAGGTCAGAAAAGGCATGGGAAAGCTTATTGGGCTGGGGGTCCCCACATCGCCTGAGTCCTGGGCTGTCCCTCCGTCCCAACTGCTATTTGAGCCCCCCTTCAGTTGGCCCTCGTGTGGCAGGAGGGGCTCCATCAACCTCCCGTGTGTGCATGGAGGGGTGCTGGGACTGATGGTGTGTGCACAGGTGTGCCAGCCCATCGGCCCACCCCTCTCACCTGCACGGGGGAGACCACAGAAAGACATCCTTGCCACCTGCCTCCCACGTTGGAGTGGACGCGGCCACTGCTCAGTGTCACGGAAGTGACAGTCTCAGAACTCACACATGCGTGTGCAGCCTGCATCAGGCAGCTCCAGGGGTGCACATCACCCCCCGAACAGCTGACGGCACGTTTGCTCACCCCCACTCCCAGAGAGGACTGCATCCCACGTACACCACGAAGCATCCATGTGCAGATGCACCGTGGATGAGGGAGAGCAAATTTCCCCTCAAAACTCCAGTGGAGGGAAGAGCCTGGAATTGGGGCTTTGTCATGGATGTTTGGCAAGGGTGGTTTCTTTGTTCCCTTCATGCTGGGGGCCCCCTTTCAATCAGGCAGGGCTCCCAGGCCGGGGGCTTCCCTTGCCCCTGTGTCGGGTCAGGGCCACGGAGCCTCTGCACGGCGGTGGGGGGGGGGCATCACCCTGCGGCTGGTACTAGGCCCCACTCCATTAGTTTTCCTTTCCAATCCATGGAACCTTGGAGGGCGAAGCTCCGATAGTTCTGTCGCCACCGGGATCCTTCTGACGGAGGCCAGGAGAGCAGACCCCAGTCGGAGCCCAGCGGGCCTTTCTGCGGAGCTGCCGATACAGGCCTCACGCTGTCTCAGCCCCCAAGTTTAAACCACGGGCTGATTTCCCTGCACGGCTACGAGTGGATCTTTAAATGTCACGGTGACGTTCACTCCATGTTTGGGAAAAGCCTTAATGAAAAGTTCACAACAAGCTGGGGACTTCAATCCTGGTCGGACTCACTGACCTTTGGCACAGCAAACCCATCAGCAGTGACAGTAAATGCGCAGGATACGACCCCCAGGGGCTCGGTCGTCTCCGGCCCTAATGACTCAGGGAGCCGTCTCCTCAACAGCAACGTGCCAGTCAGGACACGCTCCGGGCAGAACCTCCCGTGTTTCCGGGGGGCGTCGCCAGCAGAGCGCACACCAGGCTGTGCGTGTCTGCCTGTCCTGCCACGTGGACGCAACACTGGCCGTCTGGGCTCCAACACTCATGCTTTTGGAGCCCAGGGAGCCACATGGTGTCGTGGGCGTCTCCAGCGAAAGCAACCATTTAATTTAGCTCCCAAACAGGCGTAGTCCCGGGGGCGGAAGTGGGCACCATCAGCGGTGATGTGGGGACAGCAGGTGTACCCTGGGGACATATAGTCACCTAATCTCCAGCCACACAGGGGCTGGACTTCCTCATTTTTAAATTTTTTTAGAAAGACTCCATACATAAGCTGTTGAGTCAGCTTTTGTATGGAGGTCAGGACCCCAACAAATCAGCAAGTCCCTGGAAGAATAAATGAGCTAATGCTGTTATTGGAGCAGGACTTCCTGCTCCTCCCTGACCCCAGGAGAGACCATTCTGAACTCCTGCTGGGCACATGCCTCCATCCAGAAACGGGTGTGTGGTCCTGTGACTGAGGCAGACGGGGTGGACAGGAGCCCCGGGGGGCTGGTAGATTGGCCTGGGTGTGAATGTGTTTGGGTACTGAGTGCTTTTCCAAGAAAGGCTTAGCTTCCTGCAAGGGTGGAAACCCGGGCAATTGAAGGGACCCAGCCCATTTGGGAATCCACTCTAAACTTCCAAGCTTTCATTTCAAGGAGAAAAGAGAAGGAAAATTAAGCTTCCCAGCTGGCTGGCCCGCCTAACCCTGAGCAGACACCCTGCCCGAGTTCTTGGTGAAGAGTAAGACGGAAGATTCGATTATTTTCAGGTGACACGGTACCCTTCAGAGGTGAGGGTCACACCATCACTCTTTTGTCTCGTAGTCATGTCTTGTGGAAGCCTGTCCTAGCCCCCCAATGGCAACAAGATCGGGACGCTGACCGTGTACGGTGCCATGGCCATCTTCACCTGCAACACAGGCTACACCCTGGTGGGCTCGCCGGTGTGCGAGTGCCTGGCCAACGGGCTCTGGAGTGGCTCCCAGACGCGATGCCTGGGTAAGCGCCCTGCACCCCCACCTCCCGTGAGCAGGCAGGTCAGTGAGCTGGGACGCAGAGCACGGCCAGGCCAGGCAGGGGACGGCCTGTCCCTCCGTCCCACCGGGTCTCAGCAGCTGACATCTTTAAGCAGCTGTAGGGCTGTTTCCAGTCTGGCCAGTAAACGGAGGTCACACCATGCCTGAGGTGACGTAACACTGTTTTACAGAGAGCAGAGGAGGTGAATTGAAAAGAGCTTATGCATTTAAAGAGTTACAAATTATGGCAACAAGTTAGCCAGAGGGCTCCAGGCAGGTACAATGAATCATTTTAAAGGGCAAGTGTGGGCAGTGACTTGGTCTCCTTTCCCTGAGGTTAAGGTGTTTTGCATGACAATTGTGAGAAACTGAGTTGACAGTGTTTCTCTTTGAAAGCCTCCTGAATAAGTGTATGAAACTTGTTGAATGAGCAGCTCAAAGTACCATGATTTTAATGCTGCTTTTTGGGCCCTGCGTGACTGGTAAAACGAGTTAACTGCCTCCAGACCCTCTGTGATCCGATGATATTTTCACCACGCAACAGCCCTGGAAGCAGCAGAGCGGACGCATCCGGCTGTCCCCACACTAGGGCCACTCCTGGGACTGAGCAGGACCGGGGTGTTTTGAATGGTCTGAGCTCACAGTCTGCACCATCCATGCTCTCCACATGAAATCAGGCGTGGTCTTCCACGCTGTCGCCTCTGCCATCTGCCCTGTCCCCCACGCCCATGACAGATGGGCACGGTTGCCACCTGAGCCTTATCCTCGTTCCATTAGAATGCCCTGCAATGGCTGGAATAAGTTTGTGTTTGCTGCGCTATCATGCCCTTGGAGGTGTTGAGTTTGGGAAAATAGTTTATAAAGGTGACAGTCACGTGGCCGAAATAGCCACATGGCACGATTCGGAGCAACACTGTAGGGCCCTGACTTTTCCTGGTTCTTCAGGAGCCGCATCAGGAAGTATTCTTCAAATGCCTTGCGTTTTATGAGAGATCAACGTAAAAATTTTTCATAAAACAGCTGAGAGTGATAATGCTTATTTCAGCAAAGAGGGCGGCACTGGGGCAGGAAGAGTACTCCCTGCCCCACAGTGTTTGCCGGGGGACCTTCGGGTAAATCGGGGTGCAGTGGCCTGGGAAGGTAATGCATCGGGCGCGGCAGCCCTAATGTTCTCCTCTGCACGCGCATTATCCGGGCTGGTCAGCGATGCCACGATGCCCCCCAGCTGAGGGCCACTGTCCCGTGTCTGAATGTCGTCTGAGGGCCATCATCTAGTTCCCCAGAAATGCTGCATAGGATGTAAAGGTTCATAGGATGAGGCTCTTGCTTTTAAGGAACTTAAAGTCTGAGTGGTAAATGAGATAAACACCCAGTGCCTTTAAGGAGGAGCTGGGATTACTGGGGAGTGGCAGCAGCGTCTGACAAGGTTGCGGGGGGGCGGGCGGGCGGGGTTGGGGACAGGGCTGGAGCAGGAGGAGAAGCGGAGGGAGTCAGGCTGCTGAGCAGGTGACATTTCCACAAGCAGAAACAGAAAAGTTCAGCCCAGAAAGGAAGATGCAGAGCAACCTCCATGTGGAACAGTGCCGGGCGGTCCCGTGCCTCTGCCGTGGGGTCCCCCAAGCACAGCGTCCCTGGCTGCGGCCCCACATCCACTGGGAGCAAGAGCCGGGCCAATGGAGGAGATAAGATCTTGGAAGAGAATTCCTCCACCTTCTCACACATCTCCTCCAGGTCGGCAGGTGCCAGACGAGTCTGTGCCACCGGGGGTCCTGCTCTTGGGACTTTAATAGTGGAGATAAATAAGGAAGAACATTCTGTGTCCACCTGCTCCCTTTAAAGCAAGCAAAGCAACAAACCCTGCAGACACTGGGTGTGGCCTGTAGGCAGTACCAGAAGAATGTCTGTAGCACCAGAACACTCAAGAAGGACTGACGGTGCCTCGGGGACACCGTCCCCATTCCCGTTTGTCGGTGCTTTGCTGTTGAAGCCTATTTGATGCCAGTCACCCCCTCACCGATCAGACCCCTCTGTCAGTGGGTGTAGCCCCAGCCCTTCCTCTTCCCAGCGGCTCAGCCACCTGCCGCTTCCCCACCCATCTGGCCTTGTCCCTCCAGAACCCACTCTGCGTCTGTGTGCCCCTCCCTCAGCTCCGGGCTCCGCCTCCAGCTCTGTGCAGGCCACGCTCAGCTCACCAAGACTCCGGCCCAGGTGCACCCCAGTGCGTGCGTCTGCAGTCAAAATGATGTCCCGACACCCCTGCCTCCTTTGAAATCTCACAAAATGTTTTGTATTCTCTCACAGTAGAAATAGACTAACAGTATAAATAAAATTCTGGTAAAGTAAGTATGTGGGAAAATCATAATTTGGGAAATAAACTCATTAACAACTTCATATTTGAAATATTACTATTGACCCACCATTGTTGAGAGAAGACAAGTTTGACAGGAAAACTCTGTGCCATCACAAATAGAGAAGGGAAATTTTTACTAAAGTATACATCTGGTGCTGTTACCTGCTTGGCAATGAAGGCCCACAAATTTCAAATACAGTCCTTTTATGAAAAGACTGCGGAGTGTGTTCACTGGTTTCCCGATCTTTCAGTGGGCCACTGCGGGTCCCCGGACCCCATCGTGAACGGCCACATCAGCGGGGACAGCTTCAGCTACCGGGACACCGTGGTGTACCAGTACAAGCCTGGCTTCTGGCTCATGGGCACCTCCGTCCGGATTTGCCTGCAAGACCACAAGTGGTCGGGACAGACTCTGGTGTGTGTTGGTGAGCGCCCCCCCCCCCCAGGGTGGCAGGGGCCACCTACCTCCTGTCTCTCAGCTTCAAGTTGGAGCACAGGCCCGAGTGGAGACCTCTCCTGAGATAGACCGCCGGGCAGCTCGTCCCCTTCTGTCCCCAGGGTTCCTCCCGCTCTAATTCTGTCCCCCTCCTGTAGAATCCATCAGTCCCCTGGGAGGGATTCTTCCCCTGGAGGGTGGAGCGGAGGGTGGCACTCCTTCCCCAATGTCCTCACAGGGTGGACGGGGACAGGAGCAGATCTGAGTGGCCCTGCACCGTCCTCTCAGCAGCCCCACTCCCCCCGCCCCCCACAGTTCTGCGTGTTTGCAAGGGACCCCTCACACCACAGAGTTTGGGGACTGGTGCTTTCTCCCACAGAAAGAGGCGAATGGCATGTGACGATTGTCCTCAAACTCGGTAACTTCCAAGGTAAACGCGGAGAAGTATTTTCAGGAGAGATTGAACCCACACCGCAGATTTGGTCTTAAACCA
The DNA here is from genome assembly GCA_038363175.2 of Artibeus lituratus. NCBI lineage: Eukaryota > Metazoa > Chordata > Mammalia > Chiroptera > Phyllostomidae > Artibeus > Artibeus lituratus. The sequence continues at coordinate 82,187 of JBAWUR020000072.1, read as the reverse complement.
AATTTTCTCCCACCTGCGCTTTACAAAACAGAGGGGATGTGTCTGTGACTGTGGCAGAGAGGCAGGCACTGTCTGGGAGAGCCAGGGGGTGAAGGCTTCACTTGGAAGGAAAAAGTGTCCTCAAGATAAAGGAGAAACACTCCGGTTTTCTGACGGTCACATGGTTTTTCCTTTGAAAGGGCCGGCAGAGGGTGTCTGTGTTGCTGTTAGATTGGCCTTGACATGAGGAGAGTTCGCTGCGTCTCAGAGGATCACACGACAGGGGTCGTCAGAGCGATGCTGTCTAGCGCGCACACTTGTTTTTGCTAATTTCCTGATGTGAGATCATATTGGCATCATTTATCCACACATGGTTTGAACGATCAGCCCCCATAATATTTGGAAATGAGGGTGCTACCAAATTAGCTGGTGTTCTAAGGCGAAAATATTCAAAACTCATAATTAATGAAAACATTTCAGCATCTCTTGTTTTCATTGCTTTATTTGAAAATTACTTGTTATTGTGTCATAACGTAAGACAGTAATTATTATCATGAAAAAAAGTACATTTTGAGGGTGCATTTTCCACAATTTTACCAAAATCCTGTGGGTTCAGCCCGTGGTGTTTTCCCAATAGTTCCTTCCAACTACAGTGTCTGATTAGTTGTAAACCCTGGAATCCATCCATTCAGCTACCTGCTGCTGGTTACTGATGAGCTCCAGGTGACTGGGGCGACCTGCTCGCTTGCTGACGATGAAACGCACCTGTCTCACCCCACAGCCATCACCTGCGGTCAATCCAGAAACCCCGCCCACGGGCTCACCAATGGCAGCGCCTTCAACCTGAACGACGTGGTGAACTTCACCTGCAACACGGGCTAGGAGCTGCAGGGCGGGACCCAGGCCCAGTGCAGGAGCAGCGGCCAGTGGAGCAGCCCGCTGCGCGCCTGTCAAGGTAGGGAATCTCCCTGGGCAAGGGGCACTGCCCCGCAAGTGGCAGGCCCTCGCACGGCTTCCGTCGCTGTAGAAAACGTCCCCAAGGGGAACACGCGTCTCTCCGGGTCAGGCCTCCGTGCGGAACAGAGGTTCATTCAGTCAGAGCCGGCTAGGGCTCTCTGCTTCCAAGACAGAGCCCCTCCCATTCCTCCGTCCACTCACTCGCCCGCTTGTTTGCGGCTCCCACGTCTGCTCAGCATTGCTGGGCCCGTGAACTTGCAGCCTTACGGAGGTGCCACCCACATTCCCCGGAGTTCAAGGCCCCGCACCCGCAGGCTCCTTCTAAAAGGGGCCGGCGCTGGATCCACACGCCTGTGGGGCTGACAGCAGACTCCAGGCACACTCCAAAGTGTGTGTGTGTGGGGGGTTCATTACTGTCTGACAGGGTCCGGGAATAGCACCTACGGGTGAAAGTACTTAACCAAACGAGCCTCAGCTGGTTGCAGGTTATTTTCATAACATAAAAGCTTAACCAAGAAAACTGGAGTTTAGACTTTCCATGGAAGGAGCTCGTTATTAAGAGATAGTTCAAGGAAATTTGCCTCACGTTGCTAAAATCACTGTAGTTGCCTGTAGGGCACCTGACATGTTTGAGCCCCTCTGGCCCAAGGCGGTGAGGGGACGGCACAGGGGAGTGGGTTTTATGACGAGCCGGCTGCGGGCAGTCATCTGGTGGCCTTTCAGCGGCAGCAAGGGCCCCTCCTTCCCCCGTCAACCTGGGTGACGGGGTGTGGCCCTCTCTGAACCCCGCGTGTCCTGCTGTCTCTTCCCAGTGGTCAACTGCTCCGGCCCAGGCTACATGGACAATGCCGTCCGCCACGGGCGGCAGCGGCCCCCCGAGAGCTTCATCTATGGGACGAGTGTCTTGTATCACTGGAAGAAGGGCTTTTACCTGCTCGGCTCGTCCGCCCTCGCCTGCATGGTGGATGGCTTGTGGGACCGCTCTCTGCCCCAGTGCCTGGGTGAGTGAGGCCGTTTCGGGTGCTGGCGCCCCAGGAGCCTCTGAAAACCCCAACTCAGCAAATGGGCTTTTTTTCAAAGAGTCACAAAGGTGTTGGTTTTTAATTCTCTCTACCCCCCAACCCCCAAGTCACAGGTTGTATTGTTATCATGATGCTTGCATAGATTGGCGGGAAGTCACCAATGACAGCTCAGACTAGTTTAGGGGGATTAAAGGTGGAGGACATTGGCATGCTCACACCCCTGGCCCCAGGGAGAGACGGCCCAGACATGCACCCACGGGACCAGCTCCATCTGTCTCCTCTCTCCTCACGCTGCTCGTCGCTGCTTCAGCCCAGCAGACGACCAAGCGCGTGCGGCCAGACAGGGCGCCCAGCTCCGTGTGCCTCTCACTTCGCCCGGGTTCAGAAAAGTGGGCCAAGGTGCCAGTGGGGACAGTCCACCTGTGGACCTCCCACCTGTGGCCAGAGCAGGGAGCACTTGCAGGGGCTGATTTGGGTGTCCTGGGCACTTCTGGTCAATAGTAACTACACTAAAAAAGAGGCTCATCCTCAAGTAGCTTCCTCTCTGTCTGCACGGTTGACTCGGGCAGGCAGAGTGCTGTGAGGGACAGGCTTCAGTGAGCAGACAGAATCTGGGAGCCCCACGGTAGCCCCCTGAAAACATTATTATCTGTACACCTCATACCACACAGACCAATAAAATCCCTTTGTTTTAACCTAAATAATTATTATCTGTTTTTTGCCTGAAAAAACACATAGTCCTTGCGCTCAAGGACAGCCATCTTCTTAGAACATAGCCTAAAACTTAGGAAAAGGGGCTACTCTCCTTGGCCCTTTACAAATGGGTCAGAAAGCAAACAGCCTTTAAAGTGAGTATTTTCTCTTCTCAGTGTGTATTCCACATGCGTGAAGGAAGCGGAGGGTTGTAAGCCCCCCGTGGGTTGTGTGTGATGAGAGGCCGGTGGCCCTCTCCGCCCCTTGTCACTGCGGAGCATCTCCGTGCCTCTGAGAAAGGCCTGGGGCTGGAGGTTCTGGTCCGGCAGGCACTGCCCTTACCCACCGGTCCGACCCACGTGGGGCCCCGTCTCTTTCTGGCTGTGACCGGGCTGGCCTTCTCCATGGAGAAAGAGTGTGGAGAGGCACCCAGCCCTGCCAGACCAAACACACATCGGTAAACTTGGGGGCCGTCACCCAATCTTGCCCACTTTCTGGTTTTCTTTGCCTTCACACAAGGGAATTGCTCTTAGAAATCATTCTTTTTTCTTTTTCTCCCCAAACATTTCTTGGAAGCCTTCCTTGTCTTGTGTGAGACTGCATTTGTTTTTGTAACCATGCCAAGGTGCTCCCAATCTCCGGGAAGCAAGTTCTCACCAGCTCACTTGTTCCTGGGTGGCTGGCTCCCCCCTCCCCCCCCCACCCCCTGTGGTCATTAACCTTTGGAACTGCCAGGCACGTGGGAGCAGAGTCCTCCGAGGGGGGGTCTGCCACGGTCCGGCCGCAGCGGGTCAAGGGGTCCCACAGGTGAGGGTAGGCGTTGGCGCTGGGTAACAGATGACAACACGCCTCAAAGGACAGTGAAGCTCTGTTCCATTTATTGCAAGTGCAAGCAGGTTTTTATATTTTCATTTTAGGTAGTGATTAACATTTGCAGTATAACATGATCATTTAAGCAGAAAAAATCAATACAAAGGTAATCAGTAAAAGTACGAAAGTTCCCATAGATTTAGTTAAAGATTATTTTAACTAGGAGAGCCATTAATCAGACAATTAGAAGTATCTTATTGTATATTAAAGTTTCTCAGAATTTGTCATAGGGCAAAAGGATACGCTAGATTGAGTAGAGAAAATAGGAAATTTATTATAAGGCCCTTGTGATGTCTAACTTAGCTATCTACCTTTTTTTTTGCTTAAAATGTTTTTCTGTGTACTATAAATTCTGACTCCTTAGTAACTGTTTAGTTTGTAATAACTAACTAGCCTTTGTTATTACTTTGCCTGTCTAGTTGATATATATTCTTATTTAAGGTAAAGGAGGGGCTATTCCTATGTTGCAGGGGGCTTTTAAGGGTACTTCTTTTAAGTTTCTCTAGGAGTTCTTTTATAGACATGTTTTGTACTTTGATACCCTCTAAGAAAGTAGTGAGATCATCTCCTGATTTCCTAGAGTATTCTATCTTATCTTGGGTGTTTTTCTAATGATCTGTTATTGATTAAGCTTGAATTCTCAGATTATTCTGGTTGTTTCTTGGTACCTATATTCCCTGACGTTCTAGTATGATATTATTATTTTGTTCATTGAGCCGGGAAAGGTCTAGGCACACTATCTGAATCACTGCCAGGGTATTCATAATGATTAAAGCAGAAAAGAGTCATGATCCCCAAAGCAAGCACAATCACAATAGGTATTGCAAGGCCTTCCATGCCACGTCCACCAGGTTGGAAACTGCTTCCTTGAAGTCTTACACCCCCTCTCAGGACCTTGTCACGGAGAGAGGGATCCAACAGTGGACGTGGCAGTGGACGTGGCATTTCCCTCTTTTTTATTTTTCAGCCGAAATTGATGAAATTCTAACGTAGTTTTTCGAAGGGAGGAGAGGATTACTCGGAAGACGACTAGAAAAACAAGGATTAAAATTAGAATAATTAAGCCAGTGATTCCAATATGTATTAAACTAGACCACCACATGACAGGGTTGATGGATTCTTGAATAGACTTCCAGATTCTGTCTGTAATTTCAGAACCTGGTGCAGTTAAATATGCCTGACTAATTTCTGTAATTTTGGTATGTAGGCCTTTGAGATTAGGTCCTAACATAGTATCGCGCCAAATACCTTGCAAATGAGTTTTCACCTGAGGCCAAGTGGTGGAATTTTGATCATAAGGCAAAGGTGTGACATAAATCCATTTAAAATTTGCATGACAACTAGTAGTCATTTGAGTGTTTATATTTTGAATCTGGTTACTTAAATATAAAACCGTATCTTCTAAGGCATTTACTCTAGTTTTTAATTTCTTATCAATTTTTTCTTGTAGAATTAGTGCGAGGGAAATATTGTGAGAGAGCTGATTAATATGTTGTGCAGTATGTACTTCTTGTACTAAAGTAGTAGTTGATAATGCATTAGAGGTTATTATACTGATTAAAGCAGTAATTCTTAATATTAGAGCAGCTACAAATCTCTTTGGTCTTATTAACCTATCTATTTTTTCTAGTATATATAAACTTGTATTAGTATATTAATTTTCAGATAGTATTATAGGCATCATGACATGCGAAGGCTGAAAAACTATCATGAATGTAGTCAAACTCTTGGGTAGTCCTGAATTAATGTAATTAGTTAAAATATAATTAGAACAATTAATATAAAAGGAAGACCCTTGTTGTTCAGTATAAATAGGTCCTATTAAAATTGTATGGGGAGTATTGACACAGGCTTTAGGAAGTTATTTTAAAGATATGTAGTAAGGCCTTGTGTCTGAACTCAGGGTGAGAGAGTTTTAGGAAGAACAAGTTACAAAGTGTTATTAGAATTAGTAAACAATTAGTGGTTCCAAGGACCCACATTCTTAGAGTAAGTCCATTAAATCAATGTTTTGGGGTTTAGTTAGTCAAAATTGTCACTGAGGGTTTGAAGAACTTCTTCCTCTGTTAGGCGTTGAATGTCTTGTAACTGTTGTAGCTCTAAATGTAGTTTTAGCTGTAATTTATCAATTTGTTCCTTCAAGTTGGTAGAAAAAGTCTCTCTTAGGTGATGTTGAATACTGCTCCAGGGCTGCTAGCTGGAATTCCACTTCAGGGAAATGACATACAGCTTGGAGAAATCTGGATCAAGAGAGTCTAATGGGTGGAGGTGGGTCATGGCCAGGGAAGCCTTTTCTGTGATATGGCTTCATCTTCATCGTTGCAGTTCTAAGAGTCATTCTGGAAAGCAAACACAAGCATACCCTCTTCCCCAAGTTAAAAGTTCCACAGAGCCCTGTCAAGTGCCATCTCTTAGTGGATTTTTAAATAAAGGTGGCTCTTTTGTCTGGAAATGTTTTATAATTGGAGTATAGAGCAATATATCAATATTTAGAAAATTATAGGTAAACATGGCCAGTAAAATTAAATTTTGGGGGGGAGGACTTATGACTCCCCTTTTTGTTTTTAAGAAGATTTTGTAAAGTATTATGAGCTCGTTCTATAATTGTCTGACTGGTTGGATGGTAAAGTATTTTTTGTTTTATGTTGAATATTCTAATGTTGAAGAAAAACTTGAGTAGAATAAGCAAGGTATTTAGGCCATTATCAGTTTTAATTTGCTGAGGCTGTCCTCAAGCCAATGGACTTGTATATTTTTTGCAGATTTTCTTTTTAAAGTAGATGTATGTAGTGCCAGAAGAAGTATCGATAGAAATATGAATGTATATAAATTTTCTAAGGAGAGTGTAATGAGTGACATCTGTTTGTCAAATTATTTGAGAACTTAATCTTTGAGGATTAACTCTTGTAAAATGAGGATATTCTTTAATAATTTGAAAAAATGGTTATATGTCAAGGGCTTTCTGTGACTTGATTGACTAATCGTTTTTCCTTGGGAATAGAATAGCCAGTTCTTTCCCAAGGAAATGGTCAGTGTTTACAGGTACTGAGTTAAAAAATGGTACTTTGTTTTCCAGGGAGAAGGGCTAGTTCTCCCAGGGAGACAGTACTTAGATCTCAGTTTTATAATAAAGGTCACAATTCTGGCATAAACAAGGAGGATTTTTAATATTTCTTTAATATGTCATATTTTATGTCACTTTTATCATGTTTTATATTGATAAATTTATGAATATATTCATAACTTTTAGAAATAGTTTTTTCTCTATTGGCAAATATTTTTACTTTTTTAATTAATTCTTATTGATTATTGCAAGGGGGGGAGATGTTAAGCTCTACACCTCTTGTCCTTAAGATTAAAGTAGTCTCTGAGTCTCTAGAAGGAGGATTCAGAGTGGTTAAAAGACACATTTTCTTATTATCTTTTTTCTTGTGCCTTTTACTGTCTGAGGGAAGTGAGATTTTTTTTAAAGAATTAATTTAAATTCTTTCTGAGTAGAATCTTTATGATGTAATAATATTAGAGATCTTATTCTACTCATTGAAATATTTTGAGACTGAGATGTTATTTTAAAAATAAAAACAAAAGTAAAATTCAAGCAAACTAATATTTTAAATTAAATCCTCTAAAGGAGGGAGTGAGATACTAGTCTTTATCTTACACTATCTGGTGCTGTTTCAATCTCTGCCTAACTTTTCCTAAATAACTAAGTCTAAAGATTCCTTATCAGGGAGATATTTAGCAACTTTAAAAAACTGCTAAATTAGTATAAAACATTGCTCTTGTTCTTTAGAGAGCCTATACTTGTTAAAAGGTTTCTTTTTTACTTTTGATTTCTGCCGTTTCAGATTCTGTAGCCTGTTTTAAACTTTAACTAATTAGTTATTGGGGAGTATAGTGTGGTGGGTCAGAGATGTGCTGTTGGTGAAAACCGTCAGGGAGGGCTGCCTGGTACCCAGGGTACCCTAACCCCGCTATGGGTTTCAGGTTTTTCCCACGCTTCTAAAACTGCGAGGGAGGGCTCGAAGTGCCAGGTGACCAACCTTTATATTGCACTCCCTGAGCGAGCCCAGAGTTAAATTACTGTGATTGGAATTTTCTGTGAAGCCCCTTCGTCTCAGAGATTGACCCCAGACACCTCCACAAGGTCCCTACTCACTAGGGACGCTTGAGATCTGAAGCCGGAGGGAGTTATGCTTTTCATCTTCGGGGTCCGGTTGAAATTAAAACATTCATTTATTATCTGTTTTCTGTTCACAGGCAGGCGGAGAGAAAAGGCAGAATCAAAAGGGCTGCAAAAGCAGCTTTTAAAGAAAGAATGCTCAGAGGTGTTTGTAAAAAAAAAGCTAATCGAAAGGAAAATTTAATGTTCTCTCTCAAGCCTACGTTTCCTTGTGTGGCCTGTCATGGGTGGCTTTTATTCATTATGAAAGGAAACGTTTTCATGTTGTGGGTCTAAAGCATCTCTTATGAGATTCCAGAGAAAGAAAGTGTTAACAGGAATATCCTCAGGCCCGTGGTCAGAACAGTATTGCTTAATACTATCACCAAATTTGAGCCAGGTATCTAGACTTAAGGTTCCTTCCCCCGGGAACCACGGGGCGCATTCTTGTACAAAATGAAAAAATTCTCTAAGTTTTCTTCCTGGCACATTTACTCCTCTCTTATGGAGCATATGCTTAGTTATATCAATAAATAAACCTCTTTCTTTAGATTCAGAATGTCCCATGATTACTCACCCTTTACTACCTGGTCTATCTACCAGGGGGTCTGCAGCACCCGGTTGGTGAGAGCCTAGCCTACCTGATAATAATTTAAGGGGGTCTTACCTGAGGGTCCCTGTTCAGGCGCCACCTGCTGCGGTCTGGCCGCAGCGGGTCAAGGGGTCCCACAGATGAGGGTAGGCGTCGGCTCTGGGTAACAGATGACAACACGCCTCAAAGGACAGTGAAGCTCTGTTCCGTTTATTGCAAGTGCAAGCAGGTTTTTATATTTTCATTTTAGGTAGTGATTAACATTTGCAGTATAACATGATCATTTAAGCAGAAAAAATCAATACAAAGGTAATCAGTAAAAGTACGAAAGTTCCCATAGATTTAGTTAAAGATTATTTTAACTAGGAGAGCCATTAATCAGACAATTAGAAGTATCTTATTGTATATTAAAGTTTCTCAGAATTTGTCATAGGGCAAAAGGATACGCTAGATTGAGTAGAGAAAATAGGAAATTTATTATAAGGCCCTTGTGATGTCTAACTTAGCTATCTACCTTTTTTTTGCTTAAAATGTTTTTCTGTGTACTATAAATTCTGACTCCTTAGTAACTGTTTAGTTTGTAATAACTAACTAGCCTTTGTTATTACTTTGCCTGTCTAGTTGATATATATTCTTATTTAAGGTAAAGGAGGGGCTATTCCTATGTTGCAGGGGGCTTTTAAGGGTACGTCTTTTAAGTTTCTCTAGGAGTTCTTTTATAGACATGTTTTGTACTTTGATACCCTCTAAGAAAGTAGTGAGATCATCTCCTGATTTCCTAGAGTATTCTATCTTATCTTGGGTGTTTTTCTAATGATCTGTTATTGATTAAGCTTGAATTCTCAGATTATTCTGGTTGTTTCTTGGTACCTATATTCCCTGACGTTCTAGTATGATATTATTATTTTGTTCATTGAGCCGGGAAAGGTCTAGGCACACTATCTGAATCACTGCCAGGGTATTCATAATGATTAAAGCAGAAAAGAGTCATGATCCCCAAAGCAAGCACAATCACAATAGGTATTGCAAGGCCTTCCATGCCACGTCCACCAGGTTGGAAACTGCTTCCTTGAAGTCTTACACCCCCTCTCAGGACCTTGTCACGGAGAGAGGGATCCAACAGTGGACGCGGCAGTGGACGTGGCAGTGGTCCATTCCCACCTGCTCTGTGGCAGCCGAGGGGCATCTCAGGCTTCGCCCTTCTGGTTCCTTTGATCCGCTTTCTTTCATTTCCCCTGGCACTGGTCATGGGCCAGGGCTCTCACTGATTTGGCTCAAATCAGCTTCTCCTTAGGCCCCTGTCTGTCCAGATCAAGCGTGATGTGCAGTGAGCGGCTGTCTTGTTCTCCCAAAAGAGCCGCCGCCACTCTGAGGGCGACCGTGGACTCTGGATGAGTCAAGCCCTCCAGCTAGCCTTCAGGCTGCTTCCCTTGGGGCTGCCACTCACCATGATGACCCTTGGGTGGCACTTCAGTGGCCTTGTGATGATCTGTTGAGGACTTGAGTCCCATGAGCGGTTTGCAGGTAGCATAAAGTTTGTCTCGTTACCCCTGATTTGGGGCTTTCTCAACAGGGAAAGAGAAATCCTTATTATCCCATGTGAATCTGGGGTCCAAAATACAGCTTCTTGAGGGATAATTTCTGAATAAATTATGGGTCTGATTTGGTGTGAGCTTAAGAAAATGAATGGGAATACTGAAAGTATATTGCAGAATGACTTGAAAAGCAAATTAATCAATAATTTATGATTATTATTGGACAAACATTTCAGACTCTTAGCTATTCAAAGAGAAATTGCTAGAGCCATCTTCGAGCTGTCAGAACTCAAAGAGTAAGCATATGAAATAGATTTTTCCCCAAATTATTCTACACGATTGTCATCTAACTGAAGAAAGAGTGGAAATGGTTTTGAGGAATCTATGTTAACTTCTAGCATTTTGAATAATACCGCTTATTTGGGATACGGTTAAGTGCAGATGGAAAAGTCTACCTGGAGTGACTTTCTTTTGAAAAGCCTGAAGGTGAATGTGTGTCTTAGACAAAGCCACTTGGATTCAAGACTTATAAAACCTCTTCACGGGCAGGACTGCTCTTACCTGCAGTGACATGTGGGGTTCCAGGGAGCCGTGTGTTCAGGGAGCCGTGGGGCCACGCCAGCATCCAGGGGAGTGTGCGTGGGCGTGTCTCACTGATGTGGTGAGATGGGGACGCCATGCACAGTGGTTCCTTCATTTCCCTTCAGCTGTATCCTGTGGGCACCCAGGTGTCCCGGCCAATGCCGTTGTCACAGAGGAAGTGTTCACGTACGGGGCTGTGGTTCACTACTCTTGCCAGAGGGCCCGGAGCCTCATGGGCAACAGCGCCAGAGTTTGCAAAGCAGATGGTCACTGGAGCTGGACGCTGCCCCACTGTACAGGTGAGTGATGGCTGTGCAGGTGAGAGATGGCTGTGCAGGTGAGTGATGAGTGTGCAGGTGAGCGATTGTGCAGGTGAGAGGTGAGTGTGCAGGTGAGAGATGGCTGTGCAGGTGAGAGATCAGTGTGATGGTGAGAGATGATAGTGAAGTTGAGAGGTACATATGCAGGTGAGTGATTACTGTGCAAATGAGAGATGACTGTGCTGGTCAGTGATGGCTGTGCAGTGAGAGATGAGTGTGAAGGTGGGTGATGATGGTGCAGGTGAATTATAGCTGTGCAGGTGAGAGATGACAGTGCAGGTGAGTGATGACTGTGCAGGAGAGAGTTGACGATGCAGGTGATTGATGGCTGTGCAGGTGAAAGATGAGTGTGAAGGTGAGAGATGGCTGTGCAGGTGAATGATGAGTGTGCAGGTAAGTGATGGCTGTGCAGGTGAGAGATGGCTGTGCAGGTAAGTGATGAGTGTGAAGGTGAAGACGATTTTGCAGGTGAGTGATGAGTGTGCAAGGGAGAGATGACTGTGCAGGTGAGTGATGAGTGTGCTGGTGAGTGATGAGTGTGCAGGTGAGTGATGAGTGTGCAGGTGAGAGATGGCTGTCCAGGTGAGTGATGTGTGTGCAGTTGAGAGATGAGTGTGCAGATGAGTGATGCGTGTTCTGGTGAGTGATGGCTGTGCAGGTGAGAGATGACTGTGCAGGTGAGAAATGGCTGTGGGTGAGTAATGAGTGTCCAGGTGAGAGATGGTTCTGTCGGTGAGAGATGACTGTGCAGGGGAGTGATGGCTGTTCAGTTTAGAGATGATTGTGTAATTTAGTGATGAATGTGCAGGTGAGAGATGGCTGTGCAGGTGAGATATGACTATACACGTGTGTGATGAGTGTGAAGGTGAGAGATGGTGTGCAGGTGAGATGATTGTGCAGATGACAGATGATTGTGTAGGTGAGAGATGGCTGTGCAGGTGAGAGATGGCTGTGAAGGTGAGTGATGAGTGTGCAGGTGTGTGATGTGCGTGAAGTTGAGAAATTACTGTACAGGTGAGTGATGACTGTGCAGGTAAGAGATGGATGTGCAGCTGATTGATGAGTGTGATGGTGAAAGATGAGTGTGCAGTTGAGAGATGGCTGTGCAGGTGAGTAATGATTGTGCAGGTGAGAGATTACTGTGCAGGTGAGACAAGAGTGTGCAGATGAGAGATGGTGGTGCAGCTGAGAGTTGAATGTGGAGGTGAGTGACGGTTGTGCAGGTGAAAGATGACTCTGAGAGTGAGTGATGGCCATGCAGGTGAGAGATGAGTGTGCAAGTGAGAGATGCCTGTGCAGGTGAGTGATGAGTATGTAAGTGAGTGATGAGTATGCAGGTGAGTGATGAATTTGCAGGTGACAGATGGATGTGCAGGTGAGTGATGGCTGTGGAGGTGAGAGGTGACTGTGCAGGTGAGAAATGGCTGTGGGTGAGTAATGAGTGTCCAGGGGGGAGGTGGTTGTGCATGTGAGCGGTGACTGCGCAGGTTTGTGATGGATGTGCAGGTGAGAGGTGGTTGTGCCAGGGAGAGAAGACTGTCCAGAGAAGTGATGGCTGTTCAGTTTAGAGATGACTGTAGGTGAGTGATGAATGTGCAGGTGAGAGATGGCTGTGCAGGTGAGATATGACTATGCACGTGTGTGATGAGTGTGAATGTGAGAGATGCTGTGCAGGTGAGAGATGATTGTGTAGGTGAGACATGGCTGTGCAGGTGAGAGATGGCTGTGAAGGTGAGTGATGAGTGTGCAGGTGTGTGATGTGCGTGAAGTTGAGAGATTATTGTACAGGTGAGTGATGACTGTGAAGGTGAGAGATGACTGTGCAGGTGAGAAATTGCTGTGGGTGAGTAATGAGTGTCCAGGTGGGAGATGGCTGTTCACGTGAGAGGTGACTGCACAACTTTGTGATGGATGTGAAGGTGAGAGATGGTTGTGCCGATGAGAGATGACTGTGCAGGGGAGTGATGGCTGTTCAGTTTAAAGATGACTGTGTAGGTGAGTGATGAATGTGCAGGTGAGAGATGGCTGTACAGGTGAGTGATGATTATGCATGTGAGAGATGGATATGCAGGTGAGAGATGGCTGTTCAGGTGAGTGATGAGTGTGTAGGTAAGTGATGATTGTGCAGGTGAGAGATGGATATGCAGGTGAGAGATGGCTGTACAGGTGAGTGATGGGCGTGCTGGTGAGTGATGAGTGTGCAGCTGAGAGTTGAATGTGGAGGTGAGTGACGGCTGTGCTGGTGAAAGATGACTCTGAGAGTGAGTGACGGCCGTGCAGGTGAGAGATGAGTGTGCAAGGGAGAGATGGCTTGGCAGGTGAGTGATGAGTATGCATGTGAGCGATGAGTATGCAGGTGAGTGATGAATTTGCAGGTGAAAGATTGCTGTGCAGGTGAGTGATGGCTGTGGAGGTGAGAGGTGACTGTGCAGATGAGAAATGGCTGTGGGTGAGTAATGAGTGTCCAGGTGGGAGATGGCTTTGCACGTGAGAGAAGAGTGTGCAGGTTTGTGATGGATGTGCAGGTAAGAGACGGTTGTGCCGGTGAGAGATGTCTGTGCAGGGGAGTGATGGCTGTTCAGTTTAGAGATGACTGTGTAGGTGAGTGATGAATGTGCAGGTGGGAGATGGCTGTGCAGGAGAGTGATGAGTGTGCTGGTGAGTGATGAGTATGCAGGTGAGTAATGAGTGTGAAGGAGAGAGATGGCTATGCAGGTGGGATATGACTATGCACGTGTGTGATGAGTGTGAAGGTGAGAAATGGCTGTGCATGTGAGAGATGGTTGTGCTGGTGAGAGATGACTGTGCAGGGGAGTGATGGCTGTTCAGTTTAGAGATGACTGTGTAGGTGAGTGATGAATGAGCAGGTGAGTGATGGCTGTGCAGGTGAGTGATGAGTGTGCAGGTGAGAGATGGCTGTCCAGGTGAGTGATGAGTGTGCAGGTGAGAGATGGCTGTCCAGGTGAGTGATGTGTGTGCTGTTGAGAGACGAGTGTGCAGATGAGTGACGCGTGTTCTGGTGAGTGATGGTTGTGCAGGTGAGAGATGACTGTGCAGGTGAGAAATTGCTGTGGGTGAGAAATGAGTGTCCAGGTGGGAGATGGCTTTGCACGTGAGAGATGACTGCGCAGGTTTCTGATGGATGTGCAGGTGAGAGATGGTTGTGCGGGTGAGAGATGACTTTGCAGGGGAGTGATGGCTCCTCAGTTTAGAGATGACTGTGTAGGTGAGTGATGAATGTGCAGGTGAGAGCTGAGTGTGCAAGTGAGTGATGAGTGTACAGTTTAGAAATGGGTCTGCAGGTGAGTGATGAATGTGCAGGTGAGTGATAGATGTGTAGGTGATAGATGACTTTGCAGATGAGTAATGGCTGTGTAGGTGAGTGATGAGTGTACAGGTGAAAAATGTCTGTACAGGTGAGATATGCCTGTGAAGGTGAGTGATTACTGTGCAGGTGAGAGATTGCTGTGCAGGTGGTTGATGACTGTGCAGCTGAAAGATGACTGTGCAGGTGAGCGATGGCTGTATAGGTGAGAGATCACTGTTTAGTGGAGTAATTAGTATGCAGGTGAGTGATCAGTTTGAAGGTGAGAGATGGGTGTGCAGGTGAGTGATGAGTGTGCACTTGAGTGATGGCTGTGCAGCTAAGAGATGACTGTGAAGGTGAGTGATGGCAGTGCAGGTGAGTGATGAGTATTCCAGGGAGTCATTTGTATACAGGTGACCGATGGTTGTGCAGGTGAGTGATGGCTACGCAGGTGAGAAATGACTTTGACGGGGAGAGGTGGATTAGCAGCTTAAAAATGTCTTTACAGGTCACAGATGACTGTGCAGGTGAGAGATGACTGTTCAGGTGAGGGATGAGTTTGCACGTGAGAAATGGCTCTGCATTTGAGTAATGAGTATGCAGGTGAGAGTTAGCTATGCAAATGAGTTATGAGGGTGCAGGTGAAAGATGGTTATGCAGGTTAGTAATTAGTGTTTAGGTGAGAGATTTCGTGCAGGTCAGAGATGACTGTGCAGGTAAGTGATGGCTGTTCAGGTGAGATATGGCTGTGCAGGTGAGTGATGAGTGTGAAGGTGAGAGATGGATTTGCAGGTTAGTAATAAGTGTGTAAGTGAGAGATTTTGGTGCAGGTCAGAGATGACTGTGCAGGTGAGTGATGGCTATTCAGGTGAGATATGGCTGTGCAGGTGAGTGATGAGTGTGCAGGTGAGAGATTGCTGTGTAGGTGAGAGATGACTGTACAGGTGAGCGATGTCTTTGTAGGTAAGAGATGGCTGTGCAGTTGAGTGATGAGTATGCAGGTGAGTGATCAGTGTGAAGGTGAGAGATGGGTGTGCAGGTGAGAGATGGCTGTGCAGCTGAGAGATGACTGTGAAGGTGAGAGATGGCAGTGCAGGTGAGTGATGAGTATTCAGGTAAGTGATTAGTGTGCAGGTGAGAGATGGCAGTGCAGGTGAGTGATAACTGTGCCGGTGAGAAATGACTTTTAAGAAGAGAGGTGGCTTAGCAGGTTAAAGATGTCTTCGAAGGTCACTGATGACTGTGCAGTTGAGTGATGAGTTTGCAGGTGACAGATGGCTATGCAGGTGAGTGATGAGGTTGCAGGTGAGAGTTGGCAGTGCAGGTATGATATGAGTATGCAGGTGAGTGATGAGTGGACAGGTGAGAGATGGTTGTGCAGGAGGCTGACAATTGTGCAGGTGAGAGATGGCTATGTAGGTGAAAGATGGCTGTGTAGGTGAGTGATGAGTATGCAGGTGAGTGATAAGTGTGCAGGTGAGAGATGACAATGGAGGTGAGTGATGGCTCTGCAGATGAGAGATGAATGTGCAGGTAAGAGATGATTTTGCAGTTGAGAGGTGACTGTGCAGATGACAGATGACTGTGTTGGTGAGTGAAGACTGAGAAGTTGAGTGATGAGTGTGCAGGTGAGAGATGATTCTGCAGGTGAAAGTTGACTGTGCAGGTGAGATGTAATTGTGTAGGTGAGAATGGGTATGCAGGTCAGTGATGGCTGTGCAGGTGTGTGATGAGTGTGCAGGTGAGAGATGGCTCTTAGGTGAGAGATGGCTGTGCAGTTGAGTCATGAGAATGCAGGTGAGTGACCAGTGTGAAGGTGAAAGATAGGTGTGCCGGTGATTGATGAGTGTGCAGGTGTGAGATAGCTGTGCAGTATGAGAGATGAGTGTGAAGGTGAGTGATGGCAGTGCAGGTGAGTGATGAGTATTCAGGGGAGTGATTAGTGTGCAAGTGACAGATGTCTGTGCAGGTGAGTGATGACTGTGCCGGTGGGAAGTGACTTTGAAGATGAGAGGTAACTTAGCAGGTTAAAGATGGCTTCGAAGGTCACTGATGACTGTGCAGGTGAGAGATGACTGTACAGGGAGTGATGAATGTGCAGGTGAAAGATGGCTGTGCATTTGAGTGATGAGATTGCAGGTGAGAGATGGCTATGCGGGTGAGTGACGAGTGTGCAAGTGAGAGGTGGCTATGCAGATGAGAGATGGCTTTGCTGTTGAGAGATGAGTGTTCAGGTGAGAAACGGCTGTACAGGTAAATGATGAGAATTCAAGTAAGTGATGAGTATGCAGGTGAGTAATGATTGTGCAGGTTTGAGATGGCAGTGCAGGTGAGTGATGGCTGTGAAGGTGAGAGATGACAGTGCAGGTGAGTGATGATTGTGCAGGTTAGTGATGGCTGTGCATGTTAGAGAAGATTGTGCAAGCGAGTGATGAGTGTGCAGTTGACAATTGGCTGTCCAGGTGAGTGATGAGTGTGCAGGTTAAAGATTGCTGTTCTAGTTAGAGATGAGTGTGCAGCTGAGAGATGACTGTTCAGGTAAGAGTTTACTGTGCAGGTGAGTGATGGCTATGCAGGTGAGACATAACTGTGCAGGTGAGTGATGAGTGTGCAGGTGAGAGATGGCTGTGCAGGTAAAGGATGGATGTGCAGGTGAGTGATGAGTGTAATGGTGGGAGATGAGTGTGCATGCGAGAGATTGTTTTGCAGGTGAGGGATGAGAATGCAGGTGAATGATGAGAATGCAGGTCAGTGATGAGCGTGCAGGTTATAGATGCTTTGCAGGTGAATGATGGCTGTGCAGGTGAGACATGACTGAGCAGGTGAGTGATGAGTTTGCAGGGCACAATGACTGTGCAGTTGAGAGATGAGTGTGCAGATGAGTGATAAGTGTGCATGCGAGAGATGGCTTTACAGGTGAGTGACAAGATTTGAAATTAGTGATGTGTGTGCAGATGAGAGATGAGTGTTCAGGTGAGAGATGGCTATGCAGGGGAGTGGTGATTGTGCAGGTGAGAGATGACTGTGCAGGTGAGTGATGAGTGTGTAGGTGAGAAATGGCTGTGCAGGTGAGTGAGGAGTGTGCAGGTTAGAGATCACTATTTAGGTGAGTGATTAGTGTTCAGGTGAGTGATGGCTATATAGGTGAATGATGAGTGTCCAAGTGAGAGATGGCTGTGCAGGTAAGTGATGAGTATGCAGATGAGAGATGAGTGTGCAGGTAAGAGATGATTTTGCAGTTGAGAGGTGACTGTGCATATGAAAGATAACTGTGTTGGTGAGTGATGACTGAGAAGTTGAGTGATGAGTGTGCAGGTGAGAGATGATTCTGCAGGTGAAAGTTGACTGTGCAGGTGAGTTGTGATTGTTTAGGTGAGAATGGCTATGCAGGTCAGTGATGGCTGTGCAGGTGAGTGATGAGTGTGCAGGTTAGAGATTAGTGGGCTGGTGAGAAGTGACTGTGCAGGTGAGAGATGATTGTGCAGGTGAGTGATGAGTGTGAAGGTGAGAGATGGCTGTGTACATGAGTATTGTGTGTGCAGGTGAGAGATGATTGTTCAGAGGAGAGATGACTGTGCATGTGAGAGATTATTGTGCAGGTGAGTGATCAGTGTGAAGGTGAAAGTTGGCTGTGCTGCTCAGTGATTAGTGTGCAGTTGAGAGATGCCTGTGCAGGTGTGTGATGAGTATGCACATGAGTGATTAGTGGACAGGTTAGAAATGAGTATGCAGATGAGTGATGAGTGTGCAGGCGAGAGATGAGTGTTCAGGTGAGTGATAAATGTGCAGTTGAGAGGTGAGTATGCAAGTGAGAGATTGTGTGCAGGTGAGTGATGAGCATGCAGGGTAGTGATGAGTGTGCAGGTAGGGATGGCTGTGCAGGTGAGTGGTAAGTGTGCAGGTGAGAGATGGCTGTCCAGGTGAGTAATGAGTATGCAGTTGAGTGATGAGTGTGCAGTTGAGAGACAAGTATCCAAGTGAGTGATGAGTGTGCAGGTGAGTGATGGATGTGCAGGTGAGAGATGAATGTGCAGGTGAGCGATGGCTGAGTAATTGAGAGATGGCTGTGAAGGTGAGTAATGAGTATGCAACAGAGTGATGAGTGTGTAGTTGAGAGATGGGTGTGCCGGTTGAGACATGAGTTTGCAGGTGAGAGAAGGCTGTACAGATGAGTGATGAGTATGTAGGTGAGTGATAATTTTGCAGGTGAGTGATGAGTGTGCAGGTGACAGATGATTCAGCAGGTGAGGGATGGCTTTGCAGGTGAGAGATGATTGTGCAGGTGAGTGATAAGTGTTCAGGTAAGAGATGGCTGAGCACCTGAGAGATGATTTTGCTGATTAGTGATGAATGTGCAGGTGAGAGATGGCTGTGCCAGTGAGTGATCGGTGTGCAAGTGAGAGATGGCTATGCAGTTGAGTGAAGAGTTTGGAGGTGAGAGATGGCTTTGCAGGTGAGTGATGAGTATTCAGGTGATTGTTGAGTGTGCAGATAGAGATGATTGTGCAGGAACATGATAAGTGTGCATTTTAGTGAAGGCTGTGGAGGTGAGAAATAATCGTGCAGGTGATCGATGGCTCTGGGAATGAGAGATGGCTGTGCAGGTGAGTGATGAATATGCAGGTGTGTCATGAGTGTACAGTTGAGAAATAGGTATGCAGGTGAGTGGTGGCTGTGCAGGTGAGAAGTGACTGCAGGTGAGAGGTGATTGAGCAGGTTACAGATGGCTTTCTAGGTCAGAGGTGACTGTGCATGTGATCGTTGACTGTGCATATGAGTGATGAGTTTTCAGGAGAGAGATGGCTGTGTATTTGAGTGATGAGTGTGCAGGTGAGAAATGGCTTTAAAGATGAGAAATGGCTGTGCAGTTGAGTGATGAGTGTACACCTGAGAGATTGCTGTGCAAATGTGTAATGAATGTGCAGATGAGTGATGCCTGTTTAGGTGAGTGATGAGTGTGCAGGTGAGAGATGAATGTGCAGGTGAGAGATGTGTGTACAGGTGTGATATTGTTGTGCAGGTGAGCAATGACTGTGCATGTGAGTGATGGCTGTGCAGCTGAGAGATAGCTTTGCAGGCGAGAGATGACTGTGCAGGTAAGTGATGGCTCTATATGTGAGAGATGGCTTTGCAGGTGAGAGATGACTTCAGCTGACTGATGACTGTTCAGTTGATAAATGTGCAGGTGAGTGATGGCTGTGCAGGTTAGAGATGAGTGGGAAGGTGAGAGATGATTTTGCAGGTGAGAGGTGAGTGTGCACGTTAGAGATGGCTGCGCAGTTGAGTGATGGTGTGCAGGTGAGAGATGACTGTGCAGGTGAAAGATGATTGTACAGGTGAGTGATGAGTGTGCAGGTGAGAGGTGACTTCACTATAATAAGGATTGTGCAGGTAAGAGATGACTGTGCAGGTGAGTGATGAGTGTGCTGGTTAGAGATGACTGAGAAGTTGAGTGATGAGTGTGAAGGTGAGTATGAGTGTGCAAGTGAGAGATGACTTCAGGAGAGCGATGACTCTGCAGGTAAGAGATGACTGTGAAGTTGAGTGGTAGCTCTGCAGGTGATAGAAGCCTGTGCACATGAAAGATGACGGTGAAAGTGAGAGATGACTGTGCAGTGAGAGATGATTGTGCAGATGAGAGATGAGTATGCTGGTGAGAGGTGGCGGTGCACGTGAATGATGATTGTGCAACTGAGAGGTGGTTATGCACATGTACAATGGCCTTGTTCTTGAGAGATGAGTGTGCAGGTGAGAGACGGCTGTACAGGTAGGTGATGAGAATTCAAGTGAGTAATGAGTATGCAGGTGAGTAAAGAGTGTGCAGGTTTCAGAAGGCTGTACAGGTGAGTGACAGCGGTGCAGGTGAGAGATGACTGTGCACGTGAGAGGTGACTGTGCAGGTGAGAAATGATTGTGTAGGTTAGAGATGACTGTGCAAGTGAGAAATGACGGTGCAGGTGAGAAAAGATTGTGCAGCTAAATGATGATTGTGCAGTTGAGAGATGGCTGTGCAGGTGAGTGATGAGTGTGCAGGTGAGTATGGCTATGCAGGTGAGTGATGAGGTTTCAGGTGAGAGTTTGCAGTGCAGGTGAGTGATGAGTATGCATGTGAGTGATGAGTGGACAGGTAAGAGATGGCTGTGCAGGAGGCTGATGATTGTGCAGGTGAGAGATAGCTATGTAGTTGAAAGATGGCTGTTTAGGTGAGTGATGAGTATGCAGGTGAGTGATCATTGTGCAGGTGAGAGATGACAATGGAGGTGAGTGATGGCTTTGCAGATGAGAGATGAGTGTGCAGGTAAGAGATGATTGTGCAGTTTAGAGGTGACTGTTCAGATGAAAGATGACTGTGTTGGTGAGCGATGACTGAGAAGTTGAGTGATGAGTGTGCAGGTGAGAGATGATTCTGCAGGTTAAAGTTGACTGTGCAGGTGAGTTGTGATTGTGTAGTTGAGAATGGCTATGCAGGTCAGTGATGGCTGTTCAGGTGTGTGATGAGTGCGCAGGTTAGAGATTAGTGTGCAGGTGAGAAGTTACTGTGCAGGTGAGAGATGATTGTGCAGGTGAGTGATGAGTGTGAAGGTGAAAGATGTCTGTGCTGCTCAGTGATTAGTGTGCAGTTGAGAGATGCCTGTGTAGGTGAGTGATGTGTATGCAAATGAGTGATGAGTGTGCAGGTGAGAAATGAGTTTGCAGGTGAGTGATGAGTGTGCAGGTGAGAGATGGCTTTGACAGTGAGTGATGAGTATGCAGGCCAATAATGATTGTGTAGTTGAGAGATGAGTGTGCATGTTAGTATGAGTGTGCAGGTGAGTGATGGCTGGGAAGGAGGGTGACGATTGTGCAGATGAATATGGCTATGTAGGTGAAATATGCTGTAAAGGTGAGTGATGAGTTTGCAGGTGAGAGATGGCTGAGTAGGTGAAAGATGAGGTTGCAGGTGAGAGTTGGCAGTGCAGGTGACTGATGAGTATGCAGGTGAGTGATGAGTGGGCAGGTGAGATATGGCTATGCAGGTGAGTGAAGAGGTTGCAGATGAGAGTTGACAGTGCAGGTGAGTGATGAGTGGGCAGGTGAGAGATGGTTGTTCAGGAGGCTGCGATTGTGCAGGTGAGAGATGACTATGTTGGTTAAGGATGGGTGTGTAGGTGAGTGTTGAGTATGCAGGTGATTGATCAGTGTGCAGCTGAGAGATGAGTATGCAGGTAAGAGATGTTTGTGCAGTTGAGAGATGACTGTGAAGATGAAAGATGACTGTGTTGGTGAGTGATGACTGAGAAGTTGAGTGATGAGTGTGCAGGTGAGAGATGATTCTGCAGGTGAAAGTTGACTGTGCAGGTGAGTTGTGATTGTGCAGGTTAGAGATTAGTGGGCTGGTGAGAAGTGACTGCCCAGGTGAGAGGATTGTGCAGGTGAGTGATGAGTGTGAAGGTGAGAGATGATAATGGAGGTGAGTGATGGCTGTGCAGATGAGAGATGAGTGTGCAGGTAAGAGATGATTTTGCAGTTGAGAGGTTACAGTGCAGATGAAAGATGACTGTGGTGGTGAGTGATTGAGAAGTTGAGTGATGAGCATGCTGGTGAGAGATGATTCTGCAGGTGAAAGTTGACTGTGCAGGTGCGATGTAATTGTGTAGCTGAGAATGGGTATGCAGGTCAGTGATGGCTGTGCAGGTGAGTGATGAGTATGCAGGTGAGAGATGTCTCTTAGGTGAGAGATGTCTGTGCAGTTGAGTCATGAGTATGCAGGTGAGTGATCAGTTTGAAGGTGAGAGATGGTGTGCAGGTGAGTGATGAGTGTGCACTTAAGAGATGGCTGTGCAGCTTAGAGATGACTGTGAAGGTGAGAGATAGCAGTGCAGGTGAGTGTTGAGTATTCAGGGGAGTGATTAATGTACAGGTGACCGAAGGCTGTGCAGGTGAGTGGTGGCTGTTTAGGTGAGAAATAACTTTGGAGGGTAGAGGTGGCTTAGCAGGTTAAAGATGTCTTTACAGGTCACAGATGACTGTGCAGGTGAGAGATGAGTGTGCAGGTGAGTGATGAGTTTGCATGTGAGAGATGGCTGTGCATTTGAGTAATGAGTGTGCAGGTGAGAGATAACTATGCAGATGAGTTATGGGGGTGCAGGTGACTGATGAGTATGCAGGTGGGAGATGGCTTGGCAGGTTAGTAATGAGTTTGTAGGTGAGAGATTTCTGTGCAGGTCAGAGATGACTGTGCAGTTGAGTAATGGCTGTTCAGGTGAGATATGGCTGTGCAGGTGAGTGATGAGTGTGCTGGTGAGTGATGTGTCTGCAGGTCAGAGATCGCTGTGTACGTGAGAGATTACTGTGCAGGTGAGTGAATACATTGCAGGAGAGAGATTATTTTGCGGGTGATAAATGGCTGTGCAGGTGAGAGATGGCTTTGCAAGTGAATGATGAGTGTGCAGTGAGAAATGGCTTTGACAGTGAGTGATGAGTATGCAGGTTAATGAAGAGTGTGCAGTTGAGAGATGAGTGTGCAGGTGAGTGATGAGTGTGTGGGAGAGTGATGGCTGTGCAGGTGAAATTTGACTGTGCAGGTGAGTGATGGCTGTGCTGGTGAGAGAAGGCTGTGCAGGTAGGGATGACTGTGCACGTGAGAGATGGCTGTGCTGGTGAGTGATGAGTATGCAGGTTAGTGATTGCTGTGCCGGTGAGATTGAAATGTGAAGGTGAGTAATGAGTGTGCTGGTGAGAGATGACTTTGCAGGTGAGTGACAAGTGTTAAGGTGAGTGAAGAGTGTGCAAGTGAGAGATGACTTCAGGAGAGTTATGACTGTTCAGATAAGAGATGACTGTGCAGGTGAGTGATGGATGTGCAGGTGAGAGATGACTGTGCAGGTGAGAGACGATTGTACAGATGAGAGATGACTGCGGGTGAGAGATTACTGTGCATGTGAGTGATGAGTGTGCAGATGAAAGATGGCTGTGCATTTGAGTGATGAGATTGCAGTTGAGAGATATCTATGCAGGTGAGTGATGAGGGTTCAGAGGAGTGATGAGTGTCCACGTGAGTGATGACTGTGCAGGTGAGCGATGAGTAAGCAATGGAGTGATGAGTATGCAGGTGAGAGATGGCTTTGCAGGTGAGTTATGAGTGTGTAGGTGAGAGATTTCTGTGCAGTTCTGAGATGACTGTGCAGGTGAGTGATGAGTAAGCAATGGAGTGATGAGTATGCAGGTTAGAGATGGCTGTGCAGATGAGTGATAAGTGTGCAGGTGGGAGATGGCTGTGTAGGTGAGAAATTACTTTGCAGGTAATTGATGCTGGTTCTGGTGAGAAATTATTGTGCAGGTGAGTGATATCTGTGCAGGTGAGAGAGGACTCTGCAGGAGAGCAATTGCTGTGTAGGTGAGGGAGGATTGTGCAACTGAGTGATGAGTGTGCTGTTGAGAGATAATTGTGCAGGTGAATGATGAGTGGTCAGGTGAGAGATGCCTGTGCAGGTTACTGATTACTAAGCAGGAGAGTAATGAGTGGGTAGGTGAGAGATAGCTGGGCAGGTGAGTGATGAGTATGTAGGTGAGTGATGAGTGTGCAGATGACAGATGATTGTGCAGGTGAGTGATGAGTATGCAGTTGAGAGATGAGTGTGCAAGTGAGTGATGAGTGTACAGTTTAGAAATGGGTGTGCAGGTGAGTGATGAATGTGCAGGTGAGTGATAGATGTGTAGGTGAGAGATGACTTTGCAGATGAGTGATGGCTGTGTATGTGAGGGATGAGTGTAAAGGTGAAAAATGTCTGTGCAGGTGAGAGATTCCTGTGAAGGTGAGTGATGACTGTGCAGCTGAGAGATGACTGTGCAGGTGAGACATGACTGTGCATGTGTGTGATGGGTTTGCCGGTGAGAGATGACTGTTCAGGTGAGTGATGAGTGTGCAGAGGGGTGATTAGGGTACAGTTGACCGATGGTTGTGCAGGTGAGTGATGAGTGTACAGGTGACAGAAGGCTGGGCAGGAGGGTGATGATTGTGCAGGTGAATATGGCTAGGTAGGTGAAAGATACTGTGTAGGTGAATGATGAGTGTGCAGGTGAGAGATGGCTGTGTAAGTAAGAGATTAATGTGCCAGTGAGTGATGACTTTGCAGGTGAGAGATGACTGTGTAGGTGAGCAATGGCTTTGTAGGTAAGAGATGGCTATGCAGTTGAGTGATGTGTATGCAGGTGAGTGATTAGTGTGAAGGTCAGAGATGGGTGTGCCAGTGAGTGATGAGTGTTCAGGTGTGAGATGGCTCTGTACGTGAGTATTGTGTGTGCAGATGAGAGATGAATTGTTCAGAGGAGAGATGACTGTGCATGTGAGAGATTCTTGTGCAGATGAGTGATTAGTGTGAAGGTGAAAGATGGCTGTTCTGCTCAGTGATTAGTGTGCAGTTGAGAGATGCCTGTGCAGGTGAGTGATGAGTATGCAGATGAATGATTAGTGCACAGGTAAGAAATGGGTTTGACAGTGAGTGATGAGTATGCAGGTTAATGATGAGTGTGCAGTTGAGACATGAGTGTGTATGTGAGTGATGAGTGTGCAGGTGAGTGATGGCTGGGAAAGAGGGTGACGATTGTGCAGGTGAATATGGCTATGTAGCTGAAATATGCTGTAAAGGTAATTGATGAGTTTGCAGGTGAGGAATGTGTATGCAGGTGAGTGATGAGTGTGGAGGTGAAAGATGGCTGTGCAGCTGAGAGATGACTGTGAAGGGTAGAGATGTCAGTGCAGGTGAGTGATGATTATTCAGGTAAGTGATTAGTGTGCAGGTGACCGTTGACTGTGCAGGTGAGTGATGACTGTGCCGGTGAGAAATGACTTTGAAGATGAGAGGTAGCTTAGCAGGTTAAAGATGGCTTTGCAGGTCACTGATGACTGTGTAGTTGAGTGATGACTGTGCCGGTGAGTGATGAATGTGCAGGTGAGACATGGCTATGCAGGTGAGTGATGAGGTTGCAGGTGAGAGTTGGCAGTGGAGGTGAGTGATGAGTATGCAGGTCAGTGATGAGTGGACAGGTGAGAGATGGCTGTTCAGGACGCTGACAATGATGCAGGTGAGAGATGACTATGTACGTGAAATATGGATGTGTAGTTGAGTGATGAGTATGCAGGTGAGTGATCAGTGTGCAAGTGAGAGATGACAATGGAGGTGAGTGATGGCTTTTCAGATGAGAGATGAGTGTGCAGGTAAGAGATGATTGTGCAATTGGGAGGTGACTGTACAGATGAAAGATGACTGTGTTGGTGAGTGATGACTGAGAAGTTGAGTGTTGAGTGTGCAGGTGAGAGATGATTCTGCAGGTGAAAGTTGACTGTGCAGGTGAGTTGTGATTGTGTAGTTGAGAATGGCTATGCAGGTCAGTGATGGCTGTCCAGCTGAGTGATGAATGTGCAGGTTAGAAATTAGTGGGCAGGTGAGAAGTGACTGTGCAGGTGAGAGATGATTGTACAG
Source organism: Artibeus lituratus (assembly GCA_038363175.2). Classification (NCBI taxonomy): domain Eukaryota; kingdom Metazoa; phylum Chordata; class Mammalia; order Chiroptera; family Phyllostomidae; genus Artibeus; species Artibeus lituratus. The sequence continues at coordinate 56,706 of JBAWUR020000072.1, read as the reverse complement.
ATGAGAGATGAGTGTGCAGGTGAGAGATGACGGTGCAAGTGAGAGATGATTGTTCAGGTGAGTGATGATTTGCAGGTGAGAGATGGCTGTTCAAGTGAGTTATGAGTGCGCAGGTGAGAAACAAGTATCCAGGTGAGTGATGAGTGTGCAGGTGAGTGATGGATGTGCAGGTGAGTGATGGCTGAGTAAGTGAGAGATGGCCGTGAAGGTGAGTAATTAGTATGCAACAGAATGATGAGTGTGCAGTTGAGAGATGGGTGTGTTGGTTGAGACATGAGTTTGCAGGTGAAAGAAGGCTGTACAGCTGAGTGATGAGTATGCAGGTGAGTGTTGAGTGCGCAGATAGAAATGATAGTGCAGGAGAGTGATAAGTGTGCATTTTAGTGAAGGCTGTGGAGGTGAGAAATAATTGTGCAGGTGATCGATGGCTCTGGGGGTGATAGATGGCTGTGCAGGTGAGTGATGAGTATGCAGGTGTGTCATGAGTGTAGAGTTGAGAAATGGGTATGCAGGTGAGTGGTGGCTGTGAAGGTGAGAAGTGACTTTCCAGGTGAGAGGTGATTGAGCAGGTTAGAGATGGCTTTCTAGGTCAGAGATGACTGTGCATGTGAGAGTTGACTGTGCATTTGAGTGATGAGTGTGCAGGTGAGAGATGGTTGTGCAAGTGAGAGATCGCTTATCAGGCGAGAGATGACTTCAGCTGACTGATGACTGTGCAGTTGATAGATGACTGTGCAGGTGAGTAATGGCTGTGCAGGTGAGAGATGAGTGGCAGGTGAGAGATGATTTCACAGGTGAGAGGTGAGTGTGCACGTTAGAGATGGCTCCGCAGTTGAGTGATGGTGTGCAGGTGAGAGATGACTGTGCATGTGAGAGATGATTGTACAGGTGAGGGATGAGTTTGCAGGTGAGAGATTGCTTTGCAAGTAGGTGATGAGAATGCAGGTCAGCGATGAGTGTGCAAGTCAGAGATGACTTCAGGATAGTCAGGATTGTGCAGGTAAGAGATGACTGTGCAGGTGAGTGATGAGTGTGCAGGTGAGAGATTGCTTTGCAAGTGAGTGATGAGGATGCAGGTCAGCGATGAGTGTGCAAGTCAGAGATGACTTCAGGATAGTCAGGATTGTGCAGGTAAGAGATGATTGTGCAGAAGAGTGATGAGTGTGAAGGTGAGTGATGAGTGTGCAAGTGAGAGAAGACTTCAGGAGAGCGATGACTGTGCAGGTAAGAGATGACTGTGAAGTTGAGTGATAGCTCTGCAGGTGATAGATGCCTGTGCACGTGAAAGATGATGGTGCAGGTGAGAGATGATTGTGCAGATGAGAAATGAGTGTGCAGGTGAGAGATGGCAGTACACGTGAATGATGATTGTGAAACTGACAGGTGGCTATGCACATGTAAGATGGCTTTGTTCTTGAGAGATGAGGGTGCAGGTGAGAGACAACTGTACAGGTAGGTGATGAGAATTCAAGTGAGTAATGAGTATGCAGGTGAGTAAAGAGTGTGCAGGTTTCAGAAGGCTGTGCACGTGAGTGACGGCGGTGCAGGTGAGAGATGACTGTGCACGTGAGAGGTGGCTGTGCAGGTGAGAGATGATTGTGTATGTGGGAGATGACTGTGCAGGTGAGTGATGAGCGTGCAGGTGAGAGATGTCTCTGCAGGTCAGTAATGAGGTTGCAGGTGAGAGTTTGCAGTGCAAGTGAGTGATGAGTATGCAGGTGAGTGATGAGTGGAGAGGTGAGAGATGGCTGTGCAGGAGGCTGACCATTGTGCAGGAGAGGGGTAGCTATGCAGTTGAAAGATGGCTTTGTAGGTCAGTGATGAATATGCAGGTGAGTCATCAGTGTGCAGGTGAGAGATGACAATGGAGGTGTGTGATGGCTGTGCAGGTGAGACTTGCATGTGCAGGTGAGTAATGTGTGTGTTGCTAAGAGATGACTGTGCAGATGAGTGATGAGTGTTAAGGTGAGTGAAGAGTGTGCAAGTGAGAGATGACTTCCGGAGGGTGATGACTGTGCAGCTAAGAGATGACTGTGCAGGTGAGTCATGAGTGTGCAGGTGAAAGATAACGGTGCAGGTGAGACATGACTGTGCAGGTGAGAGATGATTGTGCAGATGAGAGATGAGTGTGAAGGTGAGAGATGGCTGTGAACATGAGTGGTGATTGTGCAAGTGAGATGTGGCTATGCAGATGAGAGATGGCTTTGCTGTTGAGAGATGAGTGTTCAGGTGAGAAACGGCTGTACAGGTAAATGATGAGAATTCAAGTAAGTGAGTGTGCAGATGAGTGTGCAGGTTTGAGATGGCAGTGCAGGTGAGTGATGGCTGTGAAGGTGAGAGATGACTGTGAAGGTGAGCGATGAGTGTGCAGGTTAGTGACGAGTGTGCAGGTGAGAGATCACTATACACGTGAGTGGTGACAGTGCCGGTAAGAGATGATTGTGCAGGTGAGAGATGACTGTGCGGATGAGAGATAACCGTTCAAGTGAGAGATGATTGTGCAGGTGAGTGATGATTTGCAGGTGAGAGATGGCTGTTCAGGTGAGTTATGAGTGCGCAGGTGAGAAATGGCTATGAAGGTGAGTGATGAGTTTGCTTATGAGAGTTGGTAATGCAGGTGAGTGATGAGTATGTAGGTGAGTGATGAGTGTAAAGGTGAGAGATAGCTGGGCAGGAGGGTGACGATTGTGCAGGTGAATATGGCTATGTAGGTGAAAGATGCTTTGCAGATGAGTGATGAGTTTGCAGGTGAGAGATAGCTGTACAGGTGAGTGATGAGTATGCAGGTGAGTGATGAGTATGCAAGTTAGTGATGAGAGTGCAGGTCAGAGAAGGCTGGGCAGTAGGGTGACGATTGTGCAGTTGAGAGTTGGTAATGCAGGTGAGTGATGAGTATGCAGGTGAGTGATGAGTGTACAGGTGAGAGAAGGCTGGGCAGGATGGCGACGATTGTGCAGGTGAATATGGCTATGTAGGTGAAAGATAGTGTGTAGGTGAGTGATGAGTGTGCAGGTGAGAGATGATTCTGCAGGTGAAAGTTGACTGTGCAGGGGAGTTGTGATTCTGTACGTGAGAATGGCTATGCAGGTAAGTGATGGCTGCGCAGGTGAGTGATGATTGTGCAGGTTAGAGATTAGTGTGCAGGTGAGACTTCATTGTGCAGGTGAGTGATGAGTGTGAAGGTGAGAGATGGCTCTGTACGTGAGTATTGTGTTGGCCAGTGAGAAATGATTGTTCAGGGGAGAGATGACTGTGCATGTGAGAGATTATTGTGCAGGTGAGTTTTCAGTGTGAACGTGAAAAGATGGCTGTGCCGCTCAGTGATTACTGTACAGTTGAGAGAATCCTGTACAGGTGAGTGATGAGAATGCTGGTGAGTGCTGAGTGTGCAGGTGAGAAATGAGTTGTCATTGAGCGATGAGTGTGCAGGTGAGCGATGGCTTTGACCGTGAGTGATGAGTATGCAGGTTAATGAAGAGTGTGCAGTTGAGAGACGAGTGTGCAGGTGAGTGATGAGTGTGTGGGAGAGTGATGGCTGTGCAGGTGAAATTTGACTGTGCAGGTGAGTGATGACTGTGCTGGTTAGAGAAGGCTGTGCAGGTAGGGTTGACTGTGCACCTGAGAGATGGCTATGCTGGTGAGTGATGAGTGTGCAGGTTAGTGATTGCTGTGCTGGTGAAACTTAAATGTGGAGGTGAGTAATGAGTGTGCTGGTGAGAGATGACTTTGCAGGTGAGTGACAAGTGTTAAGGTGGGTGAAGAGTGTGCAAGTGAGAGATGACTTCAGGAGAGTTATTACTGTTCAGATAAGAGATGACTGTGCAGGTGAGAGGTGACTGTGTTGGTGAGTGATGACTGAGAAGTTGAGTGTTGAGTGTGCAGTTGAGAGATGATTCTGCAGGTGAAAGTTGACTTTGCAGGTGAGTTGTGATTGTGTAGTTGAGAATGGCTATGCAGGTCAGTGATGGCTGTTCAGCTGAGTGATGAATGTGCAGGTTAGAAATTAGTGGGCAGGTGAGAAGTGACTGTGCAGGGGAGAGAGGATTGTGCAGGTGAGTGATGAGTGTGAAGGTGAGAGATGGCTGTGTATGTGAGTATTGTGTGTGCAGTTGAGAGATGCCTGTGCAGGTGAGACATGACTGTGCATGTGAATGATGGCTGTGCCGGTGAGAGATGACTGTGCAGGTGAGTTATGAGTTCTCAGTTTTGTTATGTGTGTGCAATAGAGAGATGACTGTGCAGGTGAATTATGGCTGTACAGGTGAGAATTGATTGTGCAGGGGAGAGTGAAAGTGCAGGTGAGTGATGAGTGTGTTCGTGACAGATGCCTGTGCAGGTTACTGATGAGTGTTCAGTTTAGAGATGACTGTGCAGGTGAGTGAAGATAGTGCAGGCTAGTGATGAGTGTGCAAGTGAGAGATGGCTGTGCAGGTGAGTGATGATTGTGCAATTGAAAGATGGCTATGTGGGTGAGAAATGGATGTGCAGGTGAGTGACGACTTTGGAGGTGAGAGTTGATTTTGCAGGTGAGTGTTGAGTGTGCAGGGGAAAGATGACTGTTCAGGTGAGAGGTGACTGTGCAGTTGAGAGATGATTGTGCAGCTGAGTGATGAGTGTGCAGGGGAGAAATGGCTCTGTAGGAGAGCGGTGATTGTGCAGGTGAGAGATGGGTATACAGGTGATTGATGAGTGCGCAGGTGAGAGATGGCTGTGCAGGTCAGGGATGACTGCGCTGGTCAGTAATGGATGTGCAGGTGAGTTGGATGTGCAGATGAGAGATGACTGTGCAGGAGAGTGATGGAAGTGCAGATGAGAAATGACTGTGCAGGTTAGTGACGAGTGTGCAGATGACAGATTACTGTGCATGTGAGTGATGGATATACAGGTGAGAGATTGCTGTGCAGGTGAATGAGGAGTGTGGTGGTGAGTGATGGGTTTGCAGGTGAGAGGTGAGTCTGCAGTTGAAAGTCGATTGTCCAGGAAAGTGATGAGTGTGCAAGTGAGTGATGGATGTGCAGGTGAGAGATGACTGTGCAGGTAAGTGATGTTTGTGCAGGTGAGACATAATTGTGAGAGTGAGCGATGAGTATGCTGTGAACATGAGAGATGACTTTTCAGGTGAGTGATGACCGTGCAGGTGAGAGATGAGTGTGCAGGTAAGAGATGATTGTGCGGTTGAGAGATGACTGTGCAGATGAAAGATGACTGTGTTGGTGAGTGATGACTGAGAAGTTGAGTGATGAGTGTGCAGGTGAGAGATGATTCTGCAGGTGAAAGTTGACTGTGCAGGGGAGTTGTGATTCTGTACGTGAGAATGGCTATGCAGGTAAGTGATGGCTGTGCAGGTGAGTGATGATTGTGCAGGTTAGAGATTAGTGTGCAGGTGAGACTTCATTGTGCAGGTGAGAGTTGATTGTGCAGGTGAGTGATGAGTGTGAAGGTGAGAGATGGCTCTGTACGTGAGTATTGTGTTGGCCAGTGAGAAATGATTGTTCAGGGGAGAGATGACATAGCATGTGAGAGACTATTGTGCAGGTGAGTGATCAGTGTGAAGGTGAAAGATGGCTGTGCTGCTCAGTGATTAGTGTACAGTTGAGAGGAACCTGTGCAGGTGAGTGATGAGAATGCTGATGAGTGCTGAGTGTGCAGGTGAGAAATGAATTTGCATTGAGTTATGAGTGTGCAGATGAGAGATGGCTTTGAGAGTGAGTGATGAGTATGCAGGTTAATGAAGAGTGTGCAGTTAAGAGACGAGTGTGCAGGTGAGTGATGAGTGTGCTGGTGAGAGAAGGCTGTGCAGGTAGGGATGACTGTGCATGTGAGAGATGACTGTGCAGGTGAGTGATGAGTGTGCAGGCTAATGATTGCTGTGCAGGCGAGACTTAAATGTGGAGGTGAGTAATGAGTGTGCTGGTGAGAGGTGACTGTGCAGGTGAGTGACGAGTGTTAAGGTGAGTGAAGAGTGTGCAAGTGAGAGATGACTATAGGAGAGTTATGACTGTGCAGGTAAGAGATGACTGTGCAGGTGAGTGATGGGTGTGCAGGGGAGAGGTGACTGTGCAGGTGAGAGATGATTGTACAGATGAGAGATGAGGGTGCAGGTGAGAGATGACGGTGCAAGTGAGAGATAATTGTTCAGGTGAGTGATGATTCTCAGGTGAGAGGTGGCTGTTCAAGTGAGTTATGAGTTCGCAGGTGAGAAACAAGTATCCAGGTAAATGATGAATGTCCAGGTGAGTGATGGCTGAGTAAGTGAGAGATGGCTGTGAAGGTAATTAGTATGCAACAGAATGATGAGTGTGCAGTTGAGAGATGGGTGTGTTGGTTGAGACATGAGTTTCCTGGTGAGAGAAGGCTGTACAGATGAGTGATGAGTATGCAGGTGAGTGATAATTTTCCTGGTGAGTGAAGAGTGTGCAGGTGACAGATGGCTCGGCAGGTGAGTGATTGCTGTGGAGGGGAGAGATTATTGTGCACGTGAGAGATGATTTTGCTGATTAGTGATGAATGTGCAGCTGAGAGATAGCTGTGCCGGTGAGTGATCACTGTGCAAGTGAGAGATGGCTATGCAGTTGAGTGAAGAGTTTGGAGGTGGGAGATGGCTGTGCAGCTGAGTGATAAGTATGCAAGTGAGTGCTGAGTGTGCAGATAGAAATGATTGTGCAGGAGAGTGATAAGTGTGCATTTTAGTGAAGGCTGTGGAGGTGAGAAATAATTGTGCGGGAGATCGATGGCTCTGGGGGTGAGAGATGGCTGTGCAGGTGAGTGATGAGTATGCAGGTGTGTCATGAGTGTACAGTTGAGAAATGGGTATGCAGGTGAGTGGTGGCTGTGCAGATGAGAAGTGACTTTGCAGGTGAGAGGTGACTGAGCAGGTTAGAGATGGCTTTCTAGGTCAGAGATGACTGTGCATGTGAGAGTTGACTGTGCATTTGAGTGATGAGTGTGCACGTGAGAGATTGCTGTGCAAGTGAGTGATCAATGTGCAGATGAGAGATGGCTGTTTAGGTGAGTGATGAGTGTGTAGGTGAGAGATGGTTGTGCCGGTGAGAGATGTGCATACAGGTGTGATATTGTTTTGAAGGTGAGAGATGACTGTGCATGTGAGTGATGGCTGTGCAGGTGAGAGATCGCTTTGCAGAAGAGAGATGACTTCAGCTGACTGATGACTCGGCAGTTGATAGATGACTGTGCAGGTGAGTGATGGCTGTGCAGGTGAGAGATGAGTGGGAAGGTGAGAGATGATTTCGCAGGTGAGAGGTGAGTGCACGTTAGAGATGGCTCCACAGTTGAGTGATGGTGTGCAGGTGAGAGATGACTGTGCATGTGAGAGATGATTGTACAGGTGAGTGATGAGTGTGCAGGTGAGAGATTGCTTTGCAAGTAGGTGATGAGAATGCAGGTCAGCGATGAGTGTGCAAGTCAGAGATGACTTCAGGACAGTCAGGATTGTGCAGGTAAGAGATGACTGTGCAGGTGAGTGATGAGTGTGCTGGTGAGAGATGACTGTGCAGATCAGTGATGAGTGTGCAAGTGAGAGAAGACTTCAGGAGAGCGATGACTGTGCAGGTAAGGGATGACTGTGAAGTTGAGTGATAGCTCTGCAGGTGATAGATGCCTGTGCACGTGAAAGATGATGGTGCAGGTGAGAGATGATTGTGCAGATGAGAAATGAGTGTGCAGGTGAGAAATGGCGGTACACATGAATGATGATTGTGAAACTGACAGGTGGCTATGCACATGTAAGATGGCTTTGTTCTTGAGAGATGAGTGTGCAGGTAAGTGATGAGTGTACAGTTTAGAAATGGGTGTGCAGGTGAGTGATGAATGTTCAGGTGAGTGATAGATGTGTAGGTGAGAGATGAGTGGGCGGGTGAGAGATGATTTCGCGGGTGAGAGGTGAGTGTACACGTTAGAGATGGCTCCACAGTTGAGTGATGGTGTGCAGGTGAGAGATGACTGTGCATGTGAGAGATGATTGTACAGGTGAGTGATGAGTGTGCAGGTAAGAGATTGCTTTGCAAGTGAGCGATGAGAATGCAGGTCAGCGATGAGTGTGCAAGTCAGAGATGACTTCAGGATAGTCAAGATTGTGCAGGTAAGAGATGACTGTGCAGGTGAGTGATGAGCGTGGAGGTGAGAGATGTCTCTTCAGGTGAGTGATGAGTGTGCAGGTGAGAGATGTCTCTGCAGGTGAGTGATGAGGTTGCAGGTGAGAGTTTGCAGTGCAGGTGAGTGATGAGTGTGGAGGTGAGAGATGTCTCTGCAGGTGAGTGATGAGGTTGCAGGTGAGAGTTTGCAGTGCAGGTGAGTGATGAGTGTGCAGGTGAGTGATGAGTGGACAGGTGAGAGATGGCTGTGCAGGAGGCTGACAATTGTGCAGGTGAGAGGTAGCTATGCAGTTGAAAGATAGCTTTGTAGGTCAGTGATGAATATGCAGGTGAGTAATCAGTGTGCAGGTGAGAGATGACAATGGAGGTGTGTGATGGCTGTGGAGATGAGTGATGAGTGTGCAGGTAAGAAATGATTGTACAGGTGAGAGGTGACTGTGCAGATGAAAGATGACTATGTTGGTGAGTGATGACTTAGAAGTTGAGAGATGCCTGTGCAGGTGAGTGATGAGTATGTAGATGAGTGATGACTGTTCAGGTGAGAAATGAGTTTGCAGGTGAGTGATGAGTGTGCAAGTGAGTGATGGCTTTGCAGGTGAAAGGTGACTGTGCAGGTGAGTGATGGCTGTGCTTGTGAGAGAAGGCTGTGCAGTTAGGGATGACTATGCAGGTGAGTGATGAGTGTTCAGGTGAGTGATGAGTGTGTGGGTGAGTGTTGGATGTGCAAGTCAGAGATGAATGTGAAGGTGAGAGATGGCTGTGCAGGTGAGTGATGAGTGTGCAGGTTAGTGATTGCTGTGCAGGTGAGACTTGCATGTGCAGGTGAGTAATGTTTGTGTTGGTAAGAGGTGACTGTGCAGGTGAGTGATGAGTGTTAAGGTGAGTGAAGAGTGTGCAAGTGAGAGATGACTTCAGGAGAGTGATGACTGTGCAGCTAAGAGATGACTGTGCAGGTGAGTCATGAGTGTGCAGGTGAAAGATAACGGTGCAGGTGAGACATGACTGTGCAGGTGAGAGATGAGTGTGAAGGTGAGAGATGGCTGTGAAAGTGAGTGGTGATTGTGCAAGTGAGAGGTGGCTATGCAGATGAGAGATGGCTTTGCTGTTGAGAGATGAGTGTTCAGGTGAGAAATGGCTGTACAGGTAAATGATGAGAATTCAAGTAAGTGAGTGTGCAGATGAGTGTGCAGGTTTGAGATGGCAGTGCAGGTGAGTGATGGCTGTGAAGGTGAGCGATGACTGTGAAGGTGAGCGATGAGTGTGCAGGTTAGTGACGAGTGTGCAGGTGAGAGATCACTATACACGTGAGTGGTGACAGTGCCGGTAAGAGATGATTGTGCAGGTGAGAGATAGCTATGCAGGAGAGAGATGGCTGTGCAGGTGAGGGATGAGTGTGCAAATGAGAATTGAGTGTGCAGGTGAGAGATGGCTGTTCAGGTGAGTGATGAGTGTGCAGGTGAAAGGTGTGCTCAGTTGAGTGATGATTGTGCAGGTTAGAGATGGCTATGGAGGTGAGTGATGGCTTTTCAGGTGAGACATGAGTTTGCAGTGAGTGATGACTGTGCCGTTGAGAGATTAATGTGAAGGTAATAGATGGTTTTGCAGGTGAGGGATGAGTGTGCAGGTGCGAGTTGGCTGTGCAGGTGAGTGATGAGTATGAAGGTGAGTGTTGAGTATGCAGGTTAGTGATGAGTGTGAAGGTGTGAGATGGTTGTGCAGATGAGTGATGAGTGTGCAGGTGAATGATGACTGTGCAGGTGAGAGATGACTGTGTAGGTGTTTGATGGCTCTTCAGTTTAGAGATGGGTGTGAAGGTGAGTGATGAGTATACAGTTCAGAGATGACTGTGCACAGGACAGATGACTGTTCAGGTGAGTGATGACTGTGAAGCAGAGAAATGACTGTGCAGGTGATTGATGGCTATGCAGGTGAGAGATGGTTGTGAAAGTGAGAGACGACTGTGTAGGTGAGAGTTTGTTTTGTGGGTTAGAGATGGCTAGTCAGGTGATTGATGTGTGTCCAGGTAGTGATGGCTGTGCAGGTGAGAGTTGGCTATGGAGGTTAGTGGTGAGTGTCCAAGTGAGAGATGGCTGTGCAGGTGAGTGATGAGTGTGCAGGTTAGAAATGTCTATGAAGGTGAGAGATGATTGTGCAGTTGCAGATGGCTGTACAGGACATTTGACTGCGCAGCATTGTGATGGATGTGCAGGTGAGTGATAGCTGTGCACTTGAGAGATGACTTAGCAAGTGAGTGATATCTCTGCAGATGAGAGATTGCTGTGTAGGTGAGTGATGCATGTGCTGGCGCAAGATGAGTGTGCAGGTGAGAGAAGACTGTGCAGGTGAGTGATGAGAGTGCAGGTGAAAAATGGGTGTTCAGCTGAGTAATGATTTTGCAGGTTAGAGATGGCTATGGAGGTGAGAGATGGCTGTGCAGGTGAGAGATGACTGAGCAGATGACAGATGGATATACAGGTGAGAGATAGCTTTGCAGGTGATGGATGAGTATACAGGTGTGTGATGACTCTGCAGGTGAGTGATGGCTGTGCAAGTGAGAGTGGATTGTGCAGTTGTGTGATGAGTTTGCAGGTGAGAGATGGCTGTGAAGGTGAATGATGAGTGTTCAGGTGAGAGATGGCTATGCAGGAAAGAGATTAGTGTGCAGGTGAGAGATGAGTTTGCAGCTGAGAAAATATTGTGCAGGTGAGTGATGAGTGTGTAGTTGAGAGATGAATGTGCATATGAGTGTTGCGTTTTCCAGTGAGTGATGGCTGTGCAGGTGAGAGATGACTGTGAGGTGTGAAATGGCTGTGTATTTCAGTAATGACTGAACATGGGAGATGTCTGTGCAGGTGAGAAATGACTGCGCAAGTTTGTGATGTATGTGCAAGTGAGAGATGTTTGTGCTGGTGAGAGATGACTGTGCAGAAGAGAGATGACTGTGCAGGTGAAAGATGTGTGTTCAGTTGAGTGATGATTGTGCAGGTTAGAGATGGCTATGGAGGTGAGTGATGGCTGTTCAGGTGAGACATGAGTTTGCAGTGAGTGATGACTGTGCCGTTGAGAGATTAATGTGAAGGTAATAGATGGTTTTGCAGGTGAGGGATGAGTGTGCAGGTGATAGATGGTTTTGCAGGTAAGAAATGAGTGTGCAGGTGAGAGTTGGCTGTGCAGGTGAGTGATGAATATGAAGGTGAGTGTTGACTATGCAGGTTAGTGATGAGTGTGAAGGTGTGAGATGGTTGTGCAGATGCGTGATGAGTGTGCAGGTGAATGATGACTGTGCAGGTGAGAGATGACTGTGTAGGTGTTTGATGGCTCTTCAGTTTAGAGATGGGTGTGAAGGTGAGTGATGAGTATACAGTTCAGAGATGACTGTGCACAGGACAGATGACTGTTCAGGTGAGTGATGACTGTGAAGCAGAGAAATGACTGTGCAGGTGATTGATGGCTATGCAGGTGAGAGATGGTTGTGAAAGTGAGAGACGACTGTGTAGGTGAGAGTTTGTTTTGTGGGTTAGAGATGGCTAGTCAGGTGATTGATGTGTGTCCAGGTAGTGATGGCTGTGCAGGTGAGAGTTGGCTATGGAGGTTAGTGATGAGTGTTCAAGTGAGAGATGGCTGTGCAGGTGAGTGATGAGTATGCAGGTGAGAAATGGCTGTGCAGGTGAGTAATGAGTGTGCAGGTTAGAAATGTCTATGAAGGTGAGAGATGAGTGTGCAGGTGCAGATGGCTGTACAGGCGACATTTGACTGTGCAGCATTGTGATGGATGTGCAGGTGAGTGATAGCTGTGCACTTGAGAGATGACTTAGCAAGTGAGTGATATCTCTGCAGATGAGAGATTGCTGTGTAGGTGAGTGATGCGTGTGCTGGCACGAGATGAGTGTGCAGGTGAGAGAAGACTGTGCAGGTGAGTGATGAGAGTGCAGGTGAAAAATGGGTGTTCAGCTGAGTGATGATTTTGCAGGTTAGAGATGGCTATGGAGGTGAGAGATGGCTGTGCAGGTGAGAGATGACTGAGCGGATGACAGATGCCTATACAGGTGAGAGATGGCTTTGCAGGTGATAGATGAGTATACAGGTGTGTGATGACTCTGCAGGTGAGTGATGGCTGTGCAAGTGAGAGATGATTTTGCAGTTGAGTGATGAGTGTGCAGGTGAGTGATGGCTGTGCATGTTAGAGAAGATTGTGCAGGCGAGTGATGAGTGTGCAGGTGACACATGGCTGTCCAGGTGAGTGATGAGTGTGCAGGTAAAAGATTGCTGTTCCATTTAGAGATGAGTGTGCAGCTGAGAGATGACTGTTCAGGTGAGAGTTTACTGTGCAGGTGTGTGAAGACTATGCAGGTGAAACATAACTGTGCAGGTGAGTGATGAGTGTGCAGGTGAGTGATGTGTGTGGAGTTGAGAGATTACTGTAGCGGTGAGTGATGACAGTGCAGGTAAGACATGGATGTGCACGTAAGAGATGGATGTGCAGGTGAGGGATGAGAATGCAAGTGAATGATGAGAATGCAGGTCAGTGATGAGCGTGCAGGTTATAGATGGCTTTGCAGGTGAATGATGGCTGTGCAGGTGAGACATGACTGGGCAGGTGATGAGTTTGCAGGGCACAGTGACTGTGCGGTTGAGAGATGAGTGTGCAGATGAGTGATAAGTGTGTATGCAAGAGATGGCTTTGCACGTGAGTGATGAGATTTCAAATTAGTGATGTGTGTGCAGATGAGAGATGAGTGTTCAGGTGAGTGATGATTGTGCAAGTGAGAAATTACAGTGCAGGTGAATGATGAGTGTTCAGGTGAGAGATGGCTATGCAGGGGAGTGGTGATTGTGCAGGTGAGAGATGACTGTGCAGTTGAGTGATGAGTGTGCAGGTGAGAAATAACTCTGCAGGTGAGTGGTGAGTGTGCAGGTTAGAGATCACTGTTTAGGTGAGTGATTAGTGTTCAGGGGAGTGATGGCTATATAGGTGAATGATGATTGGACAGGTGAGAGATGGCTGTGCAGGTAATTGATGAGTATGCAGGTGAGTGATGAGTGTGCCAGGGAAAGATGGCTGTGCAGGTGTGTGATGAGTGTACAGGTGAGAGATGGCTATGCAGGTGAGTGATGAGTATTCAGGTGAGTGATATGTGTGTAGTTCATAGATAAATGTGCAGATGAGTGTTGCGTATTCCAGTGAATGATGGCTGTGCAGTTGAGAGATGACTGTGAGGTTTGAAATGGCTGTGTAGTTGAGTAATGACTGTAGACATGGGAGATAGTTGTTCAGGTGAGAGATGACTGCACCGGTTTGTGATGTATGTGCAAGTGAGAGATGGTTGTGCTGGTGAGAGATGACTGTGCAGGTGAGTGATGGCTGTTCAGTTTAGAGATCACTGTTTAGTTGACTGATGAGCGTGCAGGTGAGAAATGTCTCTGCAGGTGATTGATGAGTGTGGAGGTGAAAAATGGCTATGCAGTTGAGTGATGAGTGTGCAGATGAGTGATGAGTGTGTATGCAAGAGATGGCTTTGCACGTGAGTGATGAGATTTCAAATTAGTGATGTGTGTGCAGATGAGAGATGAGTGTTCAGGTGAGTGATGATTGTGCAAGTGAGAAATTACAGTGCAGGTGAATGATGAGTGTTCAGGTGAGAGATGGCTATGCAGGTGAGTGATGAGTATTCAGGTGAGTGATATGTGTGTAGTTCATAGATAAATGTGCAGATGAGTGTTGCGTATTCCAGTGAATGATGGCTGTGCAGTTGAGCGATGACTGTGAGGTTTGAAATGGCTGTGTAGTTGAGTAATGACTGTAGACATGGGAGATAGTTGTTCAGGTGAGAGATGACTGCACTGGTTTGTGATGTATGTGCAAGTGAGAGATGGTTGTGCTGGTGAGAGATGACTGTGCAGGTGAGTGATGGCTGTTCAGTTTAGAGATCACTGTTTAGTTGACTGATGAGTGTGCAGATGAGTGATGAGTGTTCAGGTGAGAGCCGGCTGTGAAGGTGAGTGAAGAGTGTGCAGGTGAGAGATGAGTATGCAGGTGAAAAATGTCTATGCGGGTGAGAGATGACTGTGTAGGTGAGAGATTGCTGTGTAGGTTAGAGATGGTTGTTGCCGCAGCCCGCTGCGGCAAGGGTGGTCGTGAGGCTGAGCGAGGGACTGAAATAAAGGAGAGGACCAAATGCTCTGCTGGCATAAGGCAAGTTCATTGCGCAGACTTCTGGCTTATATACAATCTTGGATACAAAGGAGAACAAAGGAGAAGCCTTCTGGCACGTAGCTCACTTCCTTGACCTACAAAGTTTATCTCTTCCCTTAGAGTCCGGACGTTCCCAAGCTAACATACTTTCTTGGTACATGATGCACAGGCCAAAGATATGAGTTGCTGGGAGAGGCGGCTAGTTTCTCAAGGGGTCAGAGAACTGTTACAACCCAAGATAGCCCCGAGGCCGGAAACCAGGCCCAGTCACCACACCCGCAGTGCTAGACCCTATCCTCGACCCCTCACAGGCCTCTTGGGCTCCAACATCTCCCCCTTTTTTACTTTATATAACATAGTGGAATTTCGTTTTTGGTCATATCCAATTTTTGCCGCTTCAGGTCGACATATAAGTCGTTCATTTGGCTTACAAAAACTCGAATAACACAGGGTATCAGCAAGAGGAACAAGAGTATAAAGATTCCAACACCAATCCAATTATACATGAGCTGGTTAAAGGTAGGGAACTGCTTAGCTAAGGCTGACAGAAAATTCTGAGCGTCTCGAGCAATATCGACATCTATAGGGGGTGCTACTGTCAGGTCTCGGATTTCCTTGTGTAGGGCAGCAAGATCTAAGGAAGTATTGCAGTTATGCCAAATACCTAATAAATGGTTACGTATCTTATTCCAAGGAAAAGTGGTAGAATTGTAAAGGAAGGGGGTAACACAAATGTGAGAAAACATGGCATGACACTTCAATGAGGACTGAACTTCAAGAGAATTCAGTTCTTCCCCTACGACTCTGACGGTGTCATAGAGGGCATTCAACTTTTGTTCTATCTTCCGATCCCAATCTTCCTGAGTCTGAAAAGCTACAGAAATATTATGAGACAATTCATTAACAAAATTTGCTGTCTGAATTCCTTCTGTTAGGGCAATAGTAGCCGTGGCGGCCGTGGCTATAAGAGTTATAAGGGCAGCTATTCCTGCAACTAGCGTTCCAACAAAGTGTTTGGCGCGAGCTAATATAAGTTCATTAGCTGCTCGAATGACAGCGTAACCAGGATCATTGAACCAGGGAATAGTGAGGTTAACAGGAACAAAAGAAAAGGCGGGCTGTTTAACAACAGCAAAGGCGCTTACATTCAAGGAGGAATTAAGACAATTGGTTAAAATGCAATCGTGACAGGTTAGATTATACATGGTATTCTGAGCAAGCTGCAAATTCCCTGCAATAAACGCGAAGGGGTCAGGTACACGAGCTATGACAGATACATTTTTCTGGGTTCCGTCTACGGAGATAGCGTCTTGTGTTCCTATATGCATCCAAACTACTCGTCTCTTGGCTACGGTGACATATTGGAGGGAGGCGACAGCCTTCCAAAGCATAGTCTGATAGGTCCGATTATTCTTTGTCTATATTCCATACAGCAGGTTCATGGGCCTGTAGGTCCCTTCTCGGTAATCACTCCAGTCACAAATTCCTTGATCACAAACGGTATGGTTGAGATGACAAATTCTCCATGCCGGGCCCCACTGGCTCTGAGAGGGCGTTCTTTGCTTGCATACCGGGATGTCAGGAGGAGGGGACCCCTGGCCAATAGTAGTGGTGCTCACATTTCTATGAAGATAAAGCATGTCCACACCCCAATGAGGTCCATCAGTGAAATTACTATCCCAATCAGTATACCTGGAGATAAGAGTACAATTTCTTGGGGTCGAAGAAAAGCAAATGGGTTGAGTAGTAGACAAGCCGGTATAATTATACTTAGCTGACACGGGCAAGATATGCCCGGAAGATGGCGGGCCTAAGACCTGGGTATTGTTCACATCAACAGGCACAGAATCATTGTCCTCCCAAGTAACTGGATGCAGGACGGGAGGATTGGGAAGGAAGGCCCAATATTCTTCAGCCTTCACTTGAGTTTTCAGTATCCGCAGGAGGCTCAAGATCAGCGCCAACTGCTGGAGTCTCCTCTGGGCTCTCCGGGGATGGGTGTTCCGGTTCCTCAGTGACATGGCCGCGAGTCTCCTCTGGAGCTTCTTTATTTTGTTCTTGGGAATGGCGGACACACCTCTCAGGCAACCACCGTGGGTATTCAGTGTCTGTGGGAAAAACACAAACATGCCCTCGGCCCCAAACTAGTACCGGGTCAGGGCCATGCCGAGACCCATCTATGGGGTCTCTCCAAAATACTTGAGGGTAGTGCCGCATGCGCGGCCCCCAGTGTCTGTCCGCCACAGAGCGCCCATCCGAATCTAAAGTTAAGAAATTTAAAACAAATAAGGAATGAGATACAAGCAGTTTTGGAGAGTGGGGGCTATATCATCTCCCCCCTTTTAGTTTAGTAAATTGTTGTTTGAGAGAAAGGTGCGCTCGTTCGATGACTCCTTGTCCTTGAGGGTTATGAGGGATACCTGTTTTATGAAGGATTTGAAAGGAAGTACAGAAAGAGGTGAAGGCTGTACTGGTATAGGCAGGGGCGTTGTCGGTCTTCAAAATTTTGGGGATACCAAGTACTGAAAAGCAAGATAGTAAATGAGAGATTACATTGTGAACGTTTTCGCCTGATAGGGGGAGGCGAAAAGAAAATGAGAACAAGTATCAATAGTGACATGTAGATATCGAAGTGTGCCAAAGGAGGGGCAATGCGTAACATCCATCTGCCAGAGATCCTTAGGCTTGAGACCTCGGGGGTTAATGCCAAAATGGGGCACTGGAAGCAGCTGAGAACAGGTGGAGCACGACTTAACAATCTGTCGTGCCGCCTCTCGGGTAAGCTGAAATTGATACCGAAGAGATCGGGCAGATTGGTGGTGAAGGGCATGGGATTGTTGAGCACGTTGCTGCTGCGAAAGAAAGACGTGAGTATGGGAGTCTGCGAGCGCATTCGATGTCATCAAAGGTCTTGGAAGAGATGAATGTCCCCAAAGGTGACCAACAAAGCAGGGGGCTTTTCGCTGTCGAAGCAATTGCTGGATGGAGTGGAATAACTGGAGAACCATACGATTAGAAGTTGTGATTAAAGGGACAGTTTCCAAAACAGTTAACGCATGGACAATATATTGACTGTCAGAGTAAAGATTAAAAGGTTCAGGGATAAGGAGGAAGGCCTGATGAACAGCTAAGAGTTCGACTTCTTGAGCAGAATTGGAGGCGACCTGCCAAAACTGGGATTTTTCCGGGGTGATTAGAACAGCGCGTCCATTAGATGAACCATCTGTGAATAAATTGACGGCGGAAGTTAAAGGGATGAGGGAGAGATTTTTGGGAAAGATAAAATGGGCTTGAGAGGCAAAATGCAAAACCTTGTCTTTCGGGAAATGATGAGAGATCTGTCCTGAAAAGCCTTCAAAGGCCAATGGAAAAGAATCATTCGTGTTCATTAGCCAGGAAAACTGCTCGGAAGTATATGGTATGACTATAACAGGAGGGTCTCTTCCTAAGATTTGGATAGACACTTTGCGTCCCTGCTGAACTCGCTCGGCTACTAACGAGGCATAAGAGGCAAGCACCTTCTTTGGCGTTGCCGGCTGTGAATCCACTGGAGTACCCCATGCTGGTAGAGAGCTCCTGTCGGGGCGATAGAAGAAGGTATTATTAACAAGGACCAAGGTTGTGAAATATCACAGTAAGACAATTGGGTGGACTGAAGAGCGTCTTCCACCAGTTGTAGGGTCTGCCGTGCGCTCGGGGTGAGCACTCGAGGAGAGGCAGGATTGGAATCTCCGTTAAGTAAGGTAAAAAGAGGCTTAAGGTTGCCGGTGGTAAGTTTCAAAGATGGGCGTATCCAGTTGATTTCTCCTAGTAGGGTCTGAAAATCATGCAAAGTCCGTAGGTGAGAAGTATCAATCTGCAATTTTTGAGGCGAAAAAGTTAGGGGCTTAAGTTGGTATCCAAGATAGGAGTAAGGGTAAGCACTTTGGATCTTATCAGCTGCTATTTGCAGACCGAAAACGGTTAAATCTTGTTTCATCCTGGAAAATGCTAAAATCAAGAGGTCATGATTGGAATGCGCTAGCAAGATATCATCCATATAATGAATGACTAAAACTGAGGGGAACTCATCTCATGTTCCCTGAATAGCTTGCTGCACAAACTTCTGACACAAGGTAGGACTATTAGCCATACCCTGAGGTAAAACTTTTCATTGAAATCTTAACATTGGTTCTTGAAGATTAGTGGAGGGAACACTAAAAGCAAATCGCTGACAATCAGAAGAGAACAGTGGAATAGTATAAAAACAGTCCTCTAAGTCAATCACAATCTTATAAGTAGATGGAGGGATGGCAGCAGGAGATGGAAGTCCAGGCTGCAACGCACCCATGAGGAACATGGAAGCAATTACTCTCCTCAAATCCTGAAGGAGCCTCCACTTTCCTGACTTCTTTTTGATAACAAATATAGGAGAATTCCATGGTGACGTGGAAGGTTCAATATGTCTGGCAGCAAGCTGCTCCTGCACCAGCTTTCTAGCTGCCTCTCATGTTATTCCAAGCCTGCGAGCAACTTCAGACCTAGCTTGTCGCTCACAGCTCTCGTGATATTCAGCAAGCCATAACAAATAATCACCCCCAGTTAACACTGCCTTACACATAGTTTTCCAATCTTGTGGGGGAAGAGCAAGGCTCGCGATAGTTTCCATGGTAGCAATGGTGAAGGGGGGCGTAGCCCCATATTGGGCACAGGCTAATTTTAACTCCTTCAAGGTCTTGTAAGGAATAGGCTCATAATCTCGCCACTGTTGGCCCTGATCATTCTGCCTCTGAAGGACAGGGAAAATCTGTCTCTCGGGGGAGAAACCATCTATTGACTTCCCAATCTTCCTCCAAGTATTAATATTAATCATTCCCTCTATAGGAAACCAAGGACATACTTGTTGGACAAAATCCACAAAACGATGGATTTGCCCCTTAGAGGTTGTGACACCTCGTCCCCTTAATAGGGTGCACAATACTTGTTCCAACAACTCCCTTTCGGAAGAGTGGGAATTCCCCATTAGTATGCTCTCCAACACCGCTCCCTGCTACTTTCACTTTTAACTTACCGGCCCCCATAGCAGCGGTCCTCTCGGGATCTCAAATCCTCACGATTCTGGACTCTTCAGGTCCCTGTTCCGGGCGCCACTCTGCCGCAGCCCGCTGCGGCAAGGGTGGTCGTGAGGCTGAGCGAGGGACTGAAATAAAGGAGAGGACCAAATGCTCTGCTGGCATAAGGCAAGTTCATTGCGCAGACTTCTGGCTTATATACAATCTTGGATACAAAGGAGAACAAAGGAGAAGCCTTCTGGCACGTAGCTCACTTCCTTGACCTACAAAGTTTATCTCTTCCCTTAGAGTCCGGACGTTCCCAAGCTAACATACTTTCTTGGTACATGATGCACAGGCCAAAGATATGAGTTGCTGGGAGAGGCGGCTAGTTTCTCAAGGGGTCAGAGAACTGTTACAACCCAAGATAGCCCCGAGGCCGGAAACCAGGCCCAGTCACCACACCCGCAGTGCTAGACCCTATCCTCGACCCCTCACAGGCCTCTTGGGCTCCAACATCTCCCCCTTTTTTACTTTATATAACATAGTGGAATTTCGTTTTTGGTCATATCCAATTTTTGCCGCTTCAGGTCGACATATAAGTCGTTCA
Source organism: Artibeus lituratus (assembly GCA_038363175.2). Classification (NCBI taxonomy): domain Eukaryota; kingdom Metazoa; phylum Chordata; class Mammalia; order Chiroptera; family Phyllostomidae; genus Artibeus; species Artibeus lituratus. The sequence continues at coordinate 36,762 of JBAWUR020000072.1, read as the reverse complement.
TTTGGCTTACAAAAACTCGAATAACACAGGGTATCAGCAAGAGGAACAAGAGTATAAAGATTCCAACACCAATCCAATTATACATGAGCTGGTTAAAGGTAGGGAACTGCTTAGCTAAGGCTGACAGAAAATTCTGAGCGTCTCGAGCAATATCGACATCTATAGGGGGTGCTACTGTCAGGTCTCGGATTTCCTTGTGTAGGGCAGCAAGATCTAAGGAAGTATTGCAGTTATGCCAAATACCTAATAAATGGTTACGTATCTTATTCCAAGGAAAAGTGGTAGAATTGTAAAGGAAGGGGGTAACACAAATGTGAGAAAACATGGCATGACACTTCAATGAGGACTGAACTTCAAGAGAATTCAGTTCTTCCCCTACGACTCTGACGGTGTCATAGAGGGCATTCAACTTTTGTTCTATCTTCCGATCCCAATCTTCCTGAGTCTGAAAAGCTACAGAAATATTATGAGACAATTCATTAACAAAATTTGCTGTCTGAATTCCTTCTGTTAGGGCAATAGTAGCCGTGGCGGCCGTGGCTATAAGAGTTATAAGGGCAGCTATTCCTGCAACTAGCGTTCCAACAAAGTGTTTGGCGCGAGCTAATATAAGTTCATTAGCTGCTCGAATGACAGCGTAACCAGGATCATTGAACCAGGGAATAGTGAGGTTAACAGGAACAAAAGAAAAGGCGGGCTGTTTAACAACAGCAAAGGCGCTTACATTCAAGGAGGAATTAAGACAATTGGTTAAAATGCAATCGTGACAGGTTAGATTATACATGGTATTCTGAGCAAGCTGCAAATTCCCTGCAATAAACGCGAAGGGGTCAGGTACACGAGCTATGACAGATACATTTTTCTGGGTTCCGTCTACGGAGATAGCGTCTTGTGTTCCTATATGCATCCAAACTACTCGTCTCTTGGCTACGGTGACATATTGGAGGGAGGCGACAGCCTTCCAAAGCATAGTCTGATAGGTCCGATTATTCTTTGTCTATATTCCATACAGCAGGTTCATGGGCCTGTAGGTCCCTTCTCGGTAATCACTCCAGTCACAAATTCCTTGATCACAAACGGTATGGTTGAGATGACAAATTCTCCATGCCGGGCCCCACTGGCTCTGAGAGGGCGTTCTTTGCTTGCATACCGGGATGTCAGGAGGAGGGGACCCCTGGCCAATAGTAGTGGTGCTCACATTTCTATGAAGATAAAGCATGTCCACACCCCAATGAGGTCCATCAGTGAAATTACTATCCCAATCAGTATACCTGGAGATAAGAGTACAATTTCTTGGGGTCGAAGAAAAGCAAATGGGTTGAGTAGTAGACAAGCCGGTATAATTATACTTAGCTGACACGGGCAAGATATGCCCGGAAGATGGCGGGCCTAAGACCTGGGTATTGTTCACATCAACAGGCACAGAATCATTGTCCTCCCAAGTAACTGGATGCAGGACGGGAGGATTGGGAAGGAAGGCCCAATATTCTTCAGCCTTCACTTGAGTTTTCAGTATCCGCAGGAGGCTCAAGATCAGCGCCAACTGCTGGAGTCTCCTCTGGGCTCTCCGGGGATGGGTGTTCCGGTTCCTCAGTGACATGGCCGCGAGTCTCCTCTGGAGCTTCTTTATTTTGTTCTTGGGAATGGCGGACACACCTCTCAGGCAACCACCGTGGGTATTCAGTGTCTGTGGGAAAAACACAAACATGCCCTCGGCCCCAAACTAGTACCGGGTCAGGGCCATGCCGAGACCCATCTATGGGGTCTCTCCAAAATACTTGAGGGTAGTGCCGCATGCGCGGCCCCCAGTGTCTGTCCGCCACAGAGCGCCCATCCGAATCTAAAGTTAAGAAATTTAAAACAAATAAGGAATGAGATACAAGCAGTTTTGGAGAGTGGGGGCTATATCATCTCCCCCCTTTTAGTTTAGTAAATTGTTGTTTGAGAGAAAGGTGCGCTCGTTCGATGACTCCTTGTCCTTGAGGGTTATGAGGGATACCTGTTTTATGAAGGATTTGAAAGGAAGTACAGAAAGAGGTGAAGGCTGTACTGGTATAGGCAGGGGCGTTGTCGGTCTTCAAAATTTTGGGGATACCAAGTACTGAAAAGCAAGATAGTAAATGAGAGATTACATTGTGAACGTTTTCGCCTGATAGGGGGAGGCGAAAAGAAAATGAGAACAAGTATCAATAGTGACATGTAGATATCGAAGTGTGCCAAAGGAGGGGCAATGCGTAACATCCATCTGCCAGAGATCCTTAGGCTTGAGACCTCGGGGGTTAATGCCAAAATGGGGCACTGGAAGCAGCTGAGAACAGGTGGAGCACGACTTAACAATCTGTCGTGCCGCCTCTCGGGTAAGCTGAAATTGATACCGAAGAGATCGGGCAGATTGGTGGTGAAGGGCATGGGATTGTTGAGCACGTTGCTGCTGCGAAAGAAAGACGTGAGTATGGGAGTCTGCGAGCGCATTCGATGTCATCAAAGGTCTTGGAAGAGATGAATGTCCCCAAAGGTGACCAACAAAGCAGGGGGCTTTTCGCTGTCGAAGCAATTGCTGGATGGAGTGGAATAACTGGAGAACCATACGATTAGAAGTTGTGATTAAAGGGACAGTTTCCAAAACAGTTAACGCATGGACAATATATTGACTGTCAGAGTAAAGATTAAAAGGTTCAGGGATAAGGAGGAAGGCCTGATGAACAGCTAAGAGTTCGACTTCTTGAGCAGAATTGGAGGCGACCTGCCAAAACTGGGATTTTTCCGGGGTGATTAGAACAGCGCGTCCATTAGATGAACCATCTGTGAATAAATTGACGGCGGAAGTTAAAGGGATGAGGGAGAGATTTTTGGGAAAGATAAAATGGGCTTGAGAGGCAAAATGCAAAACCTTGTCTTTCGGGAAATGATGAGAGATCTGTCCTGAAAAGCCTTCAAAGGCCAATGGAAAAGAATCATTCGTGTTCATTAGCCAGGAAAACTGCTCGGAAGTATATGGTATGACTATAACAGGAGGGTCTCTTCCTAAGATTTGGATAGACACTTTGCGTCCCTGCTGAACTCGCTCGGCTACTAACGAGGCATAAGAGGCAAGCACCTTCTTTGGCGTTGCCGGCTGTGAATCCACTGGAGTACCCCATGCTGGTAGAGAGCTCCTGTCGGGGCGATAGAAGAAGGTATTATTAACAAGGACCAAGGTTGTGAAATATCACAGTAAGACAATTGGGTGGACTGAAGAGCGTCTTCCACCAGTTGTAGGGTCTGCCGTGCGCTCGGGGTGAGCACTCGAGGAGAGGCAGGATTGGAATCTCCGTTAAGTAAGGTAAAAAGAGGCTTAAGGTTGCCGGTGGTAAGTTTCAAAGATGGGCGTATCCAGTTGATTTCTCCTAGTAGGGTCTGAAAATCATGCAAAGTCCGTAGGTGAGAAGTATCAATCTGCAATTTTTGAGGCGAAAAAGTTAGGGGCTTAAGTTGGTATCCAAGATAGGAGTAAGGGTAAGCACTTTGGATCTTATCAGCTGCTATTTGCAGACCGAAAACGGTTAAATCTTGTTTCATCCTGGAAAATGCTAAAATCAAGAGGTCATGATTGGAATGCGCTAGCAAGATATCATCCATATAATGAATGACTAAAACTGAGGGGAACTCATCTCATGTTCCCTGAATAGCTTGCTGCACAAACTTCTGACACAAGGTAGGACTATTAGCCATACCCTGAGGTAAAACTTTTCATTGAAATCTTAACATTGGTTCTTGAAGATTAGTGGAGGGAACACTAAAAGCAAATCGCTGACAATCAGAAGAGAACAGTGGAATAGTATAAAAACAGTCCTCTAAGTCAATCACAATCTTATAAGTAGATGGAGGGATGGCAGCAGGAGATGGAAGTCCAGGCTGCAACGCACCCATGAGGAACATGGAAGCAATTACTCTCCTCAAATCCTGAAGGAGCCTCCACTTTCCTGACTTCTTTTTGATAACAAATATAGGAGAATTCCATGGTGACGTGGAAGGTTCAATATGTCTGGCAGCAAGCTGCTCCTGCACCAGCTTTCTAGCTGCCTCTCATGTTATTCCAAGCCTGCGAGCAACTTCAGACCTAGCTTGTCGCTCACAGCTCTCGTGATATTCAGCAAGCCATAACAAATAATCACCCCCAGTTAACACTGCCTTACACATAGTTTTCCAATCTTGTGGGGGAAGAGCAAGGCTCGCGATAGTTTCCATGGTAGCAATGGTGAAGGGGGGCGTAGCCCCATATTGGGCACAGGCTAATTTTAACTCCTTCAAGGTCTTGTAAGGAATAGGCTCATAATCTCGCCACTGTTGGCCCTGATCATTCTGCCTCTGAAGGACAGGGAAAATCTGTCTCTCGGGGGAGAAACCATCTATTGACTTCCCAATCTTCCTCCAAGTATTAATATTAATCATTCCCTCTATAGGAAACCAAGGACATACTTGTTGGACAAAATCCACAAAACGATGGATTTGCCCCTTAGAGGTTGTGACACCTCGTCCCCTTAATAGGGTGCACAATACTTGTTCCAACAACTCCCTTTCGGAAGAGTGGGAATTCCCCATTAGTATGCTCTCCAACACCGCTCCCTGCTACTTTCACTTTTAACTTACCGGCCCCCATAGCAGCGGTCCTCTCGGGATCTCAAATCCTCACGATTCTGGACTCTTCAGGTCCCTGTTCCGGGCGCCACTCTGCCGCAGCCCGCTGCGGCAAGGGTGGTCGTGAGGCTGAGCGAGGGACTGAAATAAAGGAGAGGACCAAATGCTCTGCTGGCATAAGGCAAGTTCATTGCGCAGACTTCTGGCTTATATACAATCTTGGATACAAAGGAGAACAAAGGAGAAGCCTTCTGGCACGTAGCTCACTTCCTTGACCTACAAAGTTTATCTCTTCCCTTAGAGTCCGGACGTTCCCAAGCTAACATACTTTCTTGGTACATGATGCACAGGCCAAAGATATGAGTTGCTGGGAGAGGCGGCTAGTTTCTCAAGGGGTCAGAGAACTGTTACAACCCAAGATAGCCCCGAGGCCGGAAACCAGGCCCAGTCACCACACCCGCAGTGCTAGACCCTATCCTCGACCCCTCACAGGCCTCTTGGGCTCCAACAGGTTGTGTAGAGGAGTAATTAGTGGGAAGGTGGGAGATGGCTGTGCAGGTGAGAGAAGACTGCGTAGGTTTGTGATGTTTGTGCAGGTAAGAGATGGTTGTGCCGAGGAGAGATGGCTATGCAGGTGAGTGATGAGTGTGCAGGTAAGAGTTGGCAGTGCAGGGGAGTGATGAGTATGCAGGTCAGTGATGAGTGGACAGGTGAGAGATGGCTGTGCAGGAGGATGACGATTGTGCAGGTGAGAGATGGCTATGTAGGTGAAAGATGGCTGTGTTGGTGAGTGATGAGTATGCAGGTGAGTGATCAGTGTGCAGGTGAGAGATGATAATGGAGGTGAGTGATGGCTCTGCAGATGAGAGATGAGTGTGCAGGTAAGAGATGATTTTGAAGTTGAGAGGTGACTGTGCATATGAAAGACAACTGTGTTGGTGAGTGATGACTGAGAAGTTGACTGATGAGTGTGCAGGTGAGAGATGATTCTGCAGGTGAAAGTTGACTGTGCAGGTGAGTTGTGATTGTTTAGGTGAGAATGGCTATGCAGGTCAGTGATGGCTGTTCAGGTGTGTGATGATTGTGCAGGTTAGAGATTAGTGGGATGGTGAGAAGTGACTGTGCAGGTGAGAGATGATTGTGCAGGTGAGTGATGAGTGTGAAGGTGAGAGATGGCTGTGTACATGAGTATTGTGTGTGCAGGTGAGAGGTGATTGTTCAGGGGAGAGATGACGGTGCATGTGAGAGATTATTGTGCAGGTGAGTTATCAATGTGAAGGTGAAAGTTGGCTATGCTGCTCAGTGATGTGTGCCGTTGAGAGATGCCTGTCCACGTGAGTGATGAGTATGCAATGAATGATTAGTGGACAGGTTAGAAATGAGTTTGCCAGTGAGTGATGAGTGTGGAGGTGAGAGATGGCTTTGACAGTGAGTGTTGAGTATGCAGGTTAATGATGAGTGTGCCGTTGAGAGATGAGTGTGCATGTGAGTGATGAGTGTGCAGGTTAGTGATGGCTTGGCAGGAGGGTGACGATTGTGGAGGTGAATATGGCTATGTAGGTGAAATATGCTGTAAAGGTGAGTGATGAGTTTGCAGTTGAGAGTTGGTAATGCAGTTGAGTGATGAGTGTTCAAGTGTGAGGTGGCTGTGTAGGTGAGAGATGGCTGTGCAGTTGAGTCATGAGTATGCAGGTGAGTGATCCGTTTGAAGGTGAGAAATGGGTGTGCAGGTGAGTGATGAGTGTGCACCTGAGAGATGGCTGTGCTGCTGAGAGATGACTGTGAAGGTGAGAGATGGCAGTGCAGGGGAGTGATAAGTATTCAGGGGAGTGATTAATGTACGGGTGACAGATGGCTGTGCAGGTGACAAATGACGTTGAAGGGGAGAGGTGCCTTAGCAGGTTAAAGATGTCTTTACAGTTCACAGATGACTGTGCAGTTGAGAGGTGACTGTGCACGTAAGAGATGACTTTGCAGGTGAGAGACGGCTGTGCAGGTGAGAGATGGCTGTGAAGATGAGTGATGTGTATGCAGGTCAGAGATCGCTGTGTACGTAAGGGATGACTGTGCAGGAGAGAGATTATTTTGCGGGTGATAAATGGCTGTGCAGGTGAGAGATGGCTTTGCAAGTGAATGATGAGTGTGCAGGGGAGAGATTGCTGTGTGGGTGAATAATGAGTGTGCAGGTTAGAGATGTCTTTGCAGGTGAGAGATGACTGTGGAGGTGAGGGATGGCTGCACAGGTGAGAGATGACTTTGTAAGTGAGAGTAGGTGCTTCGGGTTAGAGATGCCTTAGCAGGTGAGTGATGAGTGTGCAGGGAGAAAAGGTTGTTAAGGTGAGTGATGAGAGTGCAGGTCAGAAATGGCTATGTAGTTTAGTGGTGAGTATGCAAGTGAGAAATGGTTATGCAAGTGAGTGATGAGTGTCCAGGTGAGAGATGGGTGTGCAGTTGAGTGATGAGTGTGCAAATGAGTGATAAGCGTGCAATTGAGAGATAAGTGTAAAGCTGAGTGATGGCTATGAAGTTGAGTGATGATTGTGCAGATGAGTGATGAGTGTACAGAAGAAAAATGGTTATGCAGGTGAGTGATGCAGGTGCAGGTGAAAGATGGCTATGCAAGTTAGTAATGAGTGTACAGGAGAGAGATTGCTGTGCAGGTGAGTGATGATTGTCCAGATGAGTAATGAGTGTGCAGGTGAGAAACGGCTGTGCAGGAGAGTGTTGAGTGTCCAGGGGAGTGATGGCTGTGCAGGTGAGTGATGATCGTGCAGGTGATTGATGGTGTGCAGTTGAGAGATGGCCGTGCAGGTGAGTGATGAGTGTGCCCGTTAGTGATGGCTGTACAGGTGAGAAATTACAGTGCAGGTGAAAAATGGCTGTGCAGCTGAGAGATGAGTGTGCAGGTTAGAGATTGGTGTGCAGGTGAGACTTTATTGTGCAGGTGAGTGATGAGTGTGCAGGTGAGAGATGGCTCTGTACGTGAGTATTGTGTGTGCAGGTGAGAGATGATTTTTCAGGGGAGAGATGACTGTGCATGTGAGAGATTATTGTGCAGGTGAGTGATCAGTGTGAACGTGAAAGACGGCTGTGCTGCTCAGTGATTAGTGTGCAGTTGAGAGAATCCTGTGCAGGTGAGTGATGAGAATGCTGATGAGTGCTGAGTGTGCAGGTGAGAAATGAGTTGTCATTGAGTGATGAGTGTGCAGGTGAGAGATGGCTTTGACAGTGAGTGATGAGTATGCAGGTTAATGAAGAGTGTGCAGTTGAGAGATGAGTGTGCAGGTGAGTGATGAGTGTGTGGGAGAGTGATGGCTGTGCAGGTGAAATTTGACTGTGCAGGTGAGTGATGGCTGTGCTGGTGATAGAAGGCTGTGCAGGTAGAGATGACTGTGCATGTGAGAGATGGCTGTGCAGGTGAGTGATGCGTGTGCAGGTTAGTGATTGCTGTGCAGGTGAGACTTCAATGTTTAGGTGAGTAATGAGTGTTCTGGTTAGAGATGACTGTGCAAATCAGTGATGAGTGTTAAGGTGAGTGAAGAGTGTGCAAGTGAGAGAAGACTTCAGGAGAGTGATGAGTGTGCAGGTAAGAGATGACTGTGCAGATGAGAGATGAGTGTGCAGGTGAGAGATATCTATGCAGGTGAGTGATGAGTATGCAGGTGGGTGATTAGTGTGCAGTTGAGCGATGAATGTCCAGGTGAGTGACAAGTGTGCAGGTGTGTGATGGCTGTGCAGGTGAGAGATGACTGTGCAGGTGAGAGATGGCTGTGTATTTGAGTGATGAGGTTGCAGATGAGAGATATCTATGCAGGTGAGTGATGAGGGTGCAGAGGAGTGATGAGTATGCAGGTGAGAGATGGCTTTGCAGGTGAGTGATGAGTGTGTAGGTGAGAGATTTCTGTGCAGTCCTGAGATGACTGTGCAGGTGAGTGTTGGCTATGCAGGTGAGAGATGACTGCCGGTGAGTGATGAGTGGCAGGTGAAAGATGGCTGTGCATTTGAGTGATGAAATTGCAGATGAGAAATATCTATGCAGGTGAGTGACGAGGGTGCAGAGGAGTGATGAGTGTGCAGGTGAGTGATGAGTATGCAATGGAATGATGAGTATGCAGGTGAGAGATAGCTTTGCAGGTGAGTGATTAGTATGTAGTTGAGTGATGAGTGGACAGATGGGTGATGAGTGTGTGGGTGAGTGATGGATGTGAAAGTCAGATATGACTGTAAAGGTGAGAGATGGCTGTGCAGGTGAGTGATGAGTGTGCAGGTTAGTGATTGTTGTACAGGTGAGACTTGGTTGTGCAGGTGAGTAAAGAGTCTGCTGGTGAGAGATGACTGTGCAGTTTAGTGATGAGTGTTAAGGTGATTGAAGAGTGTGCAAGTGAGACATGACTTCAGGAGAGTGATGACTGTGCAGGTGAGTGATGAGTGTGCAGGTGAAAGATGATGGTGCCGGTGAAACATCACTGTGCAGGTGAGAGATGATTGTAAAGATGAGAGATGAGTGTGCAGGAGAGACATGGCTGTGCACGTGAGTGATGCTTGTGCAAGTAGAGGTGACTATGGAGATGAGAAATAGCTCTGCCGTTGAAAGATGAGTTGTCAGGTGAGAAACAACTGTACAGGTAAGTGATGATTTCAAGTAAGTGATGAATATGCAGGTGAGTAATGAGTGTGCAGCTTTGAGATGGCAGTGCAGGTGATTGATGGAGGTTAAGGCAAGAGATGACTGTGCAGGCGAGTGATGAGTGTGCAGGTTAGTGATGAGTGTGCCGGTGAGAGATCACTGTGCACGTTACGGTTACTGTGCAGGTGAGAGATGATTTTTCAGGGGAGAGATGACTGTGCATGTGAGAGATTATTGTGCAGGTGAGTGATCAGTGTGAACGTGAAAGACGGCTGTGCTGCTCAGTGATTAGTGTGCAGTTGAGAGAATCCTGTGCAGGTGAGTGATGAGAATGCTGATGAGTGCTGAGTGTGCAGGTGAGAAATGAGTTGTCATTGAGTGATGAGTGTGCAGGTGAGAGATGGCTTTGACAGTGAGTGATGAGTATGCAGGTTAATGAAGAGTGTGCAGTTGAGAGATGAGTGTGCAGGTGAGTGATGAGTGTGTGGGAGAGTGATGGCTGTGCAGGTGAAATTTGACTGTGCAGGTGAGTGATGGCTGTGCTGGTGATAGAAGGCTGTGCAGGTAGAGATGACTGTGCATGTGAGAGATGGCTGTGCAGGTGAGTGATGCGTGTGCAGGTTAGTGATTGCTGTGCAGGTGAGACTTCAATGTTTAGGTGAGTAATGAGTGTTCTGGTTAGAGATGACTGTGCAAATCAGTGATGAGTGTTAAGGTGAGTGAAGAGTGTGCAAGTGAGAGATGACTTGAGGAGAGTGATGAGTGTGCAGGTAAGAGATGACTGTGCAGGTGAGTGATGGCTGTGCAGATGAGAGATGAGTGTGCAGGTGAGAGATATCTATGCAGGTGAGTGATGAGTATGCAGGTGAGTGATGAGTGTGCAGTGGAGCGATGAATGTCCAGGTGAGTGACAAGTGTGCAGGTGTGTGATGGCTGTGCAGGTGAGAGATGACTGTGCAGGTGAGAGATGGCTGTGTAGGTGTGGGATCACTGTGCAGAGGAGTAATGAGTATGCAGGTGAGTGATCAGTTTGAAGGTGAGAGATGGGAGTGCAGGTGAGTGATGAGTATGCAGGTGGGTGATTAGTGTGCAGTTGAGCGATGAATGTCCAGGTGAGTGACAAGTGTGCAGGTGTGTGATGGCTGTGCAGGTGAGAGATGACTGTGCAGGTGAGAGATGGCTGTGCATTTGAGTGATGAGGTTGCAGATGAGAGATATCTATGCAGGTGAGTGATGAGGGTGCAGAGGAGTGATGAGTATGCAGGTGAGAGATGGCTTTGCAGGTGAGTGATGAGTGTGTAGGTGAGAGATTTCTGTGCAGTCCTGAGATGACTGTGCAGGTGAGTGTTGGCTATGCAGGTGAGAGATGACTGTGCAGGTGAGTGATGAGTGGCAGGTGAAAGATGGCTGTGCATTTGAGTGATGAAATTGCAGATGAGAAATATCTATGCAGGTGAGTGACGAGGGTGCAGAGGAGTGATGAGTGTGCAGGTGAGTGATGAGTATGCAATGGAATGATGAGTATGCAGGTGAGAGATAGCTTTGCAGGTGAGTGATTAGTATGTAGTTGAGTGATGAGTGGACAGATGGGTGATGAGTGTGTGGGTGAGTGATGGATGTGAAAGTCAGATATGACTGTAAAGGTGAGAGATGGCTGTGCAGGTGAGTGATGAGTGTGCAGGTTAGTGATTGTTGTACAGGTGAGACTTGGTTGTGCAGGTGAGTAAAGAGTCTGCTGGTGAGAGATGACTGTGCAGTTTAGTGATGAGTGTTAAGGTGATTGAAGAGTGTGCAAGTGAGACATGACTTCAGGAGAGTGATGACTGTGCAGGTGAGTGATGAGTGTGCAGGTGAAAGATGATGGTGCCGGTGAAACATCACTGTGCAGGTGAGAGATGATTGTAAAGATGAGAGATGAGTGTGCAGGAGAGACATGGCTGTGCACGTGAGTGATGCTTGTGCAAGTAGAGGTGACTATGGAGATGAGAAATAGCTCTGCCGTTGAAAGATGAGTTGTCAGGTGAGAAACAACTGTACAGGTAAGTGATGATTTCAAGTAAGTGATGAATATGCAGGTGAGTAATGAGTGTGCAGCTTTGAGATGGCAGTGCAGGTGATTGATGGCGGTTAAGGCAAGAGATGACTGTGCAGGCGAGTGATGAGTGTGCAGGTTAGTGATGAGTGTGCTGGTGAGAGATCACTGTGCACGTTACGGTTACTGTGCAGGTGAGAGATGATTTTTCAGGGGAGAGATGACTGTGCATGTGAGAGATTATTGTGCAGGTGAGTGATCAGTGTGAACGTGAAAGACGGCTGTGCTGCTCAGTGATTAGTGTGCAGTTGAGAGAATCCTGTGCAGGTGAGTGATGAGAATGCTGATGAGTGCTGAGTGTGCAGGTGAGAAATGAGTTGTCATTGAGTGATGAGTGTGCAGGTGAGAGATGGCTTTGACAGTGAGTGATGAGTATGCAGGTTAATGAAGAGTGTGCAGTTGAGAGATGAGTGTGCAGGTGAGTGATGAGTGTGTGGGAGAGTGATGGCTGTGCAGGTGAAATTTGACTGTGCAGGTGAGTGATGGCTGTGCTGGTGATAGAAGGCTGTGCAGGTAGAGATGACTGTGCATGTGAGAGATGGCTGTGCAGGTGAGTGATGCGTGTGCAGGTTAGTGATTGCTGTGCAGGTGAGACTTCAATGTTTAGGTGAGTAATGAGTGTTCTGGTTAGAGATGACTGTGCAAATCAGTGATGAGTGTTAAGGTGAGTGAAGAGTGTGCAAGTGAGAGATGACTTGAGGAGAGTGATGAGTGTGCAGGTAAGAGATGACTGTGCAGGTGAGTGATGGCTGTGCAGATGAGAGATGAGTGTGCAGGTGAGAGATATCTATGCAGGTGAGTGATGAGTATGCAGGTGAGTGATGAGTGTGCAGTGGAGCGGTGAATGTCCAGGTGAGTGACAAGTGTGCAGGTGTGTGATGGCTGTGCAGGTGAGAGATGACTGTGCAGGTGAGAGATGGCTGTGTAGGTGTGGGATCACTGTGCAGAGGAGTAATGAGTATGCAGGTGAGTGATCAGTTTGAAGGTGAGAGATGGGAGTGCAGGTGAGTGATGAGTGTGCACTTGAGAGATGGCTGTGCAGCTGAGAGATGACTGTGAAGGTGAGAGTGGGCAGTTCAGGTGAGTGATGAGTATTCGGGTAAGTGATTAGTCTGCAGGTGACAGATGGCTGCGTAGGTGAGTGATGGCTTTGCAGGTGAGGAATAACTTTGAAGATGAGAGGGAGCTTAGCAGTTTAAAGATGGCTTTGTAGGTCACAGATGACCTTGCAGGTGAGAGATGACTGTGCAGGTGAGTGATGAGTGTGCAGGTGAAAGATGGCTGTGCATTTGAGTGATGAGGTTGCAGATGAGAGATATCTATGCAGGTGAGTGATGAGGGTGCAGAGGAGTGATGAGTGTCCACGTGAGTGATGACTGTGCAGGTGAGTGATGAGTAAGCAATGGAGTGATGAGTATGCAGGTGAGAGATGGCTTTGCAGGTGAGTGATGAGTGTGTAGGTGAGAGATTTCTGTGCAGTCCTGAGATGACTGTGCAGGTGAGTGTTGGCTATGCAGGTGAGAGATGACTGCAGGTGAGTGATGAGTGTGCAGGTGAAAGATGGCTGTGCATTTGAGTGATGAGATTGCAGATGAGAAATATCTATGCAGGTGAGTGACGAGGGTGCAGAGGAGTGATGAGTATGCAATGGAATGATGAGTATGCAGGTGAGAGATAGCTTTGCAGGTGAGTGATTAGTATGTAGGTGAGTGATGAGTGGACAGATGAGTGATGAGTGTGTGGGTGAGTGATGGATGTGAAAGTCAGATATGACCGTACAGGTGAGAGATGGCTGTGCAGGTGAGTGATGAGTGTGCAGGTTAGTGATTGTTGTAGAGGTGAGACTTGGTTGTGCAGGTGAGTAAAGAGTCTGCTGGTGAGAGATGACTGTGCAGTTTAGTGATGAGTGTTAAGGTGAGTGAAGAGTGTGCAAGTGAGACATGACTTCAGGAGAGTGATGACTGTGCAGGTGAGTGATGAGTGTGCAGGTGAAAGATGATGGTGCAGGTGAGACATGACTGTGCAGGTGAGAGATGATTGTAAAGATGAGAGATGAGTGTGCAGGTGAGACATGGCTGTGCACGTGAGTGATGCTTGTGCAAGTAGAGGTGACTATGGAGATGAGAAATAGGTCTGCCGTTGAGAGATGAGTTGTCAGGTGAGAAACAACTGTACAGGTAAGTGATGATTTCAAGTAAGTGATGAATATGCAGGTGAGTAATGAGTGTGCAGCTTTGAGATGGCAGTGCAGGTGATTGATGGCGGTTAAGGCAAGAGATGACTGTGCAGGCGAGTGATGAGTGTGCAGGTTAGTGATGAGTGTGCCGGTGAGAGATCACTGTGCACGTTACGGTTACTGTGCAGGTGAGAGATGACTGTTTGGTGAGAGTTGACTGTGCAGGTGAGAAATGACGGTGCAAGTGAGAGATGGTTGTGCAGGTGAGTGATGATTTGCAGGTGAAAGATGGCTATAAAGGTCACTGATGATTTTGCAGGTGAAAGTTGGTAATGCAGGTGAGTTATGAGTGTGCAGGTGAGTTATGAGTGTGCAGGTGAGTGATGAGTGTGCAGTTGAGGTATGGCTATGAAGGTTACTGATGACTTTGCAGGTGAGAGTTGGTAATGCAGGTGAGTGATGAGTATGCAGGTGAGTAATGAGTGTAAGGTGAGAGATGGCTGGGCTGCAGGGTGACGATTGTGCAAGTGAATACGGCTATGCAGGTGAAAGATGCTGTGCAGGGGAGTGATGAGTTTGCAGGTGACAAATGGGTTTGCAGGTGAATAATGAGTGTGCAGGCGAGAGATGGCTTTGACAGTGAGTGATGAGTATGCAGGTTAATGATGAGTGTGCAGGTGAGTGATGAGTGTGCTGGTGAGTGATGGCCTGGCAAGAGGGTGACGATTGTGGAGGTGAATATGGCTATGTAGGTGAAATATGCTGTAAAGGTGAGTGATGAGTTTGCAGTTGAGAGTTGGTAATGCAGTTGAGTGATGAGTGTTCAAGTGTGAGATGGCTGTGTAGGTGAGAGATGGCTGTGCAGTTGAGTCATGAGTATGCAGGTGAGTGATCCGTTTGAAGGTGAGAGATGGGTGTGCAGGTGAGTGATGAGTGTGCACCTGAGAGATGGCTGTGCTGCTGAGAGATGACTGTGAAGGTGAGAGATGGCAGTGCAGGGGAGTGATAAGTATTCAGGGGAGTGATTAATGTACGGGTGACAGATGGCTGTGCAGGTGACAAATGACGTTGAAGGGGAGAGGTGCCTTAGCAGGTTAAAGATGTCTTTACAGTTCACAGATGACTGTGCAGTTGAGAGGTGACTGTGCACGTAAGAGATGACTTTGCAGGTGAGAGACGGCTGTGCAGGTGAGAGATGGCTGTGAAGATGAGTGATGTGTATGCAGGTCAGAGATCGCTGTGTACGTAAGGGATGACTGTGCAGGAGAGAGATTATTTTGCGGGTGATAAATGGCTGTGCAGGTGAGAGATGGCTTTGCAAGTGAATGATGAGTGTGCAGGGGAGAGATTGCTGTGTGGGTGAATAATGAGTGTGCAGGTTAGAGATGTCTTTGCAGGTGAGAGATGACTGTGGAGGTGAGGGATGGCTGCACAGGTGAGAGATGACTTTGTAAGTGAGAGTAGGTGCTTCGGGTTAGAGATGCCTTAGCAGGTGAGTGATGAGTGTGCAGGGAGAAAAGGTTGTTAAGGTGAGTGATGAGAGTGCAGGTCAGAAATGGCTATGTAGTTTAGTGGTGAGTATGCAAGTGAGAAATGGTTATGCAAGTGAGTGATGAGTGTCCAGGTGAGAGATGGGTGTGCAGTTGAGTGATGAGTGTGCAAATGAGTGATAAGCGTGCAATTGAGAGATAAGTGTAAAGCTGAGTGATGGCTATGAAGTTGAGTGATGATTGTGCAGATGAGTGATGAGTGTACAGAAGAAAAATGGTTATGCAGGTGAGTGATGCAGGTGCAGGTGAAAGATGGCTATGCAAGTTAGTAATGAGTGTACAGGAGAGAGATTGCTGTGCAGGTGAGTGATGATTGTCCAGATGAGTAATGAGTGTGCAGGTGAGAAACGGCTGTGCAGGAGAGTGTTGAGTGTCCAGGGGAGTGATGGCTGTGCAGGTGAGTGATGATCGTGCAGGTGATTGATGGTGTGCAGTTGAGAGATGGCCGTGCAGGTGAGTGATGAGTGTGCCCGTTAGTGATGGCTGTACAGGTGAGAAATTACAGTGCAGGTGAAAAATGGCTGTGCAGCTGAGAGATGAGTGTGCAGGTTAGAGATTGGTGTGCAGGTGAGACTTTATTGTGCAGGTGAGTGATGAGTGTGCAGGTGAGAGATGGCTCTGTACGTGAGTATTGTGTGTGCAGGTGAGAGATGATTTTTCAGGGGAGAGATGACTGTGCATGTGAGAGATTATTGTGCAGGTGAGTGATCAGTGTGAACGTGAAAGACGGCTGTGCTGCTCAGTGATTAGTGTGCAGTTGAGAGAATCCTGTGCAGGTGAGTGATGAGAATGCTGATGAGTGCTGAGTGTGCAGGTGAGAAATGAGTTGTCATTGAGTGATGAGTGTGCAGGTGAGAGATGGCTTTGACAGTGAGTGATGAGTATGCAGGTTAATGAAGAGTGTGCAGTTGAGAGATGAGTGTGCAGGTGAGAGATGAGTCTGTGGGAGAGTGATGGCTGTGCAGGTGAAATTTGACTGTGCAGGTGAGTGATGGCTGTGCTGGTGAGAAAAGGCTGTGCAGGTAGGGATGACTGTGAATGTGAGAGATGGCTGTGCAGGTGAGTGATGCGTGTGCAGGTTAGTGATTGCTGTGCAGGTGAGACTTCAATGTTTAGGTGAGTAATGAGTGTTCTGGTTAGAGATGACTGAGCAAATCAGTGATGAGTGTTAAGGTGAGTGAAGAGTGTGCAAGTGAGAGAAGACTTCAGGAGAGTGATGAGTGTGCAGGTAAGAGATGACTGTGCAGATGAGAGATGAGTGTGCAGGTGAGAGATATCTATGCAGGTGAGTGATGAGTATGCAGGTGGGTGATTAGTGTGCAGTTGAGCGATGAATGTCCAGGTGAGTGACAAGTGTGCAGGTGTGTGATGGCTGTGCAGGTGAGAGATGACTGTGCAGGTGAGAGATGGCTGTGCATTTGAGTGATGAGGTTGCAGATGAGAGATATCTATGCAGGTGAGTGATGAGGGTGCAGAGGAGTGATGAGTATGCAGGTGAGAGATGGCTTTGCAGGTGAGTGATGAGTGTGTAGGTGAGAGATTTCTGTGCAGTCCTGAGATGACTGTGCAGGTGAGTGTTGGCTATGCAGGTGAGAGATGACTGCCGGTGAGTGATGAGTGGCAGGTGAAAGATGGCTGTGCATTTGAGTGATGAAATTGCAGATGAGAAATATCTATGCAGGTGAGTGACGAGGGTGCAGAGGAGTGATGAGTGTGCAGGTGAGTGATGAGTATGCAATGGAATGATGAGTATGCAGGTGAGAGATAGCTTTGCAGGTGAGTGATTAGTATGTAGTTGAGTGATGAGTGGACAGATGGGTGATGAGTGTGTGGGTGAGTGATGGATGTGAAAGTCAGATATGACTGTAAAGGTGAGAGATGGCTGTGCAGGTGAGTGATGAGTGTGCAGGTTAGTGATTGTTGTACAGGTGAGACTTGGTTGTGCAGGTGAGTAAAGAGTCTGCTGGTGAGAGATGACTGTGCAGTTTAGTGATGAGTGTTAAGGTGATTGAAGAGTGTGCAAGTGAGACATGACTTCAGGAGAGTGATGACTGTGCAGGTGAGTGATGAGTGTGCAGGTGAAAGATGATGGTGCCGGTGAAACATCACTGTGCAGGTGAGAGATGATTGTAAAGATGAGAGATGAGTGTGCAGGAGAGACATGGCTGTGCACGTGAGTGATGCTTGTGCAAGTAGAGGTGACTATGGAGATGAGAAATAGGTCTGCCGTTGAAAGATGAGTTGTCAGGTGAGAAACAACTGTACAGGTAAGTGATGATTTCAAGTAAGTGATGAATATGCAGGTGAGTAATGAGTGTGCAGCTTTGAGATGGCAGTGCAGGTGATTGATGGCGGTTAAGGCAAGAGATGACTGTGCAGGCGAGTGATGAGTGTGCAGGTTAGTGATGAGTGTGCCGGTGAGAGATCACTGTGCACGTTACGGTTACTGTGCAGGTGAGAGATGATTTTTCAGGGGAGAGATGACTGTGCATGTGAGAGATTATTGTGCAGGTGAGTGATCAGTGTGAACGTGAAAGACGGCTGTGCTGCTCAGTGATTAGTGTGCAGTTGAGAGAATCCTGTGCAGGTGAGTGATGAGAATGCTGATGAGTGCTGAGTGTGCAGGTGAGAAATGAGTTGTCATTGAGTGATGAGTGTGCAGGTGAGAGATGGCTTTGACAGTGAGTGATGAGTATGCAGGTTAATGAAGAGTGTGCAGTTGAGAGATGAGTGTGCAGGTGAGTGATGAGTGTGTGGGAGAGTGATGGCTGTGCAGGTGAAATTTGACTGTGCAGGTGAGTGATGGCTGTGCTGGTGATAGAAGGCTGTGCAGGTAGAGATGACTGTGCATGTGAGAGATGGCTGTGCAGGTGAGTGATGCGTGTGCAGGTTAGTGATTGCTGTGCAGGTGAGACTTCAATGTTTAGGTGAGTAATGAGTGTTCTGGTTAGAGATGACTGTGCAAATCAGTGATGAGTGTTAAGGTGAGTGAAGAGTGTGCAAGTGAGAGATGACTTGAGGAGAGTGATGAGTGTGCAGGTAAGAGATGACTGTGCAGGTGAGTGATGGCTGTGCAGATGAGAGATGAGTGTGCAGGTGAGAGATATCTATGCAGGTGAGTGATGAGTATGCAGGTGAGTGATGAGTGTGCAGTGGAGCGATGAATGTCCAGGTGAGTGACAAGTGTGCAGGTGTGTGATGGCTGTGCAGGTGAGAGATGACTGTGCAGGTGAGAGATGGCTGTGTAGGTGTGGGATCACTGTGCAGAGGAGTAATGAGTATGCAGGTGAGTGATCAGTTTGAAGGTGAGAGATGGGAGTGCAGGTGAGTGATGAGTGTGCACTTGAGAGATGGCTGTGCAGCTGAGAGATGACTGTGAAGGTGAGAGTTGGCAGTTCAGGTGAGTGATGAGTATTCGGGTAAGTGATTAGTCTGCAGGTGACAGATGGCTGCGTAGGTGAGTGATGGCTTTGCAGGTGAGGAATAACTTTGAAGATGAGAGGGAGCTTAGCAGTTTAAAGATGGCTTTGTAGGTCACAGATGACCTTGCAGGTGAGAGATGACTGTGCAGGTGAGTGATGAGTGTGCAGGTGAAAGATGGCTGTGCATTTGAGTGATGAGGTTGCAGATGAGAGATATCTATGCAGGTGAGTGATGAGGGTGCAGAGGAGTGATGAGTGTCCACGTGAGTGATGACTGTGCAGGTGAGTGATGAGTAAGCAATGGAGTGATGAGTATGCAGGTGAGAGATGGCTTTGCAGGTGAGTGATGAGTGTGTAGGTGAGAGATTTCTGTGCAGTCCTGAGATGACTGTGCAGGTGAGTGTTGGCTATGCAGGTGAGAGATGACTGCAGGTGAGTGATGAGTGTGCAGGTGAAAGATGGCTGTGCATTTGAGTGATGAGATTGCAGATGAGAAATATCTATGCAGGTGAGTGACGAGGGTGCAGAGGAGTGATGAGTATGCAATGGAATGATGAGTATGCAGGTGAGAGATAGCTTTGCAGGTGAGTGATTAGTATGTAGGTGAGTGATGAGTGGACAGATGAGTGATGAGTGTGTGGGTGAGTGATGGATGTGAAAGTCAGATATGACCGTACAGGTGAGAGATGGCTGTGCAGGTGAGTGATGAGTGTGCAGGTTAGTGATTGTTGTAGAGGTGAGACTTGGTTGTGCAGGTGAGTAAAGAGTCTGCTGGTGAGAGATGACTGTGCAGTTTAGTGATGAGTGTTAAGGTGAGTGAAGAGTGTGCAAGTGAGACATGACTTCAGGAGAGTGATGACTGTGCAGGTGAGTGATGAGTGTGCAGGTGAAAGATGATGGTGCAGGTGAGACATGACTGTGCAGGTGAGAGATGATTGTAAAGATGAGAGATGAGTGTGCAGGTGAGACATGGCTGTGCACGTGAGTGATGCTTGTGCAAGTAGAGGTGACTATGGAGATGAGAAATAGGTCTGCCGTTGAGAGATGAGTTGTCAGGTGAGAAACAACTGTACAGGTAAGTGATGATTTCAAGTAAGTGATGAATATGCAGGTGAGTAATGAGTGTGCAGCTTTGAGATGGCAGTGCAGGTGATTGATGGCGGTTAAGGCAAGAGATGACTGTGCAGGCGAGTGATGAGTGTGCAGGTTAGTGATGAGTGTGCTGGTGAGAGATCACTGTGCACGTTACGGTTACTGTGCAGGTGAGAGATGATTTTTCAGGGGAGAGATGACTGTGCATGTGAGAGATTATTGTGCAGGTGAGTGATCAGTGTGAACGTGAAAGACGGCTGTGCTGCTCAGTGATTAGTGTGCAGTTGAGAGAATCCTGTGCAGGTGAGTGATGAGAATGCTGATGAGTGCTGAGTGTGCAGGTGAGAAATGAGTTGTCATTGAGTGATGAGTGTGCAGGTGAGAGATGGCTTTGACAGTGAGTGATGAGTATGCAGGTTAATGAAGAGTGTGCAGTTGAGAGATGAGTGTGCAGGTGAGTGATGAGTGTGTGGGAGAGTGATGGCTGTGCAGGTGAAATTTGACTGTGCAGGTGAGTGATGGCTGTGCTGGTGATAGAAGGCTGTGCAGGTAGAGATGACTGTGCATGTGAGAGATGGCTGTGCAGGTGAGTGATGCGTGTGCAGGTTAGTGATTGCTGTGCAGGTGAGACTTCAATGTTTAGGTGAGTAATGAGTGTTCTGGTTAGAGATGACTGTGCAAATCAGTGATGAGTGTTAAGGTGAGTGAAGAGTGTGCAAGTGAGAGATGACTTGAGGAGAGTGATGAGTGTGCAGGTAAGAGATGACTGTGCAGGTGAGTGATGGCTGTGCAGATGAGAGATGAGTGTGCAGGTGAGAGATATCTATGCAGGTGAGTGATGAGTATGCAGGTGAGTGATGAGTGTGCAGTGGAGCGATGAATGTCCAGGTGAGTGACAAGTGTGCAGGTGTGTGATGGCTGTGCAGGTGAGAGATGACTGTGCAGGTGAGAGATGGCTGTGTAGGTGTGGGATCACTGTGCAGAGGAGTAATGAGTATGCAGGTGAGTGATCAGTTTGAAGGTGAGAGATGGGAGTGCAGGTGAGTGATGAGTGTGCACTTGAGAGATGGCTGTGCAGCTGAGAGATGACTGTGAAGGTGAGAGTTGGCAGTTCAGGTGAGTGATGAGTATTCGGGTAAGTGATTAGTCTGCAGGTGACAGATGGCTGCGTAGGTGAGTGATGGCTTTGCAGGTGAGGAATAACTTTGAAGATGAGAGGGAGCTTAGCAGTTTAAAGATGGCTTTGTAGGTCACAGATGACCTTGCAGGTGAGAGATGACTGTGCAGGTGAGTGATGAGTGTGCAGGTGAAAGATGGCTGTGCATTTGAGTGATGAGGTTGCAGATGAGAGATATCTATGCAGGTGAGTGATGAGGGTGCAGAGGAGTGATGAGTGTCCACGTGAGTGATGACTGTGCAGGTGAGTGATGAGTAAGCAATGGAGTGATGAGTATGCAGGTGAGAGATGGCTTTGCAGGTGAGTGATGAGTGTGTAGGTGAGAGATTTCTGTGCAGTCCTGAGATGACTGTGCAGGTGAGTGTTGGCTATGCAGGTGAGAGATGACTGCAGGTGAGTGATGAGTGTGCAGGTGAAAGATGGCTGTGCATTTGAGTGATGAGATTGCAGATGAGAAATATCTATGCAGGTGAGTGACGAGGGTGCAGAGGAGTGATGAGTATGCAATGGAATGATGAGTATGCAGGTGAGAGATAGCTTTGCAGGTGAGTGATTAGTATGTAGGTGAGTGATGAGTGGACAGATGAGTGATGAGTGTGTGGGTGAGTGATGGATGTGAAAGTCAGATATGACCGTACAGGTGAGAGATGGCTGTGCAGGTGAGTGATGAGTGTGCAGGTTAGTGATTGTTGTAGAGGTGAGACTTGGTTGTGCAGGTGAGTAAAGAGTCTGCTGGTGAGAGATGACTGTGCAGTTTAGTGATGAGTGTTAAGGTGAGTGAAGAGTGTGCAAGTGAGACATGACTTCAGGAGAGTGATGACTGTGCAGGTGAGTGATGAGTGTGCAGGTGAAAGATGATGGTGCAGGTGAGACATGACTGTGCAGGTGAGAGATGATTGTAAAGATGAGAGATGAGTGTGCAGGTGAGACATGGCTGTGCACGTGAGTGATGCTTGTGCAAGTAGAGGTGACTATGGAGATGAGAAATAGGTCTGCCGTTGAGAGATGAGTTGTCAGGTGAGAAACAACTGTACAGGTAAGTGATGATTTCAAGTAAGTGATGAATATGCAGGTGAGTAATGAGTGTGCAGCTTTGAGATGGCAGTGCAGGTGATTGATGGCGGTTAAGGCAAGAGATGACTGTGCAGGCGAGTGATGAGTGTGCAGGTTAGTGATGAGTGTGCCGGTGAGAGATCACTGTGCACGTTACGGTTACTGTGCAGGTGAGAGATGACTGTTTGGTGAGAGTTGACTGTGCAGGTGAGAAATGACGGTGCAAGTGAGAGATGGTTGTGCAGGTGAGTGATGATTTGCAGGTGAAAGATGGCTATAAAGGTCACTGATGATTTTGCAGGTGAAAGTTGGTAATGCAGGTGAGTTATGAGTGTGCAGGTGAGTTATGAGTGTGCAGGTGAGTGATGAGTGTGCAGTTGAGGTATGGCTATGAAGGTTACTGATGACTTTGCAGGTGAGAGTTGGTAATGCAGGTGAGTGATGAGTATGCAGGTGAGTAATGAGTGTAAGGTGAGAGATGGCTGGGCTGCAGGGTGACGATTGTGCAAGTGAATACGGCTATGCAGGTGAAAGATGCTGTGCAGGGGAGTGATGAGTTTGCAGGTGACAAATGGGTTTGCAGGTGAATAATGAGTGTGCAGGCGAGAGATGGCTTTGACAGTGAGTGATGAGTATGCAGGTTAATGATGAGTGTGCAGGTGAGTGATGAGTGTGCTGGTGAGTGATGGCCTGGCAAGAGGGTGACGATTGTGGAGGTGAATATGGCTATGTAGGTGAAATATGCTGTAAAGGTGAGTGATGAGTTTGCAGTTGAGAGTTGGTAATGCAGTTGAGTGATGAGTGTTCAAGTGTGAGATGGCTGTGTAGGTGAGAGATGGCTGTGCAGTTGAGTCATGAGTATGCAGGTGAGTGATCCGTTTGAAGGTGAGAGATGGGTGTGCAGGTGAGTGATGAGTGTGCACCTGAGAGATGGCTGTGCTGCTGAGAGATGACTGTGAAGGTGAGAGATGGCAGTGCAGGGGAGTGATAAGTATTCAGGGGAGTGATTAATGTACGGGTGACAGATGGCTGTGCAGGTGACAAATGACGTTGAAGGGGAGAGGTGCCTTAGCAGGTTAAAGATGTCTTTACAGTTCACAGATGACTGTGCAGTTGAGAGGTGACTGTGCACGTAAGAGATGACTTTGCAGGTGAGAGACGGCTGTGCAGGTGAGAGATGGCTGTGAAGATGAGTGATGTGTATGCAGGTCAGAGATCGCTGTGTACGTAAGGGATGACTGTGCAGGAGAGAGATTATTTTGCGGGTGATAAATGGCTGTGCAGGTGAGAGATGGCTTTGCAAGTGAATGATGAGTGTGCAGGGGAGAGATTGCTGTGTGGGTGAATAATGAGTGTGCAGGTTAGAGATGTCTTTGCAGGTGAGAGATGACTGTGGAGGTGAGGGATGGCTGCACAGGTGAGAGATGACTTTGTAAGTGAGAGTAGGTGCTTCGGGTTAGAGATGCCTTAGCAGGTGAGTGATGAGTGTGCAGGGAGAAAAGGTTGTTAAGGTGAGTGATGAGAGTGCAGGTCAGAAATGGCTATGTAGTTTAGTGGTGAGTATGCAAGTGAGAAATGGTTATGCAAGTGAGTGATGAGTGTCCAGGTGAGAGATGGGTGTGCAGTTGAGTGATGAGTGTGCAAATGAGTGATAAGCGTGCAATTGAGAGATAAGTGTAAAGCTGAGTGATGGCTATGAAGTTGAGTGATGATTGTGCAGATGAGTGATGAGTGTACAGAAGAAAAATGGTTATGCAGGTGAGTGATGCAGGTGCAGGTGAAAGATGGCTATGCAAGTTAGTAATGAGTGTACAGGAGAGAGATTGCTGTGCAGGTGAGTGATGATTGTCCAGATGAGTAATGAGTGTGCAGGTGAGAAACGGCTGTGCAGGAGAGTGTTGAGTGTCCAGGGGAGTGATGGCTGTGCAGGTGAGTGATGATCGTGCAGGTGATTGATGGTGTGCAGTTGAGAGATGGCCGTGCAGGTGAGTGATGAGTGTGCCCGTTAGTGATGGCTGTACAGGTGAGAAATTACAGTGCAGGTGAAAAATGGCTGTGCAGCTGAGAGATGAGTGTGCAGGTTAGAGATTGGTGTGCAGGTGAGACTTTATTGTGCAGGTGAGTGATGAGTGTGCAGGTGAGAGATGGCTCTGTACGTGAGTATTGTGTGTGCAGGTGAGAGATGATTTTTCAGGGGAGAGATGACTGTGCATGTGAGAGATTATTGTGCAGGTGAGTGATCAGTGTGAACGTGAAAGACGGCTGTGCTGCTCAGTGATTAGTGTGCAGTTGAGAGAATCCTGTGCAGGTGAGTGATGAGAATGCTGATGAGTGCTGAGTGTGCAGGTGAGAAATGAGTTGTCATTGAGTGATGAGTGTGCAGGTGAGAGATGGCTTTGACAGTGAGTGATGAGTATGCAGGTTAATGAAGAGTGTGCAGTTGAGAGATGAGTGTGCAGGTGAGTGATGAGTGTGTGGGAGAGTGATGGCTGTGCAGGTGAAATTTGACTGTGCAGGTGAGTGATGGCTGTGCTGGTGATAGAAGGCTGTGCAGGTAGAGATGACTGTGCATGTGAGAGATGGCTGTGCAGGTGAGTGATGCGTGTGCAGGTTAGTGATTGCTGTGCAGGTGAGACTTCAATGTTTAGGTGAGTAATGAGTGTTCTGGTTAGAGATGACTGTGCAAATCAGTGATGAGTGTTAAGGTGAGTGAAGAGTGTGCAAGTGAGAGATGACTTGAGGAGAGTGATGAGTGTGCAGGTAAGAGATGACTGTGCAGGTGAGTGATGGCTGTGCAGATGAGAGATGAGTGTGCAGGTGAGAGATATCTATGCAGGTGAGTGATGAGTATGCAGGTGAGTGATGAGTGTGCAGTGGAGCGATGAATGTCCAGGTGAGTGACAAGTGTGCAGGTGTGTGATGGCTGTGCAGGTGAGAGATGACTGTGCAGGTGAGAGATGGCTGTGTAGGTGTGGGATCACTGTGCAGAGGAGTAATGAGTATGCAGGTGAGTGATCAGTTTGAAGGTGAGAGATGGGAGTGCAGGTGAGTGATGAGTGTGCACTTGAGAGATGGCTGTGCAGCTGAGAGATGACTGTGAAGGTGAGAGTTGGCAGTTCAGGTGAGTGATGAGTATTCGGGTAAGTGATTAGTCTGCAGGTGACAGATGGCTGCGTAGGTGAGTGATGGCTTTGCAGGTGAGGAATAACTTTGAAGATGAGAGGGAGCTTAGCAGTTTAAAGATGGCTTTGTAGGTCACAGATGACCTTGCAGGTGAGAGATGACTGTGCAGGTGAGTGATGAGTGTGCAGGTGAAAGATGGCTGTGCATTTGAGTGATGAGGTTGCAGATGAGAGATATCTATGCAGGTGAGTGATGAGGGTGCAGAGGAGTGATGAGTGTCCACGTGAGTGATGACTGTGCAGGTGAGTGATGAGTAAGCAATGGAGTGATGAGTATGCAGGTGAGAGATGGCTTTGCAGGTGAGTGATGAGTGTGTAGGTGAGAGATTTCTGTGCAGTCCTGAGATGACTGTGCAGGTGAGTGTTGGCTATGCAGGTGAGAGATGACTGCAGGTGAGTGATGAGTGTGCAGGTGAAAGATGGCTGTGCATTTGAGTGATGAGATTGCAGATGAGAAATATCTATGCAGGTGAGTGACGAGGGTGCAGAGGAGTGATGAGTATGCAATGGAATGATGAGTATGCAGGTGAGAGATAGCTTTGCAGGTGAGTGATTAGTATGTAGGTGAGTGATGAGTGGACAGATGAGTGATGAGTGTGTGGGTGAGTGATGGATGTGAAAGTCAGATATGACCGTACAGGTGAGAGATGGCTGTGCAGGTGAGTGATGAGTGTGCAGGTTAGTGATTGTTGTAGAGGTGAGACTTGGTTGTGCAGGTGAGTAAAGAGTCTGCTGGTGAGAGATGACTGTGCAGTTTAGTGATGAGTGTTAAGGTGAGTGAAGAGTGTGCAAGTGAGACATGACTTCAGGAGAGTGATGACTGTGCAGGTGAGTGATGAGTGTGCAGGTGAAAGATGATGGTGCAGGTGAGACATGACTGTGCAGGTGAGAGATGATTGTAAAGATGAGAGATGAGTGTGCAGGTGAGACATGGCTGTGCACGTGAGTGATGCTTGTGCAAGTAGAGGTGACTATGGAGATGAGAAATAGGTCTGCCGTTGAGAGATGAGTTGTCAGGTGAGAAACAACTGTACAGGTAAGTGATGATTTCAAGTAAGTGATGAATATGCAGGTGAGTAATGAGTGTGCAGCTTTGAGATGGCAGTGCAGGTGATTGATGGCGGTTAAGGCAAGAGATGACTGTGCAGGCGAGTGATGAGTGTGCAGGTTAGTGATGAGTGTGCCGGTGAGAGATCACTGTGCACGTTACGGTTACTGTGCAGGTGAGAGATGACTGTTTGGTGAGAGTTGACTGTGCAGGTGAGAAATGACGGTGCAAGTGAGAGATGGTTGTGCAGGTGAGTGATGATTTGCAGGTGAAAGATGGCTATAAAGGTCACTGATGATTTTGCAGGTGAAAGTTGGTAATGCAGGTGAGTTATGAGTGTGCAGGTGAGTTATGAGTGTGCAGGTGAGTGATGAGTGTGCAGTTGAGGTATGGCTATGAAGGTTACTGATGACTTTGCAGGTGAGAGTTGGTAATGCAGGTGAGTGATGAGTATGCAGGTGAGTAATGAGTGTAAGGTGAGAGATGGCTGGGCTGCAGGGTGACGATTGTGCAAGTGAATACGGCTATGCAGGTGAAAGATGCTGTGCAGGGGAGTGATGAGTTTGCAGGTGACAAATGGGTTTGCAGGTGAATAATGAGTGTGCAGGCGAGAGATGGCTTTGACAGTGAGTGATGAGTATGCAGGTTAATGATGAGTGTGCAGGTGAGTGATGAGTGTGCTGGTGAGTGATGGCCTGGCAAGAGGGTGACGATTGTGGAGGTGAATATGGCTATGTAGGTGAAATATGCTGTAAAGGTGAGTGATGAGTTTGCAGTTGAGAGTTGGTAATGCAGTTGAGTGATGAGTGTTCAAGTGTGAGATGGCTGTGTAGGTGAGAGATGGCTGTGCAGTTGAGTCATGAGTATGCAGGTGAGTGATCCGTTTGAAGGTGAGAGATGGGTGTGCAGGTGAGTGATGAGTGTGCACCTGAGAGATGGCTGTGCTGCTGAGAGATGACTGTGAAGGTGAGAGATGGCAGTGCAGGGGAGTGATAAGTATTCAGGGGAGTGATTAATGTACGGGTGACAGATGGCTGTGCAGGTGACAAATGACGTTGAAGGGGAGAGGTGCCTTAGCAGGTTAAAGATGTCTTTACAGTTCACAGATGACTGTGCAGTTGAGAGGTGACTGTGCACGTAAGAGATGACTTTGCAGGTGAGAGACGGCTGTGCAGGTGAGAGATGGCTGTGAAGATGAGTGATGTGTATGCAGGTCAGAGATCGCTGTGTACGTAAGGGATGACTGTGCAGGAGAGAGATTATTTTGCGGGTGATAAATGGCTGTGCAGGTGAGAGATGGCTTTGCAAGTGAATGATGAGTGTGCAGGGGAGAGATTGCTGTGTGGGTGAATAATGAGTGTGCAGGTTAGAGATGTCTTTGCAGGTGAGAGATGACTGTGGAGGTGAGGGATGGCTGCACAGGTGAGAGATGACTTTGTAAGTGAGAGTAGGTGCTTCGGGTTAGAGATGCCTTAGCAGGTGAGTGATGAGTGTGCAGGGAGAAAAGGTTGTTAAGGTGAGTGATGAGAGTGCAGGTCAGAAATGGCTATGTAGTTTAGTGGTGAGTATGCAAGTGAGAAATGGTTATGCAAGTGAGTGATGAGTGTCCAGGTGAGAGATGGGTGTGCAGTTGAGTGATGAGTGTGCAAATGAGTGATAAGCGTGCAATTGAGAGATAAGTGTAAAGCTGAGTGATGGCTATGAAGTTGAGTGATGATTGTGCAGATGAGTGATGAGTGTACAGAAGAAAAATGGTTATGCAGGTGAGTGATGCAGGTGCAGGTGAAAGATGGCTATGCAAGTTAGTAATGAGTGTACAGGAGAGAGATTGCTGTGCAGGTGAGTGATGATTGTCCAGATGAGTAATGAGTGTGCAGGTGAGAAACGGCTGTGCAGGAGAGTGTTGAGTGTCCAGGGGAGTGATGGCTGTGCAGGTGAGTGATGATCGTGCAGGTGATTGATGGTGTGCAGTTGAGAGATGGCCGTGCAGGTGAGTGATGAGTGTGCCCGTTAGTGATGGCTGTACAGGTGAGAAATTACAGTGCAGGTGAAAAATGGCTGTGCAGCTGAGAGATGAGTGTGCAGGTTAGAGATTGGTGTGCAGGTGAGACTTTATTGTGCAGGTGAGTGATGAGTGTGCAGGTGAGAGATGGCTCTGTACGTGAGTATTGTGTGTGCAGGTGAGAGATGATTTTTCAGGGGAGAGATGACTGTGCATGTGAGAGATTATTGTGCAGGTGAGTGATCAGTGTGAACGTGAAAGACGGCTGTGCTGCTCAGTGATTAGTGTGCAGTTGAGAGAATCCTGTGCAGGTGAGTGATGAGAATGCTGATGAGTGCTGAGTGTGCAGGTGAGAAATGAGTTGTCATTGAGTGATGAGTGTGCAGGTGAGAGATGGCTTTGACAGTGAGTGATGAGTATGCAGGTTAATGAAGAGTGTGCAGTTGAGAGATGAGTGTGCAGGTGAGTGATGAGTGTGTGGGAGAGTGATGGCTGTGCAGGTGAAATTTGACTGTGCAGGTGAGTGATGGCTGTGCTGGTGATAGAAGGCTGTGCAGGTAGAGATGACTGTGCATGTGAGAGATGGCTGTGCAGGTGAGTGATGCGTGTGCAGGTTAGTGATTGCTGTGCAGGTGAGACTTCAATGTTTAGGTGAGTAATGAGTGTTCTGGTTAGAGATGACTGTGCAAATCAGTGATGAGTGTTAAGGTGAGTGAAGAGTGTGCAAGTGAGAGATGACTTGAGGAGAGTGATGAGTGTGCAGGTAAGAGATGACTGTGCAGGTGAGTGATGGCTGTGCAGATGAGAGATGAGTGTGCAGGTGAGAGATATCTATGCAGGTGAGTGATGAGTATGCAGGTGAGTGATGAGTGTGCAGTGGAGCGATGAATGTCCAGGTGAGTGACAAGTGTGCAGGTGTGTGATGGCTGTGCAGGTGAGAGATGACTGTGCAGGTGAGAGATGGCTGTGTAGGTGTGGGATCACTGTGCAGAGGAGTAATGAGTATGCAGGTGAGTGATCAGTTTGAAGGTGAGAGATGGGAGTGCAGGTGAGTGATGAGTGTGCACTTGAGAGATGGCTGTGCAGCTGAGAGATGACTGTGAAGGTGAGAGTTGGCAGTTCAGGTGAGTGATGAGTATTCGGGTAAGTGATTAGTCTGCAGGTGACAGATGGCTGCGTAGGTGAGTGATGGCTTTGCAGGTGAGGAATAACTTTGAAGATGAGAGGGAGCTTAGCAGTTTAAAGATGGCTTTGTAGGTCACAGATGACCTTGCAGGTGAGAGATGACTGTGCAGGTGAGTGATGAGTGTGCAGGTGAAAGATGGCTGTGCATTTGAGTGATGAGGTTGCAGATGAGAGATATCTATGCAGGTGAGTGATGAGGGTGCAGAGGAGTGATGAGTGTCCACGTGAGTGATGACTGTGCAGGTGAGTGATGAGTAAGCAATGGAGTGATGAGTATGCAGGTGAGAGATGGCTTTGCAGGTGAGTGATGAGTGTGTAGGTGAGAGATTTCTGTGCAGTCCTGAGATGACTGTGCAGGTGAGTGTTGGCTATGCAGGTGAGAGATGACTGCAGGTGAGTGATGAGTGTGCAGGTGAAAGATGGCTGTGCATTTGAGTGATGAGATTGCAGATGAGAAATATCTATGCAGGTGAGTGACGAGGGTGCAGAGGAGTGATGAGTATGCAATGGAATGATGAGTATGCAGGTGAGAGATAGCTTTGCAGGTGAGTGATTAGTATGTAGGTGAGTGATGAGTGGACAGATGAGTGATGAGTGTGTGGGTGAGTGATGGATGTGAAAGTCAGATATGACCGTACAGGTGAGAGATGGCTGTGCAGGTGAGTGATGAGTGTGCAGGTTAGTGATTGTTGTAGAGGTGAGACTTGGTTGTGCAGGTGAGTAAAGAGTCTGCTGGTGAGAGATGACTGTGCAGTTTAGTGATGAGTGTTAAGGTGAGTGAAGAGTGTGCAAGTGAGACATGACTTCAGGAGAGTGATGACTGTGCAGGTGAGTGATGAGTGTGCAGGTGAAAGATGATGGTGCAGGTGAGACATGACTGTGCAGGTGAGAGATGATTGTAAAGATGAGAGATGAGTGTGCAGGTGAGACATGGCTGTGCACGTGAGTGATGCTTGTGCAAGTAGAGGTGACTATGGAGATGAGAAATAGCTCTGCCGTTGAGAGATGAGTTGTCAGGTGAGAAACAACTGTACAGGTAAGTGATGATTTCAAGTAAGTGATGAATATGCAGGTGAGTAATGAGTGTGCAGCTTTGAGATGGCAGTGCAGGTGATTGATGGCGGTTAAGGCAAGAGATGACTGTGCAGGCGAGTGATGAGTGTGCAGGTTAGTGATGAGTGTGCCGGTGAGAGATCACTGTGCACGTTACGGTTACTGTGCAGGTGAGAGATGACTGTTTGGTGAGAGATGACTGTGCAGGTGAGAAATGACGGTGCAAGTGAGAGATGGTTGTGCAGGTGAGTGATGATTTGCAGGTGAAAGATGGCTATAAAGGTCACTGATGATTTTGCAGGTGAAAGTTGGTAATGCAGGTGAGTTATGAGTGTGCAGGTGAGTTATGAGTGTGCAGGTGAGTGATGAGTGTGCAGTTGAGGTATGGCTATGAAGGTTACTGATGACTTTGCAGGTGAGAGTTGGTAATGCAGGTGAGTGATGAGTATGCAGGTGAGTAATGAGTGTAAGGTGAGAGATGGCTGGGCTGCAGGGTGACGATTGTGCAAGTGAATACGGCTATGCAGGTGAAAGATGCTGTGCAGGGGAGTGATGAGTTTGCAGGTGACAAATGGGTTTGCAGGTGAATAATGAGTGTGCAGGCGAGAGATGGCTTTGACAGTGAGTGATGAGTATGCAGGTTAATGATGAGTGTGCAGGTGAGTGATGAGTGTGCTGGTGAGTGATGGCCTGGCAAGAGGGTGACGATTGTGGAGGTGAATATGGCTATGTAGGTGAAATATGCTGTAAAGGTGAGTGATGAGTTTGCAGTTGAGAGTTGGTAATGCAGTTGAGTGATGAGTGTTCAAGTGTGAGATGGCTGTGTAGGTGAGAGATGGCTGTGCAGTTGAGTCATGAGTATGCAGGTGAGTGATCCGTTTGAAGGTGAGAGATGGGTGTGCAGGTGAGTGATGAGTGTGCACCTGAGAGATGGCTGTGCTGCTGAGAGATGACTGTGAAGGTGAGAGATGGCAGTGCAGGGGAGTGATAAGTATTCAGGGGAGTGATTAATGTACGGGTGACAGATGGCTGTGCAGGTGACAAATGACGTTGAAGGGGAGAGGTGCCTTAGCAGGTTAAAGATGTCTTTACAGTTCACAGATGACTGTGCAGTTGAGAGGTGACTGTGCACGTAAGAGATGACTTTGCAGGTGAGAGACGGCTGTGCAGGTGAGAGATGGCTGTGAAGATGAGTGATGTGTATGCAGGTCAGAGATCGCTGTGTACGTAAGGGATGACTGTGCAGGAGAGAGATTATTTTGCGGGTGATAAATGGCTGTGCAGGTGAGAGATGGCTTTGCAAGTGAATGATGAGTGTGCAGGGGAGAGATTGCTGTGTGGGTGAATAATGAGTGTGCAGGTTAGAGATGTCTTTGCAGGTGAGAGATGACTGTGGAGGTGAGGGATGGCTGCACAGGTGAGAGATGACTTTGTAAGTGAGAGTAGGTGCTTCGGGTTAGAGATGCCTTAGCAGGTGAGTGATGAGTGTGCAGGGAGAAAAGGTTGTTAAGGTGAGTGATGAGAGTGCAGGTCAGAAATGGCTATGTAGTTTAGTGGTGAGTATGCAAGTGAGAAATGGTTATGCAAGTGAGTGATGAGTGTCCAGGTGAGAGATGGGTGTGCAGTTGAGTGATGAGTGTGCAAATGAGTGATAAGCGTGCAATTGAGAGATAAGTGTAAAGCTGAGTGATGGCTATGAAGTTGAGTGATGATTGTGCAGATGAGTGATGAGTGTACAGAAGAAAAATGGTTATGCAGGTGAGTGATGCAGGTGCAGGTGAAAGATGGCTATGCAAGTTAGTAATGAGTGTACAGGAGAGAGATTGCTGTGCAGGTGAGTGATGATTGTCCAGATGAGTAATGAGTGTGCAGGTGAGAAACGGCTGTGCAGGAGAGTGTTGAGTGTCCAGGGGAGTGATGGCTGTGCAGGTGAGTGATGATCGTGCAGGTGATTGATGGTGTGCAGTTGAGAGATGGCCGTGCAGGTGAGTGATGAGTGTGCCCGTTAGTGATGGCTGTACAGGTGAGAAATTACAGTGCAGGTGAAAAATGGCTGTGCAGCTGAGAGATGAGTGTGCAGGTTAGAGATTGGTGTGCAGGTGAGACTTTATTGTGCAGGTGAGTGATGAGTGTGCAGGTGAGAGATGGCTCTGTACGTGAGTATTGTGTGTGCAGGTGAGAGATGATTTTTCAGGGGAGAGATGACTGTGCATGTGAGAGATTATTGTGCAGGTGAGTGATCAGTGTGAACGTGAAAGACGGCTGTGCTGCTCAGTGATTAGTGTGCAGTTGAGAGAATCCTGTGCAGGTGAGTGATGAGAATGCTGATGAGTGCTGAGTGTGCAGGTGAGAAATGAGTTGTCATTGAGTGATGAGTGTGCAGGTGAGAGATGGCTTTGACAGTGAGTGATGAGTATGCAGGTTAATGAAGAGTGTGCAGTTGAGAGATGAGTGTGCAGGTGAGTGATGAGTGTGTGGGAGAGTGATGGCTGTGCAGGTGAAATTTGACTGTGCAGGTGAGTGATGGCTGTGCTGGTGATAGAAGGCTGTGCAGGTAGAGATGACTGTGCATGTGAGAGATGGCTGTGCAGGTGAGTGATGCGTGTGCAGGTTAGTGATTGCTGTGCAGGTGAGACTTCAATGTTTAGGTGAGTAATGAGTGTTCTGGTTAGAGATGACTGTGCAAATCAGTGATGAGTGTTAAGGTGAGTGAAGAGTGTGCAAGTGAGAGATGACTTGAGGAGAGTGATGAGTGTGCAGGTAAGAGATGACTGTGCAGGTGAGTGATGGCTGTGCAGATGAGAGATGAGTGTGCAGGTGAGAGATATCTATGCAGGTGAGTGATGAGTATGCAGGTGAGTGATGAGTGTGCAGTGGAGCGATGAATGTCCAGGTGAGTGACAAGTGTGCAGGTGTGTGATGGCTGTGCAGGTGAGAGATGACTGTGCAGGTGAGAGATGGCTGTGTAGGTGTGGGATCACTGTGCAGAGGAGTAATGAGTATGCAGGTGAGTGATCAGTTTGAAGGTGAGAGATGGGAGTGCAGGTGAGTGATGAGTGTGCACTTGAGAGATGGCTGTGCAGCTGAGAGATGACTGTGAAGGTGAGAGTTGGCAGTTCAGGTGAGTGATGAGTATTCGGGTAAGTGATTAGTCTGCAGGTGACAGATGGCTGCGTAGGTGAGTGATGGCTTTGCAGGTGAGGAATAACTTTGAAGATGAGAGGGAGCTTAGCAGTTTAAAGATGGCTTTGTAGGTCACAGATGACCTTGCAGGTGAGAGATGACTGTGCAGGTGAGTGATGAGTGTGCAGGTGAAAGATGGCTGTGCATTTGAGTGATGAGGTTGCAGATGAGAGATATCTATGCAGGTGAGTGATGAGGGTGCAGAGGAGTGATGAGTGTCCACGTGAGTGATGACTGTGCAGGTGAGTGATGAGTAAGCAATGGAGTGATGAGTATGCAGGTGAGAGATGGCTTTGCAGGTGAGTGATGAGTGTGTAGGTGAGAGATTTCTGTGCAGTCCTGAGATGACTGTGCAGGTGAGTGTTGGCTATGCAGGTGAGAGATGACTGCAGGTGAGTGATGAGTGTGCAGGTGAAAGATGGCTGTGCATTTGAGTGATGAGATTGCAGATGAGAAATATCTATGCAGGTGAGTGACGAGGGTGCAGAGGAGTGATGAGTATGCAATGGAATGATGAGTATGCAGGTGAGAGATAGCTTTGCAGGTGAGTGATTAGTATGTAGGTGAGTGATGAGTGGACAGATGAGTGATGAGTGTGTGGGTGAGTGATGGATGTGAAAGTCAGATATGACCGTACAGGTGAGAGATGGCTGTGCAGGTGAGTGATGAGTGTGCAGGTTAGTGATTGTTGTAGAGGTGAGACTTGGTTGTGCAGGTGAGTAAAGAGTCTGCTGGTGAGAGATGACTGTGCAGTTTAGTGATGAGTGTTAAGGTGAGTGAAGAGTGTGCAAGTGAGACATGACTTCAGGAGAGTGATGACTGTGCAGGTGAGTGATGAGTGTGCAGGTGAAAGATGATGGTGCAGGTGAGACATGACTGTGCAGGTGAGAGATGATTGTAAAGATGAGAGATGAGTGTGCAGGTGAGACATGGCTGTGCACGTGAGTGATGCTTGTGCAAGTAGAGGTGACTATGGAGATGAGAAATAGCTCTGCCGTTGAGAGATGAGTTGTCAGGTGAGAAACAACTGTACAGGTAAGTGATGATTTCAAGTAAGTGATGAATATGCAGGTGAGTAATGAGTGTGCAGCTTTGAGATGGCAGTGCAGGTGATTGATGGCGGTTAAGGCAAGAGATGACTGTGCAGGCGAGTGATGAGTGTGCAGGTTAGTGATGAGTGTGCCGGTGAGAGATCACTGTGCACGTTACGGTTACTGTGCAGGTGAGAGATGACTGTTTGGTGAGAGATGACTGTGCAGGTGAGAAATGACGGTGCAAGTGAGAGATGGTTGTGCAGGTGAGTGATGATTTGCAGGTGAAAGATGGCTATAAAGGTCACTGATGATTTTGCAGGTGAAAGTGGTAATGCAGGTGAGTTATGAGTGTGCAGGTGAGTTATGAGTGTGCAGGTGAGTGATGAGTGTGCAGTTGAGGTATGGCTATGAAGGTTACTGATGACTTTGCAGGTGAGAGTTGGTAATGCAGGTGAGTGATGAGTATGCAGGTGAGTAATGAGTGTAAGGTGAGAGATGGCTGGGCTGCAGGGTGACGATTGTGCAAGTGAATACGGCTATGCAGGTGAAAGATGCTGTGCAGGGGGAGTGATGAGTTTTGCAGGTGACAAATGGGTTTGCAGGTGAATAATGAGTGTGCAGGCGAGAGATGGCTTGACAGTGAGTGATGAGTATGCAGGTTAATGATGAGTGTGCAGGTGAGTGATGAGTGTGCTGGTGAGTGATGGCCTGGCAAGAGGGTGACGATTGTGGAGGGTGAATATGGCTATGTAGGTGAAATATGCTGTAAAGGTGAGTGATGGAGTTTGCAGTTGAGAGTTGGTAATGCAGTTGAGTGATGAGTGTTCAAGTGTGAGATGGCTGTGTAGGTGAGAGATGGCTGTGCAGTTGAGTCATGAGTATGCAGGTGAGTGATCCGTTTGAAGTGAGAGATGGGTGTGCAGGTGAGTGATGAGTGTGCACCTGAGAGATGGCTGTGCTGCTGAGAGATGACTGTGAAGGTGAGAGAAGGCAGTGCAGGGGAGTGATAAGTATTCAGGGGAGTGATTAATGTACGGGTTGACAGATGGCTGTGCAGTGACAAATGACGTTGAAGGGGAGAGGTGCCTTAGCAGTTAAAGATGTCTTTACAGTTCACAGATGACTGTGCAGTTGAGAGGTGACTGTGCACGTAAGAGATGACTTTGCAGGTGAGAGACGGCTGTGCAGGTGAGAGATGGCTGTGAAGATGAGTGATGTGTATGCAGGTCAGAGATCGCTGTGTACGTAAGGGATGACTGTGCAGGAGAGAGATTATTTTGCGGGTGATAAATGGCTGTGCAGTGAGAGATGGCTTTGCAAGTGAATGATGAGTGTGCAGGGGAGAGATTGCTGTGTGGGTGAATAATGAGTGTGCAGGTTAGAGATGTCTTTGCAGGTGAGAGATGACTGTGGAGGTGAGGGATGGCTGCCACAGGTGAGAGATGACTTTGTAAGTGAGAGTAGGTGCTTCGGGTTAGAGATGCCTTAGCAGGTGAGTGATGAGTGTGCAGGGAGAAAAGGTTGTTAAGGTGAGTGATGAGAGTGCAGGTCAGAAATGGCTATGTAGTTTAGTGGTGAGTATGCAAGTGAGAAATGGTTATGCAAGTGAGTGATGAGTGTCCAGGTGAGAGATGGGTGTGCAGCTTGAGTGATGAGTGTGCAAATGAGTGATAAGCGTGCAATTGAGAGATAAGTGTAAAGCTGAGTGATGGCTATGAAGTTGAGTGATGATTGTGCAGATGAGTGATGAGTGTACAGAAGAAAAATGGTTATGCAGGTGAGTGATGCAGGTGCAGGTGAAAGATGGCTATGCAAGTTAGTAATGAGTGTACAGGAGAGAGATTGCTGTGCAGTGAGTGATGATTGTCCAGATGAGTAATGAGTGTGCAGGTGAGAAACGGCTGTGCAGGAGAGTGTTGAGTGTCCAGGGGAGTGATGGCTGATGCAGGTGAGTGATGATCGTGGCAGGTGATTGATGGTGTGCAGTGAGAGATGGCCGTGCAGGTGAGTGATGAGTGTGCCCGTTAGTGATGGCTGTACAGGTGAGAAATTACAGTGCAGGTGAAAAATGGCTGTGCAGCTGAGAGATGAGTGTGCAGGTTAGAGATTGGTGTGCAGTGAGACTTTATTGTGCAGGTGAGTGATGAGTGTGCAGGTGAGAGATGGCTCTGTACGTGAGTATTGTGTGTGCAGGTGAGAGATGATTTTTCAGGGGAGAGATGACTGTGCATGTGAGAGATTATTGTGCAGGTGAGTGATCAGTGTGAAC
>JBAWUR020000071.1:0-159622 GCA_038363175.2 Artibeus lituratus | reverse complement strand
GCCAGCTGCTGTTGACCCGGGCGGCCGCTCCACAACCGACCG
Organism: Artibeus lituratus; assembly: GCA_038363175.2. NCBI lineage: Eukaryota > Metazoa > Chordata > Mammalia > Chiroptera > Phyllostomidae > Artibeus > Artibeus lituratus. Next base: position 159,580 of record JBAWUR020000071.1, on the reverse strand, counting down.
AGCCCGGCCGGGCCGGCTTCCTGACCCGGGCGGCGGCTCCAATACACCCCGAGCCGGGCCGGGCCGGCTGCTTTACCCCGGCGGCCGCTCCACCACAACCGGATCCCCGCCGGGCCAGCTGGTTGACCCGGGCGGCCGCTCCACTACCGACCGAGCCCGGCCGGGCCGGCTTCCTGACCCGGGCGGCCGCTCCACCACAACCCGAGCCGGGCCGGGCCGGCTGCCTTACCCCGGCGGCCGCTCCACCACAACCGGAGCCCCGCCGGGCCAGCTGGTTGACCCGGGCGGCCGCTCCACAACCGACCGAGCCCGGCCGGGCCGGCTTCCTGACCCCGGCGGCCGCTCCACCACAACCCCAGCCCGGCCGGGCCGGCTGCTTTACCCCGGTGGCCGCTCCACCACAACCGGAGCCCCGCCGGGCCAGCTGGTTGACCCGGGCGGCCGCTCCACCACAGACCCAGTCCCGCCGGGCCAGCCTCCTGACCCGGGCGGCCGCTCCACCACACCCCGAGCCCGGCCGGGCCGGCTGCTTTACCCCGGCGGCCGCTCCACCATAAACCGGAGCCCCGCCGGGACAGCTGGTTGACCCGGGCGGCCGCTCCACAACCGACCGAGTCGGCCGGGCCGGCTTCCTGACCCGGGCGGCCGCTCCACCACTCCCCCAGCATGGCCGGGCCGGCTGCTTTACCGCGGAGGCAGCTCCACACAACCGGAGCCCCGCCGGGCCAGCTGGTTGACCCGGGAGCCGCTCCACAACCGACCTAGCTCGGCCGGGCCGGCTTCCTGACCCGGGCGGCCGCTCCACCACACCCCGAGCCCGGCCGGGCCGGCTGCTTTACCCCGGCGGCCGCTCCACCACAACCGGAGCCCCGCTGGGCCAGCTGGTTGACCCGGGCGGCCGCTCCACCACAGACCGAGCCCGGCCGGGCTGGCCTCCTGACCCGGGCGGCCGCTCCACCACAACCCCAGCCCGGCCGGGCCGGCTGCTTTACCCCGGTGGCCGCTCCACCACAACCGGAGCCCCGCCGGGCCAGCTGGTTGACCCGGGCGGCCGCTCCACCACAGGACCGAGCCCCGCCGGGCCGGCCTCCTGACCCGGGCTGGCGCTCCACCACACCCCGAGCCCGGCCGGGCCGGCTGCTTTACCCCGGCGGCCGCTCCACCACAACCGGATCCCCGCCGGGCCAGCTGGTTGACCCGGGAGCCGCTCCACAACCGACCGAGCTCGGCCGGGCCGGCTTCCTGACCCGGGCGGTTGCTCCACCACACCCCCAGCCCGGCCGGGCCGGCTGCTTTACCCCGGCGGCAGCTCCACCACAACCGGAGCCCTGCGGGCCATCTGGTTGACCGGGGAGCCGCTCCACAACCGACCGAGCTCGGCCGGGCCGGCTTCCTGACCCGGGCGGCCGCTCCACCACACCCCGAGCCGGCCCGGGCCGGCTGCTTTACCCCGGCGGCCGCTCCACCACAACCGGAGCCCCCCCGGGCCAGCTGGTTGACCCGGGCGGCCGCTCCACAACCGACAGAGCCCAGCCGGGCCGGCTTCCTGACCCGGGCGGCCGCTCCACCACACCCCGAGCCCGGCCGGGCCGGCTGCTTAACCCCGGCGGGCCGCTCCACCACAACCGGATCCCCGCCGGGCCAGCTGGTTGACCCGGGCGGCCGCTCCACACAGACCCAGCAGGCCGGGCCGGCCTCCTGACCCGGGCTGCCGCTCCACCACACCCCGAGCCCGGCCGGGCCGGCTGCTTTACCCCGGCGGCCGCTCCACCACAACCGCAGCCCCGCCGGGGCAGCTGGTTGACCCGGGCGGCCGCTCCACAACCAACCGAGCCCGGCCGGGCCGGCTTCCTGACCCGGGCAGCCGCTCCACCACACCCCGAGCCCGGCCGGGCCGGCTGCTTTACCCCGGCGGCCGCTCCACCATAACCGGAGCCCCGCCGGGACAGCTGGTTGACCCGGGCGGCCGCTCCACAACCGACCGAGTCCGGCCGGGCCGGCTTCCTGACCCGGGCGGCCGCTCCACCACTCCCCCAGCATGCCGGGCCGGCTGCTTTACCGCGGAGGCAGCTCCACCACAACCGGAGCCCCGCCGGGCCAGCTGGTTGACCCGGGAGCCGCTCCACAACCGACCTAGCTCGGCCGGGCCGGCTTCCTGACCCGGGCGGCCGCTCCACCACACCCCGAGCCCGGCCGGGCCGGCTGCTTTACCCCGGTGGCCGCTCCACCACAACCGGAGCCCCGCCGGGCCAGCTGGTTGACCCGGGCGGCCGCTCCACCACAGACCGAGCCCCGCCGGGCCGGCCTCCTGACCCGGGCTGGCGCTCCACCACACCCCGAGCCCGGCCGGGCCGGCTGCTTTACCCCGGCGGCCACTCCACCACAACCGGATCCCCGCCGGGCCAGCTGGTTGACCCGGGAGCCGCTCCACAACCGACCGAGCTCGGCCGGGCCGGCTTCCTGACCCGGGCGGTTGCTCCACCACACCCCAGCCCGGCCGGGCCGGCTGCTTTACCCCGGCGGCAGCTCCACCACAACCGGAGCCCTGCCGGGCCATCTGGTTGACCCGGGAGCCGCTCCACAACCGACCGAGCTCGGCCGGGCCGGCTTCCTGACCCGGGCGGCCGCTCCACCACACCCCGAGCCCCACCCGGGCCAGCTGGTTGACCCGGGAGCCGCTCCACAACCGACCGAGCTCGGCCGGGCCGGCTTCCTGAACCGGGCGGCCGCTCCACCACACCCCCAGCCCGGCCGGGCCGGCTGCTTTACCGCGGAGGCAGCTCCACCAAAACCGGAGCCCCGCCGGCCAGCTGGTTGACCCGGGAGCCGCTCCACAACCGACCGAGCTCGGCCGGGCCGGCTTCCTGACCCGGGCGGCCGCTCCACCACACCCCGAGCCCGGCCGGGCCGGCTGCTTTAGCCCGGCGGCCGCTCCACCACAACCGGAGCCCCGCCGGGCCAGCTGGTTGACCCGGGCGGCCGCTCCACCACAGACCGAGCCCGGCCGGGCTGGCCTCCTGACCCGGGCGGCCGCTCCACCACAACCCCAGCCCGGCAGGGCCGGCTGCTTTACCCCGGTGGCCGCTCCACCACAACCGGAGCCCCGCCGGGCCAGCTGGTTGACCCGGGCGGCCGCTCCACCACAGACCGAGCCCCGCCGGGCCGGCCTCCTGACCCGGGCTGGCGCTCCACCACACCCCGAGCCCGGCCGGGCCGGCTGCTTTACCCCGGCGGCCGCTCCACCATAACCGGAGCCCCGCCGGGCCAGCTGGTTGACCCGGGAGCCGCTCCATAACCGACCGAGCTCGGCCGGGCCGGCTTCCTGATCCGGGCGGCCGCTCCACCACACCCCGAGCCGGGCCGGGCCGGCTGCTTTACCCCGGCGGCCGCTCCACCACAACCGGATCCCCGCCGGGCCAGCTGGTTGACCCGGGCGGCCGCTCCACCACAGACCCAGCCCGGCCGGGCCGGCCTCCTGACCCGGGCTGCCGCTCCACCACACCCCGAGCCCGGCCGGGCCGGCTGCTTTACCCCGGCGGCCGCTCCACCACAACCGGAGCCCGCTGGGCCAGCTGGTTGACCCGGGCGGCCGTTCCACAACCAACCGAGCCCGGCCGGGCCGGCTTCCTGACCCGGGCAGCCGCTCCACCACACCCCGAGCCCCACCGGGCCAGCTGGTTGACCCGGGAGCCGCTCCACAACCGACCGAGCTCGGCCGGGCCGGCTTCCTGACCCGGGCGGCCGCTCCACCACACCGCCAGCCCGGCCGGGCCGGCTGCTTTACCGCGGAGGCAGCTCCACCAAAACCGGAGCCCCGCCGGGCCAGCTGGTTGACCCGGGAGCCGCTCCACAACCGACCGAGCTCGGCCGGGCCGGCTTCCTGACCCGGGCGGCCGCTCCACCACACCCCGAGCCCGGCCGGGCCGGCTGCTTTAGCCCGGCGGCCGCTCCACCACAACCGGAGCCCCGCCGGGCCAGCTGGTTGACCCGGGCGGCCGCTCCACCACAGACCGAGCCCGGCCTGGCTGGCCTCCTGACCCGGGCGGCCGCTCCACCACACCCCCAGCCCGGCCGGGCCGGCTGCCTTACCCCGGCGGCCGCACCACCACAACCGGAGCCCCGCCGGGCCAGCTGGTTGACCCGGGAGCCGCTCCACAACCGACCGAGCCCGGCCGGGCCGGCTTCCTGACCCGGGCGGCCGCTCCACCACACCCCGAACCCGGCCGGGCCGGCTGCTTTACCCCGGCGGCCGCTCCACCACAACCGGAGCCCCGCCGGGCCAGCTGGTTGACCCGGGCGACCGCTCCACAACCGACCGAGCCCGGCCGGGCCGGCTTCCTGACCCTGGCGGCCGCTCCACCACACCCCGAGCCCGGCCGGGCCGGCTGCTTTACCCCGGCGGCCGCTCCACCACAACCGGATCCCCGCCGAGCCAGCTGGTTGACCCGGGCGGCCGCTCCACCACAGACCCAGCCGGGCCGGGCCGGCCTCCTGACCCGGGCTGCCGCTCCACCACACCCCGAGCCCGGCCGGGCCGGCTGCTTTACCCCGGCGGCCGCTCCACCACAACCGGATCCCCGCCGGGCCCGCTGGTTGACCCGGGCGGCCGCTCCACCACAACCCCAGCCCGGCCGGGCCGGCTGCTTTACCCCGGCGGCCGCTCCACCACAACCGGAGCCCCTCCGGGCCAGCTGGTTGACCCTGGCGGCCGCTCCACAACCGACCGATCTTGGCCGGGCCGGCTTCCTGACCAGGGCGGCCGCTCCACCACACCCCGAGCCGGGCCGGGCCGGCTGCTTTACCCCGGCGGCCGCTCCACCACAACCGGATCCCCGCCGGGCCAGCTGGTTGACCCGGGCGGCCGCTCCACCACAGACCCAGCCCGGCCGGGCCGGCTTCCTGACCAGGGCGGCCGTTTCACCACACCCCGAGACGGGCCGGGCCGGCTGCTTTACCCCGGCGGCCGCTCCACCACAACCGGAGCCCCGCTGGGCCAGCTGGTTGACCCGGGCGGCCGGTCCACAACAGACCGAGCCCGGCCGGGCCGGCTTCCTGACCCGGGCGGCCGTTTCACCACACCCCGAGACGGGCCGGGCCGGCTGCTTTACCCCGGCGGCCGCTCCACCACAACCGGAGCCCCGCCGGGCCAGCTGGTTGACCCGGGCGGCCGCTCCACCACAGACCGAGCCTGGCCGGGCCGGCCTCCTGACCCGGGCGGCCGCTCCACCACACCCCCAGCCCGGCCGTCCGGCTGCTTTACCCCGGCGGCCGCTCCACCACAACCGGAGCCCCGCTGGGCCAGCTGGTTGACCCGGGAGCCGCTCCACAACCGACCGAGCTTGGCAGGGCCGGCCTCCTGACCCTGGCTGCCGCTCCACCACACCCCGAGCCCGGCCGGGCCGGCTGCTTTACCCCGGCGGCCGCTCCACCACAACCGGAGCCCCGCCGGGCCAGCTGGTTGACCCGGGCGGCCGCTCCACAACCAACCGAGCCCGGCTGGGCCGGCTTCCTGACCCGGGCAGCCGCTCCACCACACCCCGAGCCCGGCCGGATCGGCTGCTTTACCCCGGCGGCCGCTGCACCACAACCGGAGCCCCGCCGGGCCAGCTGGTTGACCCGGGAGCCGCTCCACAACCGACCGAGCTCGGCCAGGCCGGCTTCCTGACCCGGGCGGCCGCTCCACCACACCCCAAGCCCGGCCGGGCCGGCTGCTTTACCCCGGCGGCCGCTCCACCACAACCGGAGCCCCGCCGGGCCAGCTGGTTGACCCGGGCGGGCGCTCCACAACCGACCGAGCCCGGCCGGGCCGGCTTCCAGACCCGGGCGGCCGCTCCACCACACCTCGAGCCCGGCCGGGCCGGCTGCTTTACCCAGGCGGCCGCTCCACCACAACCGGAGCCCCGCCGGGCCAGCTGGTTGACCCGGGCGGCCGCTCCACAACCGACCGAGCCCGGCCGGGCCGGCTTCCTGACCCCGGCGGCCGCTCCACCACAACCCCAGCCCGGCCGGGCCGGCTGCCTTACCCCGGCGGCCGCTCCACCACAACCGGAGCCCCGCGGGGCCAGCTGGTTGACCCGGGAGCCGCTCCACAACCGACCGAGCCTGGCCGGGCCGGCTTCCTGACCCGGGCGGCCGCTCCACCACACCCCGAGCCGGGCCGGGCCGGCTGCTTTACCCCGGCGGCCGCTCCACCACAACCGGAGCCCCGCCGGGCCAGCTGGTTGACCCGGGCGGCCGCTCCACCACAGACCGAGCCTGGCCGGGCCGGCCTCCTGACCCGGGCGGCCGCTCCACCACACCCCCAGCCCGGCCGGGCCGGCTGCTTTACCCCGGCGGCCGCTCCACCACAACCGGAGCCCCGCCAAGCCAGCTGGTTGACCGGGGAGGCCGCTCCACAACCGACCGAGCCCGGCCCGGCCGGCTTCCTGACCCGGGCGGCCGCTCCACCACACCCCGAGCCCGGGCGGGCCGGCTGCTTTACCCCGGCGGCCGCTCCACCACAACCGGATCCCCGCCGGGCCAGCTGGTTGACCCGGGCGGCCGCTCCACCACAGACCCAGCCCGGCCGGGCCGGCCTCCTGACCCGGGCTGCCGCTCCACCACACCCCGAGCCCGGCCGGGCCGGCTGCTTTACCCCGGCGGCCGCTCCACCACAACCGGAGCCCCGCCGGGCCAGCTGGTTGACCTGGGCGGCCGTTCCACAACCAACCGAGCCCGGCCGGGCCGGCTTCCTGACCCGGGCAGCCGCTCCACCACACCCCGAGCCCGGCCGGGCCGGGTTCCTGACCTGGGCGGGCGCTCCACCACAACCGGAGCCCCACCGGGCCAGCTGGTTGACCCGGGCGGCCGCTCCACAACCGACCGAGTCCGGCCGGGCCGGCTTCCTGACCCGGGCGGCCGCTCCACCAAACCCCCAGCCCGGCCGGGCCGGCTGCTTTACCGCGGCGGCAGCTCCACCACAACCGGAGCCCCGCCGGGCCAGCTGGTTGACCCGGGAGCCGCTCCACAACCGACCGAGCTCGGCCGGGCCGGCTTCCTGACCCGGGCGGCCGCTCCACCACACCCCGAGCCGGGCCGGGCCGGCTGCTTTACCCCGGCGGCCGCTCCACCACAACCGGAGCCCCGCCGGGCCAGCTGGTTGACCCGGGCGGCTGCTCCACCACAGACCGAGCCCGGCCGGGCTGGCCTTCTGACCCGCGCGGGCCGCTCCACCACAACCCCAGCCCGGCCGGGCCGGCTGCTTTAGCCCGGCGGCCGCTCCACCACAACCGGAGCTCCGCCGGGCCAGCTGGTTGACCCGGGCGGCCGGTCCACAACAGACCGATCCCGGCCGGGCCGGCTTCCTGACCCGGGCGGCCGCTCCACCACACCCCGAGACGGGCCGGGCCGGCTGCTTTACCCCGGCGGCCGCTCCACCACAACCGGAGCCCCCCCGGGCCAGCTGGTTGACCCGGGCGGCCGCTCCACCACAGACCGAGCCCGGCCGGGCCGGCTTCCTAATTCAGGAGGCCGCTCCACCACACCTCGAGCCGGGCCGGGCCGGCTGCTTTACCCCGGCGGCCGCTCCACCACAACCGGAGCCCCGCCGGGCCAGCTGGTTGACCCGGGCGGCCGCTCCACCACAGACCGAGCCTGGCCGGGCCGGCCTCCTGACCCGGGCGGCCGCTCCAACACACCCCCAGCCCGGCCGGGCCGGCTGCTTTACCCCGGCGGCGGCTCCACCACAACCGGAGCCCCGCCGGGCCAGCTGGTTGACCCGAGCGGGCGCTCCACAACCGACCGAGCCCGGCCGGGCCGGCTTCCAGACCCGGGCGGCCGCTCCACCACACCTCGAGCCCGGCCGGGCCGGCTGCTTTACCCCGGCGGCCGCTCCACCACAACCGGATCCCCGCCGGGCCAGCTGGTTGACCCGGGCGGCCGCTCCACAACCGACCGAGCCCGGCCGGGCCGGCTTCCTGACCCCGGCGGCCGCTCCACCACAACCCCAGCCCGGCCGGGCCGGCTGCCTTACCCCGGCGGCCGCTCCACCACAACCGGATCCCCGCCGGGCCAGCTGGTTGACCCGGGCGGCCGCTCCACCACAGACCCAGCCCGGCCGGGCCGGCCTCCTGACCCGGGCTGCCGCTCCACCACACCCCGAGGCCGGCCGGGCCGGCTGCTTTACCCCGGCGGCCGCTCCACCACAACCGGAGCCCCGTCGGGCCAGCTGGTTGACCCGGGTGGCCGCTCCACAACCAACCGAGTCCGGCCGGGCCGGCTTCCTGACCCGGGCGGCCGCTCCACCACTCCCCCAGCATGGCCGGGCCGGCTGCTTTACCGCGGAGGCAGCTCCACCACAACCGGAGCCCCGCCGGGCCAGCTGGTTGACCCGGGAGCCGCTCCACAACCGACCTAGCTCGGCCGGGCCGGCTTCCTGACCCGGGCGGCCGCTCCACCACACCCCGAGCCCGGCCGGGCCGGCTGCTTTACCCCGGTGGCCGCTCCACCACAACCGGAGCCCCGCCGGGCCAGCTGGTTGACCCGGGCGGCCGCTCCACCACAGACCGAGCCCCGCCGGGCCGGCCTCCTGACCCGGGCTGGCGCTCCACCACACCCCGAGCCCGGCCGGGCCGGCTGCTTTACCCCGGCGGCCACTCCACCACAACCGGATCCCCGCCGGGCCAGCTGGTTGACCCGGGAGCCGCTCCACAACCGACCGAGCTCGGCCGGGCCGGCTTCCTGACCCGGGCGGTTGCTCCACCACACCCCCAGCCCGGCCGGGCCGGCTGCTTTACCCCGGCGGCAGCTCCACCACAACCGGAGCCCTGCCGGGCCATCTGGTTGACCCGGGAGCCGCTCCACAACCGACCGAGCTCGGCCGGGCCGGCTTCCTGACCCGGGCGGCCGCTCCACCACACCCCGAGCCGGCCCGGGCCGGCTGCTTTACCCCGGCGGCCGCTCCACCACAACCGGAGCCCCCCCGGGCCAGCTGGTTGACCCGGGCGGCCGCTCCACAACCGACAGAGCCCAGCCGGGGCCGGCTTCCTGACCCGGGCGGCCGCTCCACCACACCCCGAGCCCGGCCGGGCCGGCTGCTTAACCCCGGCGGCCCGCTCCACCACAACCGATCCCCGCCGGGCCAGCTGGTTGACCCGGGCGGCCGCTCCACCACAGACCCAGCCCGGCCGGGCCGGCCTCCTGACCCGGCTGCCGCTCCACCACACCCCGAGCCCGGCCGGGCCGGCTGCTTTACCCCGGCGGCCCGCTCCACCACAACCGGAGCCCCGTCGGGCCAGCTGGTTGACCCGGGTGGCCCGCTCCACAAACCAACCGAGCCCGGCCGGGCCGGCTTCCTGACCCGGGCAGCCGCTCCACCACACCCCCGAGCCCGGCCGGATCGGCTGCTTTTACCCCGGCGGCCGCTCCACAACAACCGGATCCACGCCGGGCCAGCTGGTTGACCCGGGCGGCCGCTCCACCACAGACCCCAGCCCGGCCGGGCCGGCCTCCTGACCCGGGCTGCCGCTCCACCACACCCCGAGCCCGGCCGGGCCGGCTGCTTTACCCCGGCGGCCGCTCCACCACAAACCGGAGCCCCGCCGGGGCAGCTGGTTGACCCGGGCGGCCGCTCCACAACCAACCGAGCCCGGCCGGGCCGCTTCCTGACCCGGGCAGCCGCTCCACCACACCCCGAGCCCGGCCGGACCGGCTGCTTTACCCCGGCGGCCGCTCCACCACAACCGGAGCCCCGCCGGGCCAGCTGGTTGACCCGGGAGCCGCTCCACAACCGACCGAGCTCGGCCAGGCCGGCTTCCTGACCCGGGCGGCCGCTCCACCACACCCCAAGCCCGGCCGGGCCGGGTGCTTTACCCCGGCGGCAGCTCCACCACAACCGAAGCCCCGCCGGGCCAGCTGGTTGACCCGGGAGCCGCTCCACAAAACCGACCGAGCTCGGCCAGGCCGGCTTCCTGACCCGGGTGGCCGCTCCACCACACCCCGAGCCGGGCCGGGCCGGCTGCTTTACCCCGGCGGCCGCTCCACCACAACCGGAGCCCCCCCGGGCCAGCTGGTTGACCCCGGGCGGCCGCTCCACCACAGACCGAGCCCGGCCGGGCCGGCTTCCTAATTCAGGAGGCCGCTCCACCACACCTCGAGCCGGGCCGGGCCGGCTGCTTTACCCCCGGCGGCCGCTCCACCACAACCGGAGCCTCGCCGGGCCAGCTGGTTGACCCGGGCGGCCGCTCCACCACAGACCGAGCCTGGCCGGGCCGGCCTCCTGACCCGGGCGGCCGCTCCAACACACCCCCAGCCCGGCCGGGCCGGCTGCTTTACCCGGCGGCCCGCTCCACCACAACCGGAGCCCCGCCGGGCCAGCTGGTTGACCCGAGCGGGCGCTCCACAACCGACCGAGCCCGGCCGGGCCGGCTTCCAGACCCGGGCGGCCCGCTCCACCACACCTCGAGCCCGGCCGGGCCGGCTGCTTTACCCCGGCGGCCGCTCCACACCACAACCGGATCCCCGCCGGGCCAGCTGGTTGACCCGGGCGGCCGCTCCACAACAGACCGAGCCCGGCGGGGCCGGCTTCCTGACCCCGGCGGCCGCTCCACCACAACCCCAGCCCGGCCGGGCCGGCTGCCTTACCCCGGCGGCCGCTCCACCACAACCGGAGCCCCGCCGGGCCAGCTGGTTGACCCGGGAGCCGCTCCACAACCGACCGAGCCTGGCCGGGCCGGCTTCCTGACCCGGGCGGCCGCTCCACCACACCCCGAGCCGGGCCGGGCCGGCTGCTTTACCCCGGCGGCCGCTCCACCACAACCGGAGCCCCGCCGGGCCAGCTGGTTGACCCGGGCGGCCGCTCCACCACAGACCGAGCCTGGCAGGGCCGGCCTCCTGACCCGGGCGGCCGCTCCACCACACCCCCAGCCGGCCGGGGCCGGCTGCTTTACCCCGGCGGCCGCTCCACCACAACCGGAGCCCCGCCGGGCCAGCTGGTTGACCGGGGCGGCCGCTCCACAACCGACCGAGCCCGGCCCGGCCGGCTTCCTGACCCGGGCGGCCGCTCCACCACAACCCCGAGCCCGGCGGGCCGGCTGCTTTACCCCGGCGGCCCGCTCCACCACAAACCGGATCCCCGCCGGGCCAGCTGGTTGACCCGGGCGGCCGCTCCACCACAGACCCAGCCCGGCCGGGCCGGCCTCCTGACCCGGGCTGCCGCTCCACCACACCCCGAGCCCGGCCGGGCCGGCTGCTTTACCCCCGGCGGCCGCTCCACCACAACCGGAGCCCCGCTGGGCCAGCTGGTTGACCCGGGCGGCCGTTCCACAACCAACCGAGCCCGGCCGGGCCGGCTTCCTGACCCGGGCAGCCGCTCCACCACACCCCGAGCCCGGCCGGGCCGGGTTCCTGACCTGGGCGGCCGCTCCACCACAACCGGAGCCCCACCGGGCCAGCTGGTTGACCCGGGAGCCGCTCCACAACCGACCGAGCTCGGCCGGGCCGGCTTCCTGACCCGGGAGGCCGCTCCACCACACCCCCAGCCCGGCCGGGCCGGCTGCTTTACCGCGGAGGCAGCTCCACCACAACCGGAGCCCCGCCGGGCCAGCTGGTTGACCCGGGAGCCGCTCCACAACCGACCGAGCTCGGCCGGGCCGGCTTCCTGACCCGGGCGGCCGCTCCACCACACCCCGAGCCCGGCCGGGCCGGCTGCTTTAGCCCGGCGGCCGCTCCACCACAACCGGAGCCCCGCCGGGCCAGCTGGTTGACCCGGGCGGCCGCTCCACCACAGACCGAGCCCGGCCGGGCTGGCCTCCTGACCCGGGCGGCCGCTCCACCACAACCCCAGCCCGGCCGGGCCGGCTGCTTTACCCCGGTGGCCGCTCCACCACAACCGGAGCCCCGCCGGGCCAGCTGGTTGACCCGGGCGGCCGCTCCACCACAGACCGAGCCCCGCCGGGCCGGCCTCCTGACCCGGGCTGGCGCTCCACCACACCCCGAGCCCGGCCGGGCCGGCTGCTTTACCCCGGCGGCTGCTCCACCATAACCGGAGCCCCGCCGGGCCAGCTGGTTGACCCGGGCGGCCGCTCCACAACCGACCGAGTCCGGCCGGGCCGGCTTCCTGACCCGGGCGGCCGCTCCACAACACCCCCAGCCCGGCCGGGCCGGCTGCTTTACCGCGGCGGCAGCTCCACCACAACCGGAGCCCCGCCGGGCCAGCTGGTTGACCCGGGAGCTGCTCCACAACCGACCGAGCTCGGCCGGGCCGGCTTCCTGACCCGGGCGGCCGCTCCACCACACCCCGAGCCGGGCCGGGCCGGCTGCTTTACCCCGGCGGCCGCTCCACCACAACCGGAGCCCCGCCGGGCCAGCTGGTTGACCCGGGCGGCTGCTCCACCACAGACCGAGCCCGGCCGGGCTGGCCTCCTGACCCGCGCGGCCGCTCCACCACAACCCCAGCCCGGCCGGGCCGGCTGCTTTAGCCCGGCGGCCGCTCCACCACAACCGGAGCCCCGCCGGGCCAGCTGGTTGACCCGGGCGGCCGGTCCACAACAGACCGATCCCGGCCGGGCCGGCTTCCTGACCCGGGCGGCCGCTCCACCACACCCCGAGACGGGACGGGCCGGCTGCTTTACCCCGGCGGCCGCTCCACCACAACCGGAGCCCCGCCGGCCAGCTGGTTGACCCGGGCGGACGCTCCACAACCGACCGAGCCCGGCCGGGCCGGCTTCCTGACGCGGGCGGCCCGCTCCACCACACCCCCAGCCCGGCCGGGCCGGCTGCCTTACCCCGGCGGCCGTACCACCACAACCGGAGCCCCGCCGGGCCAGCTGGTTGACCCGGGAGCCGCTCCACAACCGACCGAGCCCGGCCGGGCCGGCTTCCTGACCCGGGCGGCCGCTCCACCACACCCCGAACCCGGCCGGGCCGGCTGCTTTACCCCCGGCGGCCGCTCCACCACAACCGGAGCCCCGCCGGGCCAGCTGGTTGACCCGGGCGACCGCTCCACAACCGACCGAGCCCGGCCGGGCCGGCTTCCTGACCCTGGCGGCCGCTCCACCACACCCCGAGCCCGGCCGGGCCGGCTGCTTTACCCCGGCGGCCGCTCCACCACAACCGGATCCCCGCCGAGCCAGCTGGTTGACCCGGGCGGCCGCTCCACCACAGACCCAGCCGGGCCGGGCCGGCCTCCTGACCCGGGCTGCCGCTCCACCACACCCCGAGCCCGGCCGGGCCGGCTGCTTTACCCCGGCGGCCGCTCCACCACAACCGGATACCCGCCGGGCCGGCTGGTTGACCCGGGCGGCCGCTCCACCACAACCCCAGCCCGGCCGGGCCGGCTGCTTTACCCCGGCGGCCGCTCCACCACAACCGGAGCCCCTCCGGGCCAGCTGGTTGACCCTGGCGGCCGCTCCACAACCGACCGATCTTGGCCGGGCCGGCTTCCTGACCAGGGCGGCCGCTCCACCACACCCCGAGCCGGGCCGGGCCGGCTGCTTTACCCCGGCGGCCGCTCCACCACAACCGGATCCCCGCCGGGCCAGCTGGTTGACCCGGGCGGCCGCTCCACTACCGACCGAGCCCGGCCGGGCCGGCTTCCTGACCCGGGCGGCCGCTCCACCACAACCCGAGCCGGGCCGGGCCGGCTGCCTTACCCCGGCGGCCGCTCCACCACAACCGGAGCCCCGCCGGGCCTGCTGGTTGACCCGGGCGGCCGCTCCACAACCGACCGAGCCCGGCCGGGCCGGCTTCCTGACCCCGGCGGCCGCTCCACCACAACCCCAGCCCGGCCGGGCCGGCTGCTTTACCCCGGTGGCCGCTCCACCACAACCGGAGCCCCGCCGGGCCAGCTGGTTGACCCGGGCGGCCGCTCCACCACAGACCCAGCCCCGCCGGGCCAGCCTCCTGACCCGGGCGGCCGCTCCACCACACCCCGAGCCCGGCCGGGCCGGCTGCTTTACCCCGGCGGCCGCTCCACCATAACCGGAGCCCCGCCGGGACAGCTGGTTGACCCGGGCGGCCGCTCCACAACCGACCGAGTCCGGCCGGGCCGGCTTCCTGACCCGGGCGGCCGCTCCACCACTCCCCCAGCATGGCCGGGCCGGCTGCTTTACCGCGGAGGCAGCTCCACCACAACCAGAGCCCCGCCGGGCCAGCTGGTTGACCCGGGAGCCGCTCCACAACCGACCTAGCTCGGCCGGGCCGGCTTCCTGACCCGGGCGGCCGCTCCACCACACCCCGAGCCCGGCCGGGCCGGCTGCTTTACCCCGGCGGCCGCTCCACCACAACCGGAGCCCCGCCGGGCCAGCTGGTTGACCCGGGCGGCCGCTCCACCACAGACCGAGCCCGGCCGGGCTGGCCTCCTGACCCGGGCGGCCGCTCCACCACAACCCCAGCCCGGCCGGGCCGGCTGCTTTACCCCGGTGGCCGCTCCACCACAACCGGAGCCTCGCCGGGCCAGCTGGTTGACCCGGGCGGCCGCTCCACCACAGACCGAGCCCCGCCGGGCCGGCCTCCTGACCCCGGGCTGGCGCTCCACCACACCCCGAGCCCGGCGGGCCGGCTGCTTTACCCCGGCGGCCGCTCCACCACAACCGGATCCCCGCCGGGCCAGCTGGTTGACCCCGGGAGCCGCTCCACAACCGACCGAGCTCGGCCGGGCCGGCTTCCTGACCCGGGCGGTTGCTCCACCACACCCCCAGCCCGGCCGGGCCGGCTGCTTTACCCCGGCGGCAGCTCCACCACAACCGGAGCCCTGCCGGGCCATCTGGTTGACCCGGGAGCCGCTCCACAACCGACCGAGCTCGGCCGGGCCGGCTTCCTGACCCGGGCGGCCGCTCCACCACACCCCGAGCCGGCCCGGGCCGGCTGCTTTACCCCGGCGGCCGCTCCACCACAACCGGAGCCCCCCCGGGCCAGCTGGTTGACCCGGGCGGCCGCTCCACAACCGACAGAGCCCAGCCGGGCCGGCTTCCTGACCCGGGCGGCCGCTCCACCACACCCCGAGCCCGGCCGGGCCGGCTGCTTAACCCCGGCGGCCGCTCCACCACAACCGGATCCCCGCCGGGCCAGCTGGTTGACCCGGGCGGCCGCTCCACCACAGACCCAGCCCGGCCGGGCCGGCCTCCTGACCCGGGCTGCCGCTCCACCACACCCCGAGGCCGGCCGGCCCGGCTGCTTTACCCCGGCGGCCGCTCCACCACAACCGGAGCCCGGTCGGGCCAGCTGGTTGACCCGGGTGGCCGCTCCACAACCAACCGAGCCCGGCCGGGCCGGCTTCCTGACCCGGGCAGCCGCTCCACCACACCCCGAGCCCGGCCGGATCGGCTGCTTTAACCCGGCGGCCGCTCCACAACAACCGGATCCACGCCGGGCCAGCTGGTTGACCCGGGCGGCCGCTCCACCACAGACCCAGCCCGGCCGGGCCGGCCTCCTGACCCGGGCTGCCGCTCCACCACACCCCGAGCCCGGCCGGGCCGGCTGCTTTACCCCGGCGGCCCGCTCCACCACAACCGGAGCCCCGCCGGGGCAGCTGGTTGACCCGGACGGCCGCTCCACAACCAACCGAGCCCGGCCGGGCCGGCTTCCTGACCCGGGCAGCCGCTCCACCACACCCCGAGCCCGGCCGGACCGGCTGCTTTACCCCCGGCGGCCCGCTCCACCACAACCGGAGCCCCCGCCGGGCCAGCTGGTTGACCCGGGAGCCGCTCCACAACCGACCGAGCTCGGCCAGGCCGGCTTCCTGACCCGGGCGGCCGCTCCACCACACCCCAAGCCCGGCCGGGCCGGCTGCTTTACCCCGGCGGCAGCTCCACCACAACCGAAGCCCCGCCGGGCCAGCTGGTTGACCCGGGAGCCGCTCCACAACCGACCGAGCTCGGCCAGGCCGGCTTCCTGACCCGGGTGGCCGCTCCACCACACCCCGAGCCGGCCCGGGCCGGCTGCTTTACCCCGGCGGCCGCTCCACCACAACCGGAGCCCCCCCGGGCCAGCTGGTTGACCCGGGCGGCCGCTCCACCACAGACCGAGCCCGGCCGGGCCGGCTTCCTAATTCAGGAGGCCGCTCCACCACACCTCGAGCCGGGCCGGGCCGGCTGCTTTACCCCGGCGGCCGCTCCACCACAACCGGAGCCCCGCCGGGCCAGCTGGTTGACCCGGGCGGCCGCTCCACCACAGACCGAGCCTGGCCGGGCCGGCCTCCTGACCCGGGCGGCCGCTCCAACACACCCCCAGCCCGGCCGGGCCGGCTGCTTTACCCCGGCGGCGGCTCCACCACAACCGGAGCCCCGCCGGGCCAGCTGGTTGACCCGAGCGGGCGCTCCACAACCGACCGAGCCCGGCCGGGGCCGGCTTCCAGACCCGGGCGGCCGCTCCACCACACCTCGAGCCCGGCCGGGCCGGCTGCTTTACCCCCGGCGGCCGCTCCACCACAACCGGATCCCCGCCGGGCCAGCTGGTTGACCCGGGCGGCCGCTCCACAACCGACCGAGCCCGGCCGGGCCGGCTTCCTGACCCCGGCGGCCGCTCCACCACAACCCCAGCCCGGCCGGGCCGGCTGCCTTACCCCGGCGGCCGCTCCACCACAACCGGATCCCCGCCGGGCCAGCTGGTTGACCCGGGCGGCCGCTCCACCACAGACCCAGCCCGGCCGGGCCGGCCTCCTGACCCGGGCTGCCGCTCCACCACACCCCGAGGCCGGCCGGGCCGGCTGCTTTACCCCGGCGGCCGCTCCACCACAACCGGAGCCCCGTCGGGCCAGCTGGTTGACCCGGGTGGCCGCTCCACAACCAACCGAGCCCGGCCGGGC
The DNA here is from genome assembly GCA_038363175.2 of Artibeus lituratus. Taxonomy (NCBI): domain Eukaryota; kingdom Metazoa; phylum Chordata; class Mammalia; order Chiroptera; family Phyllostomidae; genus Artibeus; species Artibeus lituratus. Next base: position 142,800 of record JBAWUR020000071.1, on the reverse strand, counting down.
CGGCTTCCTGACCCGGGCAGCCGCTCCACCACACCCCGAGCCCGGCCGGACCGGCTGCTTTACCCGGGCGGCCGCTCCACCACAACCGGAGCCCCGCCGGGCCAGCTGGTTGACCCGGGAGCCGCTCCACAACCGACCGAGCTCGGCCAGGCCGGCTTCCTGACCCGGGCGGCCGCTCCACCACACCCCAAGCCCGGCCGGGCCGGCTGCTTTACCCCGGCGGCAGCTCCACCACAACCGAAGCCCCGCCGGGCCAGCTGGTTGACCCGGGAGCCGCTCCACAACCGACCGAGCTCGGCCAGGCCGGCTTCCTGACCCGGGTGGCCGCTCCACCACACCCCGAGCCGGGCCGGGCCGGCTGCTTTACCCCGGCGGCCGCTCCACCACAACCGGATCCCCGCCGGGCCAGCTGGTTGACCCGGGCGGCCGCTCCACAACCGAACGAGCCCGGCCGGGCCGGCTTCCTGACCCCGGCGGCCGCTCCACCACAACCCCAGCCCGGCCGGGCCGGCTGCCTTACCCCGGCGGCCGCTCCACCACAACCGGAGCCCCGCCGGGCCAGCTGGTTGACCCGGGAGCCGCTCCACAACCGACCGAGCCTGGCCGGGCCGGCTTCCTGACCCGGGCGGCCGCTCCACCACACCCCGAGCCGGGCCGGGCCGGCTGCTTTACCCCGGCGGCCGCTCCACCACAACCGGAGCCCCGCCGGGCCAGCTGGTTGACCCGGGCGGCCGCTCCACCACAGACCGAGCCTGGCAGGGCCGGCCTCCTGACCCGGGCGGCCGCTCCACCACACCCCCAGCCCGGCCGGGCCGGCTGCTTTACCCCGGCGGCCGCTCCACCACAACCGGAGCCCCGCCGGGCCAGCTGGTTGACCGGGGCGGCCGCTCCACAACCGACCGAGCCCGGCCCGGCCGGCTTCCTGACCCGGGCGGCCGCTCCACCACACCCCGAGCCCGGGCGGGCCGGCTGCTTTACCCCGGCGGCCGCTCCACCACAACCGGATCCCCGCCGGGCCAGCTGGTTGACCCGGGCGGCCGCTCCACCACAGACCCAGCCCGGCCGGGCCGGCCTCCTGACCCGGGCTGCCGCTCCACCACACCCCGAGCCCGGCCGGGCCGGCTGCTTTACCCCGGCGGCCGCTCCACCACAACCGGAGCCCGCTGGGCCAGCTGGTTGACCCGGGCGGCCGTTCCACAACCAACCGAGCCCGGCCGGGCCGGCTTCCTGACCCGGGCAGCCGCTCCACCACACCCCGAGCCCCACCGGGCCAGCTGGTTGACCCGGGAGCCGCTCCACAACCGACCGAGCTCGGCCGGGCCGGCTTCCTGACCCGGGCGGCCGCTCCACCACACCCCCAGCCCGGCCGGGCCGGCTGCTTTACCGCGGAGGCAGCTCCACCAAAACCGGAGCCCCGCCGGGCCAGCTGGTTGACCCGGGAGCCGCTCCACAACCGACCGAGCTCGGCCGGGCCGGCTTCCTGACCCGGGCGGCCGCTCCACCACACCCCGAGCCCGGCCGGGCCGGCTGCTTTAGCCCGGCGGCCGCTCCACCACAACCGGAGCCCCGCCGGGCCAGCTGGTTGACCCGGGCGGCCGCTCCACCACAGACCGAGCCCGGCCGGGCTGGCCTCCTGACCCGGGCGGCCGCTCCACCACAACCCCAGCCCGGCCGGGCCGGCTGCATTACCCCGGTGGCCGCTCCACCACAACCTGAGCCCCGCCGGGCCAGCTGGTTGACCCGGGCGGCCGCTCCACCACAGACCGAGCCTGGCCGGGCCGGCCTCCTGACCCGGGCGGCCGCTCCAACACACCCCCAGCCCGGCCGGGCCGGCTGCTTTACCCCGGCGGCCGCTCCACCACAACCGGAGCCCCGCCGGCCAGCTGTTTGACCCGGGCGGACGCTCCACAACCGACCGAGCCCGGCCGGGCCGGCTTCCTGACGCGGGCGGCCGCTCCACCACACCCCCAGCCCGGCCGGGCCGGCTGCCTTACCCCGGCGGCCGTACCACCACAACCGGAGCCCCGCCGGGCCAGCTGGTTGACCCGGGAGCCGCTCCACAACCGACCGAGCCCGGCCGGGCCGGCTTCCTGACCCGGGCGGGCGCTCCACCACACCCCGAACCCGGCCGGGCCGGCTGCTTTACCCCGGCGGCCGCTCCACCACAACCGGAGCCCCGCCGGGCCAGCTGGTTGACCCGGGCGACCGCTCCACAACCGACCGAGCCCGGCCGGGCCGGCTTCCTGACCCTGGCGGCCGCTCCACCACACCCCGAGCCCGGCCGGGCCGGCTGCTTTACCCCGGCGGCCGCTCCACCACAACCGGATCCCCGCCGAGCCAGCTGGTTGCCCCGGGCGGCCGCTCCACCACAGACCCAGCCGGGCCGGGCCGGCCTCCTGACCCGGGCTGCCGCTCCACCACACCCCGAGCCCGGCCGGGCCGGCTGCTTTACCCCGGCGGCCGCTCCACCACAACCGGATTCCCGCCGGGCCCGCTGGTTGACCCGGGCGGCCGCTCCACCACAACCCCAGCCCGGCCGGGCCGGCTGCTTTACCCCGGCGGCCGCTCCACCACAACCGGAGCCCCTCCGGGCCAGCTGGTTGACCCTGGCGGCCGCTCCACAACCGACCGATCTTGGCCGGGCCGGCTTCCTGACCAGGGCGGCCGCTCCACCACACCCCGAGCCGGGCCGGGCCGGCTGCTTTACCCCGGCGGCCGCTCCACCACAACCGGATCCCCGCCGGGCCAGCTGGTTGACCCGGGCGGCCGCTCCACTACCGACCGAGCCCGGCCGGGCCGGCTTCCTGACCCGGGCGGCCGCTCCACCACAACCCGAGCCGGGCCGGGCCGGCTGCCTTACCCCGGCGGCCGCTCCACCACAACCGGAGCCCCGCCGGGCCAGCTGGTTGACCCGGGCGGCCGCTCCACAACCGACCGAGCCCGGCCGGGCCGGCTTCCTGACCCCGGCGGCCGCTCCACCACAACCCCAGCCCGGCCGGGCCGGCTGCTTTACCCCGGTTGCCGCTCCACCACAACCGGAGCCCCGCCGGGCCAGCTGGTTGACCCGGGCGGCCGCTCCACCACAGACCCAGCCCCGCCGGGCCAGCCTCCTGACCCGGGCGGCCGCTCCACCACACCCCGAGCCCGGCCGGGCCGGCTGCTTTACCCCGGCGGCCGCTCCACCATAACCGGAGCCCCGCCGGGACAGCTGGTTGACCCGGGCGGCCGCTCCACAACCGACCGAGTCCGGCCGGGCCGGCTTCCTGACCCGGGCGGCCGCTCCACCACTCCCCCAGCATGGCCGGGCCGGCTGCTTTACCGCGGAGGCAGCTCCACCACAACCAGAGCCCCGCCGGGCCAGCTGGTTGACCCGGGAGCCGCTCCACAACCGACCTAGCTCGGCCGGGCCGGCTTCCTGACCCGGGCGGCCGCTCCACCACACCCCGAGCCCGGCCGGGCCGGCTGCTTTACCCCGGCGGCCGCTCCACCACAACCGGAGCCCCGCCGGGCCAGCTGGTTGACCCGGGCGGCCGCTCCACCACAGACCGAGCCTGGCAGGGCCGGCCTCCTGACCCGGGCGGCCGCTCCACCACACCCCCAGCCCGGCCGGGCCGGCTGCTTTACCCCGGCGGCCGCTCCACCACAACCGGAGCCCCGCCGGGCCAGCTGGTTGACCGGGGCGGCCGCTCCACAACCGACCGAGCCCGGCCCGGCCGGCTTCCTGACCCGGGCGGCCGCTCCACCACACCCCGAGCCCGGGCGGGCCGGCTGCTTTACCCCGGCGGCCGCTCCACCACAACCGGATCCCCGCCGGGCCAGCTGGTTGACCCGGGCGGCCGCTCCACCACAGACCCAGCCCGGCCGGGCCGGCCTCCTGACCCGGGCTGCCGCTCCACCACACCCCGAGCCCGGCCGGGCCGGCTGCTTTACCCCGGCGGCCGCTCCACCACAACCGGAGCCCGCTGGGCCAGCTGGTTGACCCGGGCGGCCGTTCCACAACCAACCGAGCCCGGCCGGGCCGGCTTCCTGACCCGGGCAGCCGCTCCACCACACCCCGAGCCCCACCGGGCCAGCTGGTTGACCCGGGAGCCGCTCCACAACCGACCGAGCTCGGCCGGGCCGGCTTCCTGACCCGGGCGGCCGCTCCACCACACCCCCAGCCCGGCCGGGCCGGCTGCTTTACCGCGGAGGCAGCTCCACCAAAACCGGAGCCCCGCCGGGCCAGCTGGTTGACCCGGGAGCCGCTCCACAACCGACCGAGCTCGGCCGGGCCGGCTTCCTGACCCGGGCGGCCGCTCCACCACACCCCGAGCCCGGCCGGGCCGGCTGCTTTAGCCCGGCGGCCGCTCCACCACAACCGGAGCCCCGCCGGGCCAGCTGGTTGACCCGGGCGGCCGCTCCACCACAGACCGAGCCCGGCCGGGCTGGCCTCCTGACCCGGGCGGCCGCTCCACCACAACCCCAGCCCGGCCGGGCCGGCTGCATTACCCCGGTGGCCGCTCCACCACAACCTGAGCCCCGCCGGGCCAGCTGGTTGACCCGGGCGGCCGCTCCACCACAGACCGAGCCTGGCCGGGCCGGCCTCCTGACCCGGGCGGCCGCTCCAACACACCCCCAGCCCGGCCGGGCCGGCTGCTTTACCCCGGCGGCCGCTCCACCACAACCGGAGCCCCGCCGGCCAGCTGTTTGACCCGGGCGGACGCTCCACAACCGACCGAGCCCGGCCGGGCCGGCTTCCTGACGCGGGCGGCCGCTCCACCACACCCCCAGCCCGGCCGGGCCGGCTGCCTTACCCCGGCGGCCGTACCACCACAACCGGAGCCCCGCCGGGCCAGCTGGTTGACCCGGGAGCCGCTCCACAACCGACCGAGCCCGGCCGGGCCGGCTTCCTGACCCGGGCGGGCGCTCCACCACACCCCGAACCCGGCCGGGCCGGCTGCTTTACCCCGGCGGCCGCTCCACCACAACCGGAGCCCCGCCGGGCCAGCTGGTTGACCCGGGCGACCGCTCCACAACCGACCGAGCCCGGCCGGGCCGGCTTCCTGACCCTGGCGGCCGCTCCACCACACCCCGAGCCCGGCCGGGCCGGCTGCTTTACCCCGGCGGCCGCTCCACCACAACCGGATCCCCGCCGAGCCAGCTGGTTGCCCCGGGCGGCCGCTCCACCACAGACCCAGCCGGGCCGGGCCGGCCTCCTGACCCGGGCTGCCGCTCCACCACACCCCGAGCCCGGCCGGGCCGGCTGCTTTACCCCGGCGGCCGCTCCACCACAACCGGATTCCCGCCGGGCCCGCTGGTTGACCCGGGCGGCCGCTCCACCACAACCCCAGCCCGGCCGGGCCGGCTGCTTTACCCCGGCGGCCGCTCCACCACAACCGGAGCCCCTCCGGGCCAGCTGGTTGACCCTGGCGGCCGCTCCACAACCGACCGATCTTGGCCGGGCCGGCTTCCTGACCAGGGCGGCCGCTCCACCACACCCCGAGCCGGGCCGGGCCGGCTGCTTTACCCCGGCGGCCGCTCCACCACAACCGGATCCCCGCCGGGCCAGCTGGTTGACCCGGGCGGCCGCTCCACTACCGACCGAGCCCGGCCGGGCCGGCTTCCTGACCCGGGCGGCCGCTCCACCACAACCCGAGCCGGGCCGGGCCGGCTGCCTTACCCCGGCGGCCGCTCCACCACAACCGGAGCCCCGCCGGGCCAGCTGGTTGACCCGGGCGGCCGCTCCACAACCGACCGAGCCCGGCCGGGCCGGCTTCCTGACCCCGGCGGCCGCTCCACCACAACCCCAGCCCGGCCGGGCCGGCTGCTTTACCCCGGTTGCCGCTCCACCACAACCGGAGCCCCGCCGGGCCAGCTGGTTGACCCGGGCGGCCGCTCCACCACAGACCCAGCCCCGCCGGGCCAGCCTCCTGACCCGGGCGGCCGCTCCACCACACCCCGAGCCCGGCCGGGCCGGCTGCTTTACCCCGGCGGCCGCTCCACCATAACCGGAGCCCCGCCGGGACAGCTGGTTGACCCGGGCGGCCGCTCCACAACCGACCGAGTCCGGCCGGGCCGGCTTCCTGAACCGGGCGGCCGCTCCACCACTCCCCCAGCATGGCCGGGCCGGCTGCTTTACCGCGGAGGCAGCTCCACCACAACCAGAGCCCCGCCGGGCCAGCTGGTTGACCCGGGAGCCGCTCCACAACCGACCTAGCTCGGCCGGGCCGGCTTCCTGACCCGGGCGGCCGCTCCACCACACCCCGAGCCCGGCCGGGCCGGCTGCTTTACCCCGGCGGCCGCTCCACCACAACCGGAGCCCCGCCGGGCCAGCTGGTTGACCCGGGCGGCCGCTCCACCACAGACCGAGCCCGGCCGGGCTGGCCTCCTGACCCGGGCGGCCGCTCCACCACAACCCCAGCCCGGCCGGGCCGGCTGCTTTACCCCGGTGGCCGCTCCACCACAACCGGAGCCCCGCCGGGCCAGCTGGTTGACCCGGGCGGCCGCTCCACCACAGACCGAGCCCCGCCGGGCCGGCCTCCTGACCCGGGCTGGCGCTCCACCACACCCCGAGCCCGGCCGGGCCGGCTGCTTTACCCCGGCGGCCGCTCCACCACAACCGGATCCCCGCCGGGCCAGCTGGTTGACCCGGGAGCCGCTCCACAACCGACCGAGCTCGGCCGGGCCGGCTTCCTGACCCGGGCGGTTGCTCCACCACACCCCCAGCCCGGCCGGGCCGGCTGCTTTACCCCGGCGGCAGCTCCACCACAACCGGAGCCCTGCCGGGCCATCTGGTTGACCCGGGAGCCGCTCCACAACCGACCGAGCTCGGCCGGGCCGGCTTCCTGACCCGGGCGGCCGCTCCACCACACCCCGAGCCGGCCCGGGCCGGCTGCTTTACCCCGGCGGCCGCTCCACCACAACCGGAGCCCCCCCGGGCCAGCTGGTTGACCCGGGCGGCCGCTCCACAACCGACAGAGCCCAGCCGGGCCGGCTTCCTGACCCGGGCGGCCGCTCCACCACACCCCGAGCCCGGCCGGGCCGGCTGCTTAACCCCGGCGGCCGCTCCACCACAACCGGATCCCCGCCGGGCCAGCTGGTTGACCCGGGCGGCCGCTCCACCACAGACCCAGTCCGGCCGGGCCGGCCTCCTGACCCGGGCTGCCGCTCCACCACACCCCGAGGCCGGCCGGGCCGGCTGCTTTACCCCGGCGGACGCTCCACCACAACCGGAGCCCGGTCGGGCCAGCTGGTTGACCCGGGTGGCCGCTCCACAACCAACCGAGCCCGGCCGGGCCGGCTTCCTGACCCGGGCAGCCGCTCCACCACACCCCGAGCCCGGCCGGATCGGCTGCTTTAACCCGGCGGCCGCTCCACAACAACCGGATCCACGCCGGGCCAGCTGGTTGACCCGGGCGGGCCGCTCCACCACAGACCCAGCCCGGCCGGGCCGGCCTCCTGACCCGGGCTGCCGCTCCACCACACCCCGAGCCCGGCCGGGCCGGCTGCTTTACCCCGGCGGCCGCTCCACCACAACCGGAGACCCGCCGGGGCAGCTGGTTGACCCGGACGGCCGCTCCACAACCAACCGAGCCCGGCCGGGCCGGCTTCCTGACCCGGGCAGCCGCTCCACCACACCCCGAGCCCGGCCGGACCGGCTGCTTTACCCCGGCGGCCGCTCCACCACAACCGGAGCCCCGCCGGGCCAGCTGGTTGACCCGGGAGCCGCTCCACAACCGACCGAGCTCGGCCAGGCCGGCTTCCTGACCCGGGCGGCCGCTCCACCACACCCCAAGCTCGGCCGGGCCGGCTGCTTTACCCCGGCGGCAGCTCCACCACAACCGGAGCCCCGCCGGGCCAGCTGGTTGACCCGGGAGCCGCTCCACAACCGACCGAGCTCGGCCAGGCCGGCTTCCTGACCCGGGTGGCCGCTCCACCACACCCCGAGCCGGGCCGGGCCGGCTGCTTTACCCCGGCGGCCGCTCCACCACAACCGGAGCCCCCCCGGGCCAGCTGGTTGACCCGGGCGGCCGCTCCACCACAGACCGAGCCCGGCCGGGCCGGCTTCCTAATTCAGGAGGCCGCTCCACCACACCTCGAGCCGGGCCGGGCCGGCTGCTTTACCCCGGCGGCCGCTCCACCACAACCGGAGCCCCGCCGGGCCAGCTGGTTGACCCGGGCGGCCGCTCCACCACAGACCGAGCCTGGCCGGGCCGGCCTCCTGACCCGGGCGGCCGCTCCAACACACCCCCAGCCCGGCCGGGCCGGCTGCTTTACCCCCGGCGGCGGCTCCACCACAACCGGAGCCCCGCCGGGCCAGCTGGTTGACCCGAGCGGGCGCTCCACAACCGACCGAGCCCGGCCGGGCCGGCTTCCAGACCCGGGCGGCCGCTCCACCACACCTCGAGCCCGGCCGGGCCGGCTGCTTTACCCCGGCGGCCGCTCCACCACAACCGGATCCCCGCCGGGCCAGCTGGTTGACCCGGGCGGCCGCTCCACAACCGACCGAGCCCGGCCGGGCCGGCTTCCTGACCCCGGCGGCCGCTCCACCACAACCCCAGCCCGGCCGGGCCGGCTGCCTTACCCCGGCGGCCGCTCCACCACAACCGGATCCCCGCCGGGCCAGCTGGTTGACCCGGGCGGCCGCTCCACCACAGACCCAGCCCGGCCGGGCCGGCCTCCTGACCCGGGCTGCCGCTCCACCACACCCCGAGGCCGGCCGGGCCGGCTGCTTTACCCCGGCGGCCGCTCCACCACAACCGGAGCCCCGTCGGGCCAGCTGGTTGACCCGGGTGGCCGCTCCACAACCAACCGAGCCCGGCCGGGCCGGCTTCCTGACCCGGGCAGCCGCTCCACCACACCCCGAGCCCGGCCGGACCGGCTGCTTTACCCCGGCGGCCGCTCCACCACAACCGGAGCCCCGCCGGGCCAGCTGGTTGACCCGGGAGCCGCTCCACAACCGACCGAGCTCGGCCAGGCCGGCTTCCTGACCCGGGCGGCCGCTCCACCACACCCCAAGCCCGGCCGGGCCGGCTGCTTTACCCCCGGCGGCAGCTCCACCACAACCGAAGCCCCGCCGGGCCAGCTGGTTGACCCGGGAGCCGCTCCACAACCGACCGAGCTCGGCCAGGCCGGCTTCCTGACCCGGGTGGCCGCTCCACCACACCCCGAGCCGGGCCGGGCCGGCTGCTTTACCCCGGCGGCCGCTCCACCACAACCGGAGCCCCCCCGGGCCAGCTGGTTGACCCGGGCGGCCGCTCCACCACAGACCGAGCCCGGCCGGGCCGGCTTCCTAATTCAGGAGGCCTCTCCACCACACCTCGAGCCGGGCCGGGCCGGCTGCTTTACCCCGGCGGCCGCTCCACCACAACCGGAGCCCCGCCGGGCCAGCTGGTTGACCCGGGCGGCCGCTCCACCACAGACCGAGCCTGGCCGGGCCGGCCTCCTGACCCGGGCGGCCGCTCCAACACACCCCCAGCCCGGCCGGGCCGGCTGCTTTACCCCGGCGGCCGCTCCACCACAACCGGAGCCCCGCCGGGCCAGCTGGTTGACCCGAGCGGGCGCTCCACAACCGACCGAGCCCGGCCGGGCCGGCTTCCAGACCCGGGCGGCCGCTCCACCACACCTCGAGCCCGGCCGGGCCGGCTGCTTTACCCCGGCGGCCGCTCCACCACAACCGGATCCCCGCCGGGCCAGCTGGTTGACCCGGGCGGCCGCTCCACAACCGAACGAGCCCGGCCGGGCCGGCTTCCTGACCCCGGCGGCCGCTCCACCACAACCCCAGCCCGGCCGGGCCGGCTGCCTTACCCCGGCGGCCGCTCCACCACAACCGGAGCCCCGCCGGGCCAGCTGGTTGACCCGGGAGCCGCTCCACAACCGACCGAGCCTGGCCGGGCCGGCTTCCTGACCCGGGCGGCCGCTCCACCACACCCCGAGCCGGGCCGGGCCGGCTGCTTTACCCCGGCGGCCGCTCCACCACAACCGGAGCCCCGCCGGGCCAGCTGGTTGACCCGGGCGGCCGCTCCACCACAGACCGAGCCTGGCAGGGCCGGCCTCCTGACCCGGGCGGCCGCTCCACCACACCCCCAGCCCGGCCGGGCCGGCTGCTTTACCCCGGCGGCCGCTCCACCACAACCGGAGCCCCGCCGGGCCAGCTGGTTGACCGGGGCGGCCGCTCCACAACCGACCGAGCCCGGCCCGGCCGGCTTCCTGACCCGGGCGGCCGCTCCACCACACCCCGAGCCCGGGCGGGCCGGCTGCTTTACCCCGGCGGCCGCTCCACCACAACCGGATCCCCGCCGGGCCAGCTGGTTGACCCGGGCGGCCGCTCCACCACAGACCCAGCCCGGCCGGGCCGGCCTCCTGACCCGGGCTGCCGCTCCACCACACCCCGAGCCCGGCCGGGCCGGCTGCTTTACCCCGGCGGCCGCTCCACCACAACCGGAGCCCGCTGGGCCAGCTGGTTGACCCGGGCGGCCGTTCCACAACCAACCGAGCCCGGCCGGGCCGGCTTCCTGACCCGGGCAGCCGCTCCACCACACCCCGAGCCCCACCGGGCCAGCTGGTTGACCCGGGAGCCGCTCCACAACCGACCGAGCTCGGCCGGGCCGGCTTCCTGACCCGGGCGGCCGCTCCACCACACCCCCAGCCCGGCCGGGCCGGCTGCTTTACCGCGGAGGCAGCTCCACCAAAACCGGAGCCCCGCCGGGCCAGCTGGTTGACCCGGGAGCCGCTCCACAACCGACCGAGCTCGGCCGGGCCGGCTTCCTGACCCGGGCGGCCGCTCCACCACACCCCGAGCCCGGCCGGGCCGGCTGCTTTAGCCCGGCGGCCGCTCCACCACAACCGGAGCCCCGCCGGGCCAGCTGGTTGACCCGGGCGGCCGCTCCACCACAGACCGAGCCCGGCCGGGCTGGCCTCCTGACCCGGGCGGCCGCTCCACCACAACCCCAGCCCGGCCGGGCCGGCTGCTTTACCCCGGTGGCCGCTCCACCACAACCGGAGCCCCGCCGGGCCAGCTGGTTGACCCGGGCGGCCGCTCCACCACAGACCGAGCCCCGCCGGGCCGGCCTCCTGACCCGGGCTGGCGCTCCACCACACCCCGAGCCCGGCCGGGCCGGCTGCTTTACCCCGGCGGCCGCTCCACCACAACCGGATTCCCGCCGGGCCCGCTGGTTGACCCGGGCGGCCGCTCCACCACAACCCCAGCCCGGCCGGGCCGGCTGCTTTACCCCGGCGGCCGCTCCACCACAACCGGAGCCCCTCCGGGCCAGCTGGTTGACCCTGGCGGCCGCTCCACAACCGACCGATCTTGGCCGGGCCGGCTTCCTGACCAGGGCGGCCGCTCCACCACACCCCGAGCCGGGCCGGGCCGGCTGCTTTACCCCGGCGGCCGCTCCACCACAACCGGATCCCCGCCGGGCCAGCTGGTTGACCCGGGCGGCCGCTCCACTACCGACCGAGCCCGGCCGGGCCGGCTTCCTGACCCGGGCGGCCGCTCCACCACAACCCGAGCCGGGCCGGGCCGGCTGCCTTACCCCGGCTGCCGCTCCACCACAACCGGAGCCCCGCCGGGCCAGCTGGTTGACCCGGGCGGCCGCTCCACAACCGACCGAGCCCGGCCGGGCCGGCTTCCTGACCCCGGCGGCCGCTCCACCACAACCCCAGCCCGGCCGGGCCGGCTGCTTTACCCCGGTTGCCGCTCCACCACAACCGGAGCCCCGCCGGGCCAGCTGGTTGACCCGGGCGGCCGCTCCACCACAGACCCAGCCCCGCCGGGCCAGCCTCCTGACCCGGGCGGCCGCTCCACCACACCCCGAGCCCGGCCGGGCCGGCTGCTTTACCCCGGCGGCCGCTCCACCATAACCGGAGCCCCGCCGGGACAGCTGGTTGACCCGGGCGGCCGCTCCACAACCGACCGAGTCCGGCCGGGCCGGCTTCCTGACCCGGGCGGCCGCTCCACCACTCCCCCAGCATGGCCGGGCCGGCTGCTTTACCGCGGAGGCAGCTCCACCACAACCAGAGCCCCGCCGGGCCAGCTGGTTGACCCGGGAGCCGCTCCACAACCGACCTAGCTCGGCCGGGCCGGCTTCCTGACCCGGGCGGCCGCTCCACCACACCCCGAGCCCGGCCGGGCCGGCTGCTTTACCCCGGCGGCCGCTCCACCACAACCGGAGCCCCGCCGGGCCAGCTGGTTGACCCGGGCGGCCGCTCCACCACAGACCGAGCCCGGCCGGGCTGGCCTCCTGACCCGGGCGGCCGCTCCACCACAACCCCAGCCCGGCCGGGCCGGCTGCTTTACCCCGGTGGCCGCTCCACCACAACCGGAGCCCCGCCGGGCCAGCTGGTTGACCCGGGCGGCCGCTCCACCACAGACCGAGCCCCGCCGGGCCGGCCTCCTGACCCGGGCTGGCGCTCCACCACACCCCGAGCCCGGCCGGGCCGGCTGCTTTACCCCGGCGGCCGCTCCACCACAACCGGACCCCGCCGGGCCAGCTGGTTGACCCGGGAGCCGCTCCACAACCGACCGAGCTCGGCCGGGCCGGCTTCCTGACCCGGGCGGTTGCTCCACCACACCCCCAGCCCGGCCGGGCCGGCTGCTTTACCCCGGCGGCAGCTCCACCACAACCGGAGCCCTGCCGGGCCATCTGGTTGACCCGGGAGCCGCTCCACAACCGACCGAGCTCGGCCGGGCCGGCTTCCTGACCCGGGCGGCCGCTCCACCACACCCCGAGCCGGCCCGGGCCGGCTGCTTTACCCCGGCGGCCGCTCCACCACAACCGGAGCCCCCCCGGGCCAGCTGGTTGACCCGGGCGGCCGCTCCACAACCGACAGAGCCCAGCCGGGCCGGCTTCCTGACCCGGGCGGCCGCTCCACCACACCCCGAGCCCGGCCGGGCCGGCTGCTTAACCCCGGCGGCCGCTCCACCACAACCGGATCCCCGCCGGGCCAGCTGGTTGACCCGGGCGGCCGCTCCACCACAGACCCAGTCCGGCCGGGCCGGCCTCCTGACCCGGGCTGCCGCTCCACCACACCCCGAGGCCGGCCGAGCCGGCTGCTTTACCCCGGCGGACGCTCCACCACAACCGGAGCCCGGTCGGGCCAGCTGGTTGACCCGGGTGGCCGCTCCACAACCAACCGAGCCCGGCCGGGCCGGCTTCCTGACCCGGGCAGCCGCTCCACCACACCCCGAGCCCGGCCGGATCGGCTGCTTTAACCCGGCGGCCGCTCCACAACAACCGGATCCACGCCGGGCCAGCTGGTTGACCCGGGCGGCCGCTCCACCACAGACCCAGCCCGGCCGGGCCGGCCTCCTGACCCGGGCTGCCGCTCCACCACACCCCGAGCCCGGCCGGGCCGGCTGCTTTACCCCGGCGGCCGCTCCACCACAACCGGAGACCCGCCGGGGCAGCTGGTTGACCCGGACGGCCGCTCCACAACCAACCGAGCCCGGCCGGGCCGGCTTCCTGACCCGGGCAGCCGCTCCACCACACCCCGAGCCCGGCCGGACCGGCTGCTTTACCCCGGCGGCCGCTCCACCACAACCGGAGCCCCGCCGGGCCAGCTGGTTGACCCGGGAGCCGCTCCACAACCGACCGAGCTCGGCCAGGCCGGCTTCCTGACCCGGGCGGCCGCTCCACCACACCCCAAGCTCGGCCGGGCCGGCTGCTTTACCCCGGCGGCAGCTCCACCACAACCGGAGCCCCGCCGGGCCAGCTGGTTGACCCGGGAGCCGCTCCACAACCGACCGAGCTCGGCCAGGCCGGCTTCCTGACCCGGGTGGCCGCTCCACCACACCCCGAGCCGGGCCGGGCCGGCTGCTTTACCCCGGCGGCCTCTCCACCACAACCGGAGCCCCCCCGGGCCAGCTGGTTGACCCGGGCGGCCGCTCCACCACAGACCGAGCCCGGCCGGGCCGGCTTCCTAATTCAGGAGGCCGCTCCACCACACCTCGAGCCGGGCCGGGCCGGCTGCTTTACCCCGGCGGCCGCTCCACCACAACCGGAGCCCCGCCGGGCCAGCTGGTTGACCCGGGCGGCCGCTCCACCACAGACCGAGCCTGGCCGGGCCGGCCTCCTGACCCGGGCGGCCGCTCCAACACACCCCCAGCCCGGCCGGGCCGGCTGCTTTACCCCGGCGGCGGCTCCACCACAACCGGAGCCCCGCCGGGCCAGCTGGTTGACCCGAGCGGGCGCTCCACAACCGACCGAGCCCGGCCGGGCCGGCTTCCAGACCCGGGCGGCCGCTCCACCACACCTCGAGCCCGGCCGGGCCGGCTGCTTTACCCCGGCGGCCGCTCCACCAAAACCGGATCCCCGCCGGGCCAGCTGGTTGACCCGGGCGGCCGCTCCACAACCGACCGAGCCCGGCCGGGCCGGCTTCCTGACCCCGGCGGCCGCTCCACCACAACCCCAGCCCGGCCGGGCCGGCTGCCTTACCCCGGCGGCCGCTCCACCACAACCGGATCCCCGCCGGGCCAGCTGGTTGACCCGGGCGGCCGCTCCACCACAGACCCAGCCCGGCCGGGCCGGCCTCCTGACCCGGGCTGCCGCTCCACCACACCCCGAGGCCGGCCGGGCCGGCTGCTTTACCCCGGCGGCCGCTCCACCACAACCGGAGCCCCGTCGGGCCAGCTGGTTGACCCGGGTGGCCGCTCCACAACCAACCGAGCCCGGCCGGGCCGGCTTCCTGACCCGGGCAGCCGCTCCACCACACCCCGAGCCCGGCCGGACCGGCTGCTTTACCCCGGCGGCCGCTCCACCACAACCGGAGCCCCGCCGGGCCAGCTGGTTGACCCGGGAGCCGCTCCACAACCGACCGAGCTCGGCCAGGCCGGCTTCCTGACCCGGGCGGCCGCTCCACCACACCCCAAGCCCGGCCGGGCCGGCTGCTTTACCCCGGCGGCAGCTCCACCACAACCGAAGCCCCGCCGGGCCAGCTGGTTGACCCGGGAGCCGCTCCACAACCGACCGAGCTCGGCCAGGCCGGCTTCCTGACCCGGGTGGCCGCTCCACCACACCCCGAGCCGGGCCGGGCCGGCTGCTTTACCCCGGCGGCCGCTCCACCACAACCGGAGCCCCCCCGGGCCAGCTGGTTGACCCGGGCGGCCGCTCCACCACAGACCGAGCCCGGCCGGGCCGGCTTCCTAATTCAGGAGGCCTCTCCACCACACCTCGAGCCGGGCCGGGCCGGCTGCTTTACCCCGGCGGCCGCTCCACCACAACCGGAGCCCCGCCGGGCCAGCTGGTTGACCCGGGCGGCCGCTCCACCACAGACCGAGCCTGGCCGGGCCGGCCTCCTGACCCGGGCGGCCGCTCCAACACACCCCCAGCCCGGCCGGGCCGGCTGCTTTACCCCGGCGGCCGCTCCACCACAACCGGAGCCCCGCCGGGCCAGCTGGTTGACCCGAGCGGGCGCTCCACAACCGACCGAGCCCGGCCGGGCCGGCTTCCAGACCCGGGCGGCCGCTCCACCACACCTCGAGCCCGGCCGGGCCGGCTGCTTTACCCCGGCGGCCGCTCCACCACAACCGGATCCCCGCCGGGCCAGCTGGTTGACCCGGGCGGCCGCTCCACAACCGAACGAGCCCGGCCGGGCCGGCTTCCTGACCCCGGCGGCCGCTCCACCACAACCCCAGCCCGGCCGGGCCGGCTGCCTTACCCCGGCGGCCGCTCCACCACAACCGGAGCCCCGCCGGGCCAGCTGGTTGACCCGGGAGCCGCTCCACAACCGACCGAGCCTGGCCGGGCCGGCTTCCTGACCCGGGCGGCCGCTCCACCACACCCCGAGCCGGGCCGGGCCGGCTGCTTTACCCCGGCGGCCGCTCCACCACAACCGGAGCCCCGCCGGGCCAGCTGGTTGACCCGGGCGGCCGCTCCACCACAGACCGAGCCTGGCAGGGCCGGCCTCCTGACCCGGGCGGCCGCTCCACCACACCCCCAGCCCGGCCGGGCCGGCTGCTTTACCCCGGCGGCCGCTCCACCACAACCGGAGCCCCGCCGGGCCAGCTGGTTGACCGGGGCGGCCGCTCCACAACCGACCGAGCCCGGCCCGGCCGGCTTCCTGACCCGGGCGGCCGCTCCACCACACCCCGAGCCCGGGCGGGCCGGCTGCTTTACCCCGGCGGCCGCTCCACCACAACCGGATCCCCGCCGGGCCAGCTGGTTGACCCGGGCGGCCGCTCCACCACAGACCCAGCCCGGCCGGGCCGGCCTCCTGACCCGGGCTGCCGCTCCACCACACCCCGAGCCCGGCCGGGCCGGCTGCTTTACCCCGGCGGCCGCTCCACCACAACCGGAGCCCGCTGGGCCAGCTGGTTGACCCGGGCGGCCGTTCCACAACCAACCGAGCCCGGCCGGGCCGGCTTCCTGACCCGGGCAGCCGCTCCACCACACCCCGAGCCCCACCGGGCCAGCTGGTTGACCCGGGAGCCGCTCCACAACCGACCGAGCTCGGCCGGGCCGGCTTCCTGACCCGGGCGGCCGCTCCACCACACCCCCAGCCCGGCCGGGCCGGCTGCTTTACCGCGGAGGCAGCTCCACCAAAACCGGAGCCCCGCCGGGCCAGCTGGTTGACCCGGGAGCCGCTCCACAACCGACCGAGCTCGGCCGGGCCGGCTTCCTGACCCGGGCGGCCGCTCCACCACACCCCGAGCCCGGCCGGGCCGGCTGCTTTAGCCCGGCGGCCGCTCCACCACAACCGGAGCCCCGCCGGGCCAGCTGGTTGACCCGGGCGGCCGCTCCACCACAGACCGAGCCCGGCCGGGCTGGCCTCCTGACCCGGGCGGCCGCTCCACCACAACCCCAGCCCGGCCGGGCCGGCTGCTTTACCCCGGTGGCCGCTCCACCACAACCGGAGCCCCGCCGGGCCAGCTGGTTGACCCGGGCGGCCGCTCCACCACAGACCGAGCCCCGCCGGGCCGGCCTCCTG
Source organism: Artibeus lituratus (assembly GCA_038363175.2). Classification (NCBI taxonomy): domain Eukaryota; kingdom Metazoa; phylum Chordata; class Mammalia; order Chiroptera; family Phyllostomidae; genus Artibeus; species Artibeus lituratus. The sequence goes on along the minus strand of JBAWUR020000071.1, from coordinate 125,892 downwards.
ACCCGGGCTGGCGCTCCACCACACCCCGAGCCCGGCCGGGCCGGCTGCTTTACCCCGGCGGCCGCTCCACCATAACCGGAGCCCCGCCGGGCCAGCTGGTTGACCCGGGAGCCGCTCCACAACCGACCGAGCTCGGCCGGGCCGGCTTCCTGATCCGGGCGGCCGCTCCACCACACCCCGAGCCGGGCCGGGCCGGCTGCTTTACCCCGGCGGCCGCTCCACCACAACCGGATCCCCGCCGGGCCAGCTGGTTGACCCGGGCGGCCGCTCCACCACAGACCCAGCCCGGCCGGGCCGGCCTCCTGACCCGGGCTGCCGCTCCACCACACCCCGAGCCCGGCCGGGCCGGCTGCTTTACCCCGGCGGCCGCTCCACCACAACCGGAGCCCGCTGGGCCAGCTGGTTGACCCGGGCGGCCGTTCCACAACCAACCGAGCCCGGCCGGGCCGGCTTCCTGACCCGGGCAGCCGCTCCACCACACCCCGAGCCCCACCGGGCCAGCTGGTTGACCCGGGAGCCGCTCCACAACCGACCGAGCTCGGCCGGGCCGGCTTCCTGACCCGGGCGGCCGCTCCACCACACCCCCAGCCCGGCCGGGCCGGCTGCTTTACCCCGGCGGCCGCTCCACCACAACCGGATCCCCGCCGGGCCAGCTGGTTGACCCGGGCGGCCGCTCCACAACCGACCGAGCCCGGCCGGGCCGGCTTCCTGACCCCGGCGGCCGCTCCACCACAACCCCAGCCCGGCCGGGCCGGCTGCCTTACCCCGGCGGCCGCTCCACCACAACCGGATCCCCGCCGGGCCAGCTGGTTGACCCGGGCGGCCGCTCCACCACAGACCCAGCCCGGCCGGGCCGGCCTCCTGACCCGGGCTGCCGCTCCACCACACCCCGAGGCCGGCCGGGCCGGCTGCTTTACCCCGGCGGCCGCTCCACCACAACCGGAGCCCCGTCGGGCCAGCTGGTTGACCCGGGTGGCCGCTCCACAACCAACCGAGCCCGGCCGGGCCGGCTTCCTGACCCGGGCAGCCGCTCCACCACACCCCGAGCCCGGCCGGACCGGCTGCTTTACCCCGGCGGCCGCTCCACCACAACCGGAGCCCCGCCGGGCCAGCTGGTTGACCCGGGAGCCGCTCCACAACCGACCGAGCTCGGCCAGGCCGGCTTCCTGACCCGGGCGGCCGCTCCACCACACCCCAAGCCCGGCCGGGCCGGCTGCTTTACCCCGGCGGCAGCTCCACCACAACCGAAGCCCCGCCGGGCCAGCTGGTTGACCCGGGAGCCGCTCCACAACCGACCGAGCTCGGCCAGGCCGGCTTCCTGACCCGGGTGGCCGCTCCACCACACCCCGAGCCGGGCCGGGCCGGCTGCTTTACCCCGGCGGCCGCTCCACCACAACCGGAGCCCCCCCGGGCCAGCTGGTTGACCCGGGCGGCCGCTCCACCACAGACCGAGCCCGGCCGGGCCGGCTTCCTAATTCAGGAGGCCTCTCCACCACACCTCGAGCCGGGCCGGGCCGGCTGCTTTACCCCGGCGGCCGCTCCACCACAACCGGAGCCCCGCCGGGCCAGCTGGTTGACCCGGGCGGCCGCTCCACCACAGACCGAGCCTGGCCGGGCCGGCCTCCTGACCCGGGCGGCCGCTCCAACACACCCCCAGCCCGGCCGGGCCGGCTGCTTTACCCCGGCGGCCGCTCCACCACAACCGGAGCCCCGCCGGGCCAGCTGGTTGACCCGAGCGGGCGCTCCACAACCGACCGAGCCCGGCCGGGCCGGCTTCCAGACCCGGGCGGCCGCTCCACCACACCTCGAGCCCGGCCGGGCCGGCTGCTTTACCCCGGCGGCCGCTCCACCACAACCGGATCCCCGCCGGGCCAGCTGGTTGACCCGGGCGGCCGCTCCACAACCGAACGAGCCCGGCCGGGCCGGCTTCCTGACCCCGGCGGCCGCTCCACCACAACCCCAGCCCGGCCGGGCCGGCTGCCTTACCCCGGCGGCCGCTCCACCACAACCGGAGCCCCGCCGGGCCAGCTGGTTGACCCGGGAGCCGCTCCACAACCGACCGAGCCTGGCCGGGCCGGCTTCCTGACCCGGGCGGCCGCTCCACCACACCCCGAGCCGGGCCGGGCCGGCTGCTTTACCCCGGCGGCCGCTCCACCACAACCGGAGCCCCGCCGGGCCAGCTGGTTGACCCGGGCGGCCGCTCCACCACAGACCGAGCCTGGCAGGGCCGGCCTCCTGACCCGGGCGGCCGCTCCACCACACCCCCAGCCCGGCCGGGCCGGCTGCTTTACCCCGGCGGCCGCTCCACCACAACCGGAGCCCCGCCGGGCCAGCTGGTTGACCGGGGCGGCCGCTCCACAACCGACCGAGCCCGGCCCGGCCGGCTTCCTGACCCGGGCGGCCGCTCCACCACACCCCGAGCCCGGGCGGGCCGGCTGCTTTACCCCGGCGGCCGCTCCACCACAACCGGATCCCCGCCGGGCCAGCTGGTTGACCCGGGCGGCCGCTCCACCACAGACCCAGCCCGGCCGGGCCGGCCTCCTGACCCGGGCTGCCGCTCCACCACACCCCGAGCCCGGCCGGGCCGGCTGCTTTACCCCGGCGGCCGCTCCACCACAACCGGAGCCCGCTGGGCCAGCTGGTTGACCCGGGCGGCCGTTCCACAACCAACCGAGCCCGGCCGGGCCGGCTTCCTGACCCGGGCAGCCGCTCCACCACACCCCGAGCCCCACCGGGCCAGCTGGTTGACCCGGGAGCCGCTCCACAACCGACCGAGCTCGGCCGGGCCGGCTTCCTGACCCGGGCGGCCGCTCCACCACACCCCCAGCCCGGCCGGGCCGGCTGCTTTACCGCGGAGGCAGCTCCACCAAAACCGGAGCCCCGCCGGGCCAGCTGGTTGACCCGGGAGCCGCTCCACAACCGACCGAGCTCGGCCGGGCCGGCTTCCTGACCCGGGCGGCCGCTCCACCACACCCCGAGCCCGGCCGGGCCGGCTGCTTTAGCCCGGCGGCCGCTCCACCACAACCGGAGCCCCGCCGGGCCAGCTGGTTGACCCGGGCGGCCGCTCCACCACAGACCGAGCCCGGCCGGGCTGGCCTCCTGACCCGGGCGGCCGCTCCACCACAACCCCAGCCCGGCCGGGCCGGCTGCTTTACCCCGGTGGCCGCTCCACCACAACCGGAGCCCCGCCGGGCCAGCTGGTTGACCCGGGCGGCCGCTCCACCACAGACCGAGCCCCGCCGGGCCGGCCTCCTGACCCGGGCTGGCGCTCCACCACACCCCGAGCCCGGCCGGGCCGGCTGCTTTACCCCGGCGGCCGCTCCACCATAACCGGAGCCCCGCCGGGCCAGCTGGTTGACCCGGGAGCCGCTCCACAACCGACCGAGCTCGGCCGGGCCGGCTTCCTGATCCGGGCGGCCGCTCCACCACACCCCGAGCCGGGCCGGGCCGGCTGCTTTACCCCGGCGGCCGCTCCACCACAACCGGATCCCCGCCGGGCCAGCTGGTTGACCCGGGCGGCCGCTCCACCACAGACCCAGCCCGGCCGGGCCGGCCTCCTGACCCGGGCTGCCGCTCCACCACACCCCGAGCCCGGCCGGGCCGGCTGCTTTACCCCGGCGGCCGCTCCACCACAACCGGAGCCCGCTGGGCCAGCTGGTTGACCCGGGCGGCCGTTCCACAACCAACCGAGCCCGGCCGGGCCGGCTTCCTGACCCGGGCAGCCGCTCCACCACACCCCGAGCCCCACCGGGCCAGCTGGTTGACCCGGGAGCCGCTCCACAACCGACCGAGCTCGGCCGGGCCGGCTTCCTGACCCGGGCGGCCGCTCCACCACACCCCCAGCCCGGCCGGGCCGGCTGCTTTACCGCGGAGGCAGCTCCACCAAAACCGGAGCCACGCCGGGCCAGCTGGTTGACCCGGGAGCCGCTCCACAACCGACCGAGCTCGGCCGGGCCGGCTTCCTGACCCGGGCGGCCGCTCCACCACACCCCGAGCCCGGCCGGGCCGGCTGCTTTAGCCCGGCGGCCGCTCCACCACAACCGGAGCCCCGCCGGGCCAGCTGGTTGACCCGGGCGGCCGCTCCACCACAGACCGAGCCCGGCCTGGCTGGCCTCCTGACCCGGGCGGCCGCTCCACCACACCCCCAGCCCGGCCGGGCCGGCTGCCTTACCCCGGCGGCCGCACCACCACAACCGGAGCCCCGCCGGGCCAGCTGGTTGACCCGGGAGCCGCTCCACAACCGACCGAGCCCGGCCGGGCCGGCTTCCTGACCCGGGCGGCCGCTCCACCACACCCCGAACCCGGCCGGGCCGGCTGCTTTACCCCGGCGGCCGCTCCACCACAACCGGAGCCCCGCCGGGCCAGCTGGTTGACCCGGGCGACCGCTCCACAACCGACCGAGCCCGGCCGGGCCGGCTTCCTGACCCTGGCGGCCGCTCCACCACACCCCGAGCCCGGCCGGGCCGGCTGCTTTACCCCGGCGGCCGCTCCACCACAACCGGATCCCCGCCGAGCCAGCTGGTTGACCCGGGCGGCCGCTCCACCACAGACCCAGCCGGGCCGGGCCGGCCTCCTGACCCGGGCTGCCGCTCCACCACACCCCGAGCCCGGCCGGGCCGGCTGCTTTACCCCGGCGGCCGCTCCACCACAACCGGAGCCCCCCCGGGCCAGCTGGTTGACCCGGGCGGCCGCTCCACCACAGACCGAGCCCGGCCGGGCCGGCTTCCTAATTCAGGAGGCCGCTCCACCACACCTCGAGCCGGGCCGGGCCGGCTGCTTTACCCCGGCGGCCGCTCCACCACAACCGGAGCCCCGCCGGGCCAGCTGGTTGACCCGGGCGGCCGCTCCACCACAGACCGAGCCTGGCCGGGCCGGCCTCCTGACCCGGGCGGCCGCTCCAACACACCCCCAGCCCGGCCGGGCCGGCTGCTTTACCCCGGCGGCGGCTCCACCACAACCGGAGCCCCGCCGGGCCAGCTGGTTGACCCGAGCGGGCGCTCCACAACCGACCGAGCCCGGCCGGGCCGGCTTCCAGACCCGGGCGGCCGCTCCACCACACCTCGAGCCCGGCCGGGCCGGCTGCTTTACCCCGGCGGCCGCTCCACCACAACCGGATCCCCGCCGGGCCAGCTGGTTGACCCGGGCGGCCGCTCCACAACCGACCGAGCCCGGCCGGGCCGGCTTCCTGACCCCGGCGGCCGCTCCACCACAACCCCAGCCCGGCCGGGCCGGCTGCCTTACCCCGGCGGCCGCTCCACCACAACCGGATCCCCGCCGGGCCAGCTGGTTGACCCGGGCGGCCGCTCCACCACAGACCCAGCCCGGCCGGGCCGGCCTCCTGACCCGGGCTGCCGCTCCACCACACCCCGAGGCCGGCCGGGCCGGCTGCTTTACCCCGGCGGCCGCTCCACCACAACCGGAGCCCCGTCGGGCCAGCTGGTTGACCCGGGTGGCCGCTCCACAACCAACCGAGCCCGGCCGGGCCGGCTTCCTGACCCGGGCAGCCGCTCCACCACACCCCGAGCCCGGCCGGACCGGCTGCTTTACCCCGGCGGCCGCTCCACCACAACCGGAGCCCCGCCGGGCCAGCTGGTTGACCCGGGAGCCGCTCCACAACCGACCGAGCTCGGCCAGGCCGGCTTCCTGACCCGGGCGGCCGCTCCACCACACCCCAAGCCCGGCCGGGCCGGCTGCTTTACCCCGGCGGCAGCTCCACCACAACCGAAGCCCCGCCGGGCCAGCTGGTTGACCCGGGAGCCGCTCCACAACCGACCGAGCTCGGCCAGGCCGGGTTCCTGACCCGGGTGGCCGCTCCACCACACCCCGAGCCGGGCCGGGCCGGCTGCTTTACCCCGGCGGCCGCTCCACCACAACCGGAGCCCCCCCGGGCCAGCTGGTTGACCCGGGCGGCCGCTCCACCACAGACCGAGCCCGGCCGGGCCGGCTTCCTAATTCAGGAGGCCTCTCCACCACACCTCGAGCCGGGCCGGGCCGGCTGCTTTACCCCGGCGGCCGCTCCACCACAACCGGAGCCCCGCCGGGCCAGCTGGTTGACCCGGGCGGCCGCTCCACCACAGACCGAGCCTGGCCGGGCCGGCCTCCTGACCCGGGCGGCCGCTCCAACACACCCCCAGCCCGGCCGGGCCGGCTGCTTTACCCCGGCGGCCGCTCCACCACAACCGGAGCCCCGCCGGGCCAGCTGGTTGACCCGAGCGGGCGCTCCACAACCGACCGAGCCCGGCCGGGCCGGCTTCCAGACCCGGGCGGCCGCTCCACCACACCTCGAGCCCGGCCGGGCCGGCTGCTTTACCCCGGCGGCCGCTCCACCACAACCGGATCCCCGCCGGGCCAGCTGGTTGACCCGGGCGGCCGCTCCACAACCGAACGAGCCCGGCCGGGCCGGCTTCCTGACCCCGGCGGCCGCTCCACCACAACCCCAGCCCGGCCGGGCCGGCTGCCTTACCCCGGCGGCCGCTCCACCACAACCGGAGCCCCGCCGGGCCAGCTGGTTGACCCGGGAGCCGCTCCACAACCGACCGAGCCTGGCCGGGCCGGCTTCCTGACCCGGGCGGCCGCTCCACCACACCCCGAGCCGGGCCGGGCCGGCTGCTTTACCCCGGCGGCCGCTCCACCACAACCGGAGCCCCGCCGGGCCAGCTGGTTGACCCGGGCGGCCGCTCCACCACAGACCGAGCCTGGCAGGGCCGGCCTCCTGACCCGGGCGGCCGCTCCACCACACCCCCAGCCCGGCCGGGCCGGCTGCTTTACCCCGGCGGCCGCTCCACCACAACCGGAGCCCCGCCGGGCCAGCTGGTTGACCGGGGCGGCCGCTCCACAACCGACCGAGCCCGGCCCGGCCGGCTTCCTGACCCGGGCGGCCGCTCCACCACACCCCGAGCCCGGGCGGGCCGGCTGCTTTACCCCGGCGGCCGCTCCACCACAACCGGATCCCCGCCGGGCCAGCTGGTTGACCCGGGCGGCCGCTCCACCACAGACCCAGCCCGGCCGGGCCGACCTCCTGACCCGGGCTGCCGCTCCACCACACCCCGAGCCCGGCCGGGCCGGCTGCTTTACCCCGGCGGCCGCTCCACCACAACCGGAGCCCGCTGGGCCAGCTGGTTGACCCGGGCGGCCGTTCCACAACCAACCGAGCCCGGCCGGGCCGGCTTCCTGACCCGGGCAGCCGCTCCACCACACCCCGAGCCCCACCGGGCCAGCTGGTTGACCCGGGAGCCGCTCCACAACCGACCGAGCTCGGCCGGGCCGGCTTCCTGACCCGGGCGGCCGCTCCACCACACCCCCAGCCCGGCCGGGCCGGCTGCTTTACCGCGGAGGCAGCTCCACCAAAACCGGAGCCCCGCCGGGCCAGCTGGTTGACCCGGGAGCCGCTCCACAACCGACCGAGCTCGGCCGGGCCGGCTTCCTGACCCGGGCGGCCGCTCCACCACACCCCGAGCCCGGCCGGGCCGGCTGCTTTAGCCCGGCGGCCGCTCCACCACAACCGGAGCCCCGCCGGGCCAGCTGGTTGACCCGGGCGGCCGCTCCACCACAGACCGAGCCCGGCCGGGCTGGCCTCCTGACCCGGGCGGCCGCTCCACCACAACCCCAGCCCGGCCGGGCCGGCTGCTTTACCCCGGTGGCCGCTCCACCACAACCGGAGCCCCGCCGGGCCAGCTGGTTGACCCGGGCGGCCGCTCCACCACAGACCGAGCCCCGCCGGGCCGGCCTCCTGACCCGGGCTGGCGCTCCACCACACCCCGAGCCCGGCCGGGCCGGCTGCTTTACCCCGGCGGCCGCTCCACCATAACCGGAGCCCCGCCGGGCCAGCTGGTTGACCCGGGAGCCGCTCCACAACCGACCGAGCTCGGCCGGGCCGGCTTCCTGATCCGGGCGGCCGCTCCACCACACCCCGAGCCGGGCCGGGCCGGCTGCTTTACCCCGGCGGCCGCTCCACCACAACCGGATCCCCGCCGGGCCAGCTGGTTGACCCGGGCGGCCGCTCCACCACAGACCCAGCCCGGCCGGGCCGGCCTCCTGACCCGGGCTGCCGCTCCACCACACCCCGAGCCCGGCCGGGCCGGCTGCTTTACCCCGGCGGCCGCTCCACCACAACCGGAGCCCGCTGGGCCAGCTGGTTGACCCGGGCGGCCGTTCCACAACCAACCGAGCCCGGCCGGGCCGGCTTCCTGACCCGGGCAGCCGCTCCACCACACCCCGAGCCCCACCGGGCCAGCTGGTTGACCCGGGAGCCGCTCCACAACCGACCGAGCTCGGCCGGGCCGGCTTCCTGACCCGGGCGGCCGCTCCACCACACCGCCAGCCCGGCCGGGCCGGCTGCTTTACCGCGGAGGCAGCTCCACCAAAACCGGAGCCCCGCCGGGCCAGCTGGTTGACCCGGGAGCCGCTCCACAACCGACCGAGCTCGGCCGGGCCGGCTTCCTGACCCGGGCGGCCGCTCCACCACACCCCGAGCCCGGCCGGGCCGGCTGCTTTAGCCCGGCGGCCGCTCCACCACAACCGGAGCCCCGCCGGGCCAGCTGGTTGACCCGGGCGGCCGCTCCACCACAGACCGAGCCCGGCCTGGCTGGCCTCCTGACCCGGGCGGCCGCTCCACCACACCCCCAGCCCGGCCGGGCCGGCTGCCTTACCCCGGCGGCCGCACCACCACAACCGGAGCCCCGCCGGGCCAGCTGGTTGACCCGGGAGCCGCTCCACAACCGACCGAGCCCGGCCGGGCCGGCTTCCTGACCCGGGCGGCCGCTCCACCACACCCCGAACCCGGCCGGGCCGGCTGCTTTACCCCGGCGGCCGCTCCACCACAACCGGAGCCCCGCCGGGCCAGCTGGTTGACCCGGGCGACCGCTCCACAACCGACCGAGCCCGGCCGGGCCGGCTTCCTGACCCTGGCGGCCGCTCCACCACACCCCGAGCCCGGCCGGGCCGGCTGCTTTACCCCGGCGGCCGCTCCACCACAACCGGATCCCCGCCGAGCCAGCTGGTTGACCCGGGCGGCCGCTCCACCACAGACCCAGCCGGGCCGGGCCGGCCTCCTGACCCGGGCTGCCGCTCCACCACACCCCGAGCCCGGCCGGGCCGGCTGCTTTACCCCGGCGGCCGCTCCACCACAACCGGATCCCCGCCGGGCCCGCTGGTTGACCCGGGCGGCCGCTCCACCACAACCCCAGCCCGGCCGGGCCGGCTGCTTTACCCCGGCGGCCGCTCCACCACAACCGGAGCCCCTCCGGGCCAGCTGGTTGACCCTGGCGGCCGCTCCACAACCGACCGATCTTGGCCGGGCCGGCTTCCTGACCAGGGCGGCCGCTCCACCACACCCCGAGCCGGGCCGGGCCGGCTGCTTTACCCCGGCGGCCGCTCCACCACAACCGGATCCCCGCCGGGCCAGCTGGTTGACCCGGGCGGCCGCTCCACCACAGACCCAGCCCGGCCGGGCCGGCTTCCTGACCAGGGCGGCCGTTTCACCACACCCCGAGACGGGCCGGGCCGGCTGCTTTACCCCGGCGGCCGCTCCACCACAACCGGAGCCCCGCTGGGCCAGCTGGTTGACCCGGGCGGCCGGTCCACAACAGACCGAGCCCGGCCGGGCCGGCTTCCTGACCCGGGCGGCCGTTTCACCACACCCCGAGACGGGCCGGGCCGGCTGCTTTACCCCGGCGGCCGCTCCACCACAACCGGAGCCCCGCCGGGCCAGCTGGTTGACCCGGGCGGCCGCTCCACCACAGACCGAGCCTGGCCGGGCCGGCCTCCTGACCCGGGCGGCCGCTCCACCACACCCCCAGCCCGGCCGTCCGGCTGCTTTACCCCGGCGGCCGCTCCACCACAACCGGAGCCCCGCTGGGCCAGCTGGTTGACCCGGGAGCCGCTCCACAACCGACCGAGCTTGGCAGGGCCGGCCTCCTGACCCTGGCTGCCGCTCCACCACACCCCGAGCCCGGCCGGGCCGGCTGCTTTACCCCGGCGGCCGCTCCACCACAACCGGAGCCCCGCCGGGCCAGCTGGTTGACCCGGGCGGCCGCTCCACAACCAACCGAGCCCGGCTGGGCCGGCTTCCTGACCCGGGCAGCCGCTCCACCACACCCCGAGCCCGGCCGGATCGGCTGCTTTACCCCGGCGGCCGCTGCACCACAACCGGAGCCCCGCCGGGCCAGCTGGTTGACCCGGGAGCCGCTCCACAACCGACCGAGCTCGGCCAGGCCGGCTTCCTGACCCGGGCGGCCGCTCCACCACACCCCAAGCCCGGCCGGGCCGGCTGCTTTACCCCGGCGGCCGCTCCACCACAACCGGAGCCCCGCCGGGCCAGCTGGTTGACCCGGGCGGGCGCTCCACAACCGACCGAGCCCGGCCGGGCCGGCTTCCAGACCCGGGCGGCCGCTCCACCACACCTCGAGCCCGGCCGGGCCGGCTGCTTTACCCAGGCGGCCGCTCCACCACAACCGGAGCCCCGCCGGGCCAGCTGGTTGACCCGGGCGGCCGCTCCACAACCGACCGAGCCCGGCCGGGCCGGCTTCCTGACCCCGGCGGCCGCTCCACCACAACCCCAGCCCGGCCGGGCCGGCTGCCTTACCCCGGCGGCCGCTCCACCACAACCGGAGCCCCGCCGGGCCAGCTGGTTGACCCGGGAGCCGCTCCACAACCGACCGAGCCTGGCCGGGCCGGCTTCCTGACCCGGGCGGCCGCTCCACCACACCCCGAGCCGGGCCGGGCCGGCTGCTTTACCCCGGCGGCCGCTCCACCACAACCGGAGCCCCGCCGGGCCAGCTGGTTGACCCGGGCGGCCGCTCCACCACAGACCGAGCCTGGCCGGGCCGGCCTCCTGACCCGGGCGGCCGCTCCACCACACCCCCAGCCCGGCCGGGCCGGCTGCTTTACCCCGGCGGCCGCTCCACCACAACCGGAGCCCCGCCGGGCCAGCTGGTTGACCGGGGAGGCCGCTCCACAACCGACCGAGCCCGGCCCGGCCGGCTTCCTGACCCGGGCGGCCGCTCCACCACACCCCGAGCCCGGGCGGGCCGGCTGCTTTACCCCGGCGGCCGCTCCACCACAACCGGATCCCCGCCGGGCCAGCTGGTTGACCCGGGCGGCCGCTCCACCACAGACCCAGCCCGGCCGGGCCGGCCTCCTGACCCGGGCTGCCGCTCCACCACACCCCGAGCCCGGCCGGGCCGGCTGCTTTACCCCGGCGGCCGCTCCACCACAACCGGAGCCCCGCCGGGCCAGCTGGTTGACCTGGGCGGCCGTTCCACAACCAACCGAGCCCGGCCGGGCCGGCTTCCTGACCCGGGCAGCCGCTCCACCACACCCCGAGCCCGGCCGGGCCGGGTTCCTGACCTGGGCGGGCGCTCCACCACAACCGGAGCCCCACCGGGCCAGCTGGTTGACCCGGGCGGCCGCTCCACAACCGACCGAGTCCGGCCGGGCCGGCTTCCTGACCCGGGCGGCCGCTCCACCAAACCCCCAGCCCGGCCGGGCCGGCTGCTTTACCGCGGCGGCAGCTCCACCACAACCGGAGCCCCGCCGGGCCAGCTGGTTGACCCGGGAGCCGCTCCACAACCGACCGAGCTCGGCCGGGCCGGCTTCCTGACCCGGGCGGCCGCTCCACCACACCCCGAGCCGGGCCGGGCCGGCTGCTTTACCCCGGCGGCCGCTCCACCACAACCGGAGCCCCGCCGGGCCAGCTGGTTGACCCGGGCGGCTGCTCCACCACAGACCGAGCCCGGCCGGGCTGGCCTTCTGACCCGCGCGGCCGCTCCACCACAACCCCAGCCCGGCCGGGCCGGCTGCTTTAGCCCGGCGGCCGCTCCACCACAACCGGAGCTCCGCCGGGCCAGCTGGTTGACCCGGGCGGCCGGTCCACAACAGACCGATCCCGGCCGGGCCGGCTTCCTGACCCGGGCGGCCGCTCCAACACACCCCCAGCCCGGCCGGGCCGGCTGCTTTACCCCGGCGGCGGCTCCACCACAACCGGAGCCCCGCCGGGCCAGCTGGTTGACCCGAGCGGGCGCTCCACAACCGACCGAGCCCGGCCGGGCCGGCTTCCAGACCCGGGCGGCCGCTCCACCACACCTCGAGCCCGGCCGGGCCGGCTGCTTTACCCCGGCGGCCGCTCCACCACAACCGGATCCCCGCCGGGCCAGCTGGTTGACCCGGGCGGCCGCTCCACAACCGACCGAGCCCGGCCGGGCCGGCTTCCTGACCCCGGCGGCCGCTCCACCACAACCCCAGCCCGGCCGGGCCGGCTGCCTTACCCCGGCGGCCGCTCCACCACAACCGGATCCCCGCCGGGCCAGCTGGTTGACCCGGGCGGCCGCTCCACCACAGACCCAGCCCGGCCGGGCCCGCCTCCTGACCCGGGCTGCCGCTCCACCACACCCCGAGGCCGGCCGGGCCGGCTGCTTTACCCCGGCGGCCGCTCCACCACAACCGGAGCCCCGTCGGGCCAGCTGGTTGACCCGGGTGGCCGCTCCACAACCAACCGAGCCCGGCCGGGCCGGCTTCCTGACCCGGGCAGCCGCTCCACCACACCCCGAGCCCGGCCGGACCGGCTGCTTTACCCCGGCGGCCGCTCCACCACAACCGGAGCCCCGCCGGGCCAGCTGGTTGACCCGGAAGCCGCTCCACAACCGACCGAGCTCGGCCAGGCCGGCTTCCTGACCCGGGCGGCCGCTCCACCACACCCCAAGCCCGGCCGGGCCGGCTGCTTTACCCCGGCGGCAGCTCCACCACAACCGAAGCCCCGCCGGGCCAGCTGGTTGACCCGGGAGCCGCTCCACAACCGACCGAGCTCGGCCAGGCCGGCTTCCTGACCCGGGTGGCCGCTCCACCACACCCCGAGCCGGGCCGGGCCGGCTGCTTTACCCCGGCGGCCGCTCCACCACAACCGGAGCCCCCCCGGGCCAGCTGGTTGACCCGGGCGGCCGCTCCACCACAGACCGAGCCCGGCCGGGCCGGCTTCCTAATTCAGGAGGCCTCTCCACCACACCTCGAGCCGGGCCGGGCCGGCTGCTTTACCCCGGCGGCCGCTCCACCACAACCGGAGCCCCGCCGGGCCAGCTGGTTGACCCGGGCGGCCGCTCCAACACACCCCCAGCCCGGCCGGGCCGGCTGCTTTACCCCGGCGGCCGCTCCACCACAACCGGAGCCCCGCCGGGCCAGCTGGTTGACCCGAGCGGGCGCTCCACAACCGACCGAGCCCGGCCGGGCCGGCTTCCAGACCCGGGCGGCCGCTCCACCACACCTCGAGCCCGGCCGGGCCGGCTGCTTTACCCCGGCGGCCGCTCCACCACAACCGGATCCCCGCCGGGCCAGCTGGTTGACCCGGGCGGCCGCTCCACAACCGAACGAGCCCGGCCGGGCCGGCTTCCTGACCCCGGCGGCCGCTCCACCACAACCCCAGCCCGGCCGGGCCGGCTGCCTTACCCCGGCGGCCGCTCCACCACAACCGGAGCCCCGCCGGGCCAGCTGGTTGACCCGGGAGCCGCTCCACAACCGACCGAGCCTGGCCGGGCCGGCTTCCTGACCCGGGCGGCCGCTCCACCACACCCCGAGCCGGGCCGGGCCGGCTGCTTTACCCCGGCGGCCGCTCCACCACAACCGGAGCCCCGCCGGGCCAGCTGGTTGACCGGGGCGGCCGCTCCACAACCGACCGAGCCCGGCCCGGCCGGCTTCCTGACCCGGGCGGCCGCTCCACCACACCCCGAGCCCGGGCGGGCCGGCTGCTTTACCCCGGCGGCCGCTCCACCACAACCGGATCCCCGCCGGGCCAGCTGGTTGACCCGGGCGGCCGCTCCACCACAGACCCAGCCCGGCCGGGCCGGCCTCCTGACCCGGGCTGCCGCTCCACCACACCCCGAGCCCGGCCGGGCCGGCTGCTTTACCCCGGCGGCCGCTCCACCACAACCGGAGCCCGCTGGGCCAGCTGGTTGACCCGGGCGGCCGTTCCACAACCAACCGAGCCCGGCCGGGCCGGCTTCCTGACCCGGGCAGCCGCTCCACCACACCCCGAGCCCCACCGGGCCAGCTGGTTGACCCGGGAGCCGCTCCACAACCGACCGAGCTCGGCCGGGCCGGCTTCCTGACCCGGGCGGCCGCTCCACCACACCCCCAGCCCGGCCGGGCCGGCTGCTTTACCGCGGAGGCAGCTCCACCAAAACCGGAGCCCCGCCGGGCCAGCTGGTTGACCCGGGAGCCGCTCCACAACCGACCGAGCTCGGCCGGGCCGGCTTCCTGACCCGGGCGGCCGCTCCACCACACCCCGAGCCCGGCCGGGCCGGCTGCTTTAGCCCGGCGGCCGCTCCACCACAACCGGAGCCCCGCCGGGCCAGCTGGTTGACCCGGGCGGCCGCTCCACCACAGACCGAGCCCGGCCGGGCTGGCCTCCTGACCCGGGCGGCCGCTCCACCACAACCCCAGCCCGGCCGGGCCGGCTGCTTTACCCCGGTGGCCGCTCCACCACAACCGGAGCCCCGCCGGGCCAGCTGGTTGACCCGGGCGGCCGCTCCACCACAGACCGAGCCCCGCCGGGCCGGCCTCCTGACCCGGGCTGGCGCTCCACCACACCCCGAGCCCGGCCGGGCCGGCTGCTTTACCCCGGCGGCCGCTCCACCATAACCGGAGCCCCGCCGGGCCAGCTGGTTGACCCGGGAGCCGCTCCACAACCGACCGAGCTCGGCCGGGCCGGCTTCCTGATCCGGGCGGCCGCTCCACCACACCCCGAGCCGGGCCGGGCCGGCTGCTTTACCCCGGCGGCCGCTCCACCACAACCGGATCCCCGCCGGGCCAGCTGGTTGACCCGGGCGGCCGCTCCACCACAGACCCAGCCCGGCCGGGCCGGCCTCCTGACCCGGGCTGCCGCTCCACCACACCCCGAGCCCGGCCGGGCCGGCTGCTTTACCCCGGCGGCCGCTCCACCACAACCGGAGCCCGCTGGGCCAGCTGGTTGACCCGGGCGGCCGTTCCACAACCAACCGAGCCCGGCCGGGCCGGCTTCCTGACCCGGGCAGCCGCTCCACCACATCCCGAGCCCCACCGGGCCAGCTGGTTGACCCGGGAGCCGCTCCACAACCGACCGAGCTCGGCCGGGCCGGCTTCCTGACCCGGGCGGCCGCTCCACCACACCCCCAGCCCGGCCGGGCCGGCTGCTTTACCGCGGAGGCAGCTCCACCAAAACCGGAGCCCCGCCGGGCCAGCTGGTTGACCCGGGAGCCGCTCCACAACCGACCGAGCTCGGCCGGGCCGGCTTCCTGACCCGGGCGGCCGCTCCACCACACCCCGAGCCCGGCCGGGACGGCTGCTTTAGCCCGGCGGCCGCTCCACCACAACCGGAGCCCCGCCGGGCCAGCTGGTTGACCCGGGCGGCCGCTCCACCACAGACCGAGCCCGGCCTGGCTGGCCTCCTGACCCGGGCGGCCGCTCCACCACACCCCCAGCCCGGCCGGGCCGGCTGCCTTACCCCGGCGGCCGCACCACCACAACCGGAGCCCCGCCGGGCCAGCTGGTTGACCCGGGAGCCGCTCCACAACCGACCGAGCCCGGCCGGGCCGGCTTCCTGACCCGGGCGGCCGCTCCACCACACCCCGAACCCGGCCGGGCCGGCTGCTTTACCCCGGCGGCCGCTCCACCACAACCGGAGCCCCGCCGGGCCAGCTGGTTGACCCGGGCGACCGCTCCACAACCGACCGAGCCCGGCCGGGCCGGCTTCCTGACCCTGGCGGCCGCTCCACCACACCCCGAGCCCGGCCGGGCCGGCTGCTTTACCCCGGCGGCCGCTCCACCACAACCGGATCCCCGCCGAGCCAGCTGGTTGACCCGGGCGGCCGCTCCACCACAGACCCAGCCGGGCCGGGCCGGCCTCCTGACCCGGGCTGCCGCTCCACCACACCCCGAGCCCGGCCGGGCCGGCTGCTTTACCCCGGCGGCCGCTCCACCACAACCGGATCCCCGCCGGGCCCGCTGGTTGACCCGGGCGGCCGCTCCACCACAACCCCAGCCCGGCCGGGCCGGCTGCTTTACCCCGGCGGCCGCTCCACCACAACCGGAGCCCCTCCGGGCCAGCTGGTTGACCCTGGCGGCCGCTCCACAACCGACCGATCTTGGCCGGGCCGGCTTCCTGACCAGGGCGGCCGCTCCACCACACCCCGAGCCGGGCCGGGCCGGCTGCTTTACCCCGGCGGCCGCTCCACCACAACCGGATCCCCGCCGGGCCAGCTGGTTGACCCGGGCGGCCGCTCCACCACAGACCCAGCCCGGCCGGGCCGGCTTCCTGACCAGGGCGGCCGTTTCACCACACCCCGAGACGGGCCGGGCCGGCTGCTTTACCCCGGCGGCCGCTCCACCACAACCGGAGCCCCGCTGGGCCAGCTGGTTGACCCGGGCGGCCGGTCCACAACAGACCGAGCCCGGCCGGGCCGGCTTCCTGACCCGGGCGGCCGTTTCACCACACCCCGAGACGGGCCGGGCCGGCTGCTTTACCCCGGCGGCCGCTCCACCACAACCGGAGCCCCGCCGGGCCAGCTGGTTGACCCGGGCGGCCGCTCCACCACAGACCGAGCCTGGCCGGGCCGGCCTCCTGACCCGGGCGGCCGCTCCACCACACCCCCAGCCCGGCCGTCCGGCTGCTTTACCCCCGGCGGCCGCTCCACCACAACCGGAGCCCCGCTGGGCCAGCTGGTTGACCCGGGAGCCGCTCCACAACCGACCGAGCTTGGCAGGGCCGGCCTCCTGACCCTGGCTGCCGCTCCACCACACCCCGAGCCCGGCCGGGCCGGCTGCTTTACCCCGGCGGCCGCTCCACCACAACCGGAGCCCCGCCGGGCCAGCTGGTTGACCCGGGCGGCCGCTCCACAACCAACCGAGCCCGGCTGGGCCGGCTTCCTGACCCGGGCAGCCGCTCCACCACACCCCGAGCCCGGCCGGATCGGCTGCTTTACCCCGGCGGCCGCTGCACCACAACCGGAGCCCCGCCGGGCCAGCTGGTTGACCCGGGAGCCGCTCCACAACCGACCGAGCTCGGCCAGGCCGGCTTCCTGACCCGGGCGGCCGCTCCACCACACCCCAAGCCCGGCCGGGCCGGCTGCTTTACCCCGGCGGCCGCTCCACCACAACCGGAGCCCCGCCGGGCCAGCTGGTTGACCCGGGCGGGCGCTCCACAACCGACCGAGCCCGGCCGGGCCGGCTTCCAGACCCGGGCGGCCGCTCCACCACACCTCGAGCCCGGCCGGGCCGGCTGCTTTACCCAGGCGGCCGCTCCACCACAACCGGAGCCCCGCCGGGCCAGCTGGTTGACCCGGGCGGCCGCTCCACAGCCGACCGAGCCCGGCCGGGCCGGCTTCCTGACCCCGGCGGCCGCTCCACCACAACCCCAGCCCGGCCGGGCCGGCTGCCTTACCCCGGCGGCCGCTCCACCACAACCGGAGCCCCGCCGGGCCAGCTGGTTGACCCGGGAGCCGCTCCACAACCGACCGAGCCTGGCCGGGCCGGCTTCCTGACCCGGGCGGCCGCTCCACCACACCCCGAGCCGGGCCGGGCCGGCTGCTTTACCCCGGCGGCCGCTCCACCACAACCGGAGCCCCGCCGGGCCAGCTGGTTGACCCGGGCGGCCGCTCCACCACAGACCGAGCCTGGCCGGGCCGGCCTCCTGACCCGGGCGGCCGCTCCACCACACCCCCAGCCCGGCCGGGCCGGCTGCTTTACCCCGGCGGCCGCTCCACCACAACCGGAGCCCCGCCGGGCCAGCTGGTTGACCGGGGAGGCCGCTCCACAACCGACCGAGCCCGGCCCGGCCGGCTTCCTGACCCGGGCGGCCGCTCCACCACACCCCGAGCCCGGGCGGGCCGGCTGCTTTACCCCGGCGGCCGCTCCACCACAACCGGATCCCCGCCGGGCCAGCTGGTTGACCCGGGCGGCCGCTCCACCACAGACCCAGCCCGGCCGGGCCGGCCTCCTGACCCGGGCTGCCGCTCCACCACACCCCGAGCCCGGCCAGGCCGGCTGCTTTACCCCGGCGGCCGCTCCACCACAACCGGAGCCCCGCCGGGCCAGCTGGTTGACCCGGGAGCCGCTCCACAACCGACCGAGCTCGGCCGGGCCGGCTTCCTGACCCGGGCGGCCGCTCCACCACACCCCGAGCCGGGGCGGGCCGGCTGCTTTACCCCGGCGGCCGCTCCACCACAACCGGAGCCCCGCCGGGCCAGCTGGTTGACCCGGGCGGCTGCTCCACCACAGACCGAGCCCGGCCGGGCTGGCCTTCTGACCCGCGCGGCCGCTCCACCACAACCCCAGCCCGGCCGGGCCGGCTGCTTTAGCCCGGCGGCCGCTCCACCACAACCGGAGCTCCGCCGGGCCAGCTGGTTGACCCGGGCGGCCGGTCCACAACAGACCGATCCCGGCCGGGCCGGCTTCCTGACCCGGGCGGCCGCTCCACCACACCCCGAGACGGGCCGGGCCGGCTGCTTTACCCCGGCGGCCGCTCCACCACAACCGGAGCCCCGCTGGGCCAGCTGGTTGACACGGGCGGCCGCTCCACAACCGACCGAGCCCGGCCGGGCCGGCTTCCTGACGCGGGCGGCCGCTCCACCACACCCCCAGCCCGGCCGGGCCGGCTGCCTTACCCCGGCGGCCGCACCACCACAACCGGAGCCCCGCCGGGCCAGCTGGTTGACCCGGGAGCCGCTCCACAACCGACCGAGCCCGGCCGGGCCGGCTTCCTGACCCGGGCGGCCGCTAAACCACACCCCGAACCCGGCCGGGCCGGCTGCTTTAGCCCGGCGGCCGCTCCACCACAACCGGAGCCCCGCCGGGCTAGCTGGTTGACCCGGGCGGCCGCTCCACAACCGACCGAGCTCGGCCGGGCCGGCTTCCTGACCCGGGCGGCCGCTCCACCACACCCCGAGCCGGGCCGGGCCGGCTGCTTTACCCCGGCGGCCGCTCCACCATAACCGGATCCCCGCCGGGCTAGCTGGTTGACCCGGGCGGCCGCTCCACAACCGACCGAGCTCGGCCGGGCCGGCTTCCTGACCCGGGCGGACGCTCCACCACACCCCGAGCACGGCCTGGCCGGCTGCTTTACCCCGGCGGCCGCTCCACCACAACCGGCGCCCCGCCGGGCCAGCTGGTTGACCCGGGCGGCCGCTCCACAACCGACCGAGCCCGGCCGGGCCGGCTTCCTGACCCGGGCGGCCGCTCCACCAACCCGGAGCCGGGTCGGGCCGGCTGCTTTACCCCGGCGGCCGCTCCACCACAACCGGAGCCCCGCCGGGCCAGCTGGTTGACCCGGGCGGCCGCTCCACAACCGACCGAGCCCGGCCGGGCCGGCTTCCTGACCCGGGCGGCCGCTCCACCACACCCCGAGCCCGGCCGGGCCCGCTGCTTTACCCCGGCGGCCGCTCCACCACAACCGGATCCCCGTCGGGCCAGCTGGTTGACCCGGGCGGCCGCTCCACAACCGACCGAGCCCGGCCGGGCCGGCTTCCTGACCCGGGCGGCCGCTCCACCACAACCCCAGCCCGCCCGGTCCGGCTGCTTTACCCCGGCGGCCGCTCCACTACAACCGGAGCCCCGCCGGACCAGCTGCTTTACCCGGGCAGCCGCTCCACCACAGACCCAGCCCGGCCAGGCCGGCCTCCTGACCCGGGCGGCCGCTACACCGCACCCCGAGCCACGCCGGGTTGGCTGCTTTACCCCTGCGGCCGCTCCACCACAGACCGAGCCCGGCCGGGCCAGCTGGTTGACCCGGGCGGCCGCTCCACCACAGACCGAGCCCGGTTGGGCCGGCTTCCTGACCCGGGCGGCCGCTCCACCACACCCCGAGCCCGGCCGGGCCGGCTGCTTGACTCGGGCGGCCGCTCCACCACAACCGGAACCCCGCCAGGACGGCTGCTTGACCCGGGCGGCCGCTCCACCACCGCCCGAGCCGGGCCGGGCCGTCTTCCTGACCCGGGCGGCCGCCGACCACAGCCCGAGGCCGGCCGTGCTGGCTGGTTGACCCGGCCTGCCGCTCCACCACAGCCTGATGCCCAAAGGTCTGAGCATCACTGTCCAGTACAGTGCGGACTGTCCTCCTCTGCCTGCAGCCACCGAAGTGCAGTGGGGGCAGCAAGTGCAAGGCTGGAGACCGTGAAGCCACAACCAGGAGGCGAGCCATGACCAACAAATGGGACAATAAGATTTGTCATCTCAGTGACACATGAGATGGCAGCAGAGAGCCGCACTTGGGACAATTTTCCTAGGGACCATCCTGTGCTAGGGTAAGTTTTAAATTTTTCAAAGGACTGAAATTATGTACACTATGTTTCTTACTGACATTGCTGTTAATATAGAAATCAGGAACAGAAGGTAACTAGGAAGTCCTGCTATTGAAAACTTACTAAACGCACGTCTAAACAACATTGCGATCAACAGTCATATTCTACTGCATTCAACCACTATTCCTGCTGACCACTCACTAACATGTTATTCCCAAAAGGCCCATGAAATGGCAGCAGAGACACACCTGGGAACATTTTACTATTTGCTTGGCCAACAGGTTCATTTGGTTTTTAGGTAAGGAGACAATGAAAGACGCTTTTCACTTTAACCAATAATTTTCTTAAAGAACATATTCACCATTTTGTTGCACTGCTTTCTGCAATCTTTCAGGCATCTTCATAACTACATCTTCCCAAAACTTTTTATCTTTTGGCCAAGCCAATAAAAAGCCAGTTTCAACAAGCATCGCAGCATTGAAAGTATAGACAATGTTTCTCTAAGTGTTCTCCTTGCACTTAAGCTAGAATGTACAAAAAACTGAGTGACTGGAAGCCCTGGCTGGTGTAGCTCAGTGGATTGAGCACGGGCTAAAAACAACGAAATGCCGTTCTAAACTGGTAAGAGGGGCGAAGCCAGCAGCGGAGCAGGTTGACCGAAAAGATCCCGACCTGGTGGTGCGCAAACAGCCGAAGGTGCAGATCGCAGGTGCGGGCTAGGTAAGAGGCGTGGCTGGCTGTCGGCGGTAGGTCGCACATTTGCGTGCAGATAAACCAGTGAAGAGGCGAGCATTGAGACCGCACGGTGCAGGGCAGCAGGCTCGCACAATTCCGCTCGGATAAATAAACAGACCGGGGAAAGGGGTGGGACGGACTGGGCTAGTGGAGAAGACCGCCATTGTTCCCCCTCTGACCCCGCCCCCACATACAGCGTCACAAACCAGCGTCATGGGTGGCCCCGCCCTGGTAAACAACTAAGGCTCCGCTCCTCGTACTTAAGGGTGCGAACAGACCAAAAATGGCTCAAGAACAACTCAGAGCCCCAGAGCCGATAAATCTAAGCGATGAAGAAATAGCTAAACTTTCAGATGCACAGTTCAAAACACTGGTGACCAGGATCCTCACAGAACTGGTTGATATTAGTCACGAATTAGAGAAACATATGAAAGCTAAACTAATAAAAATGAATGGTAATGCAAAGAAAACCAATAGTAAGGGAAAGGAGATTGGGACTTAAATCAATGGAGTGGACCAGAAGAAAGAAAAAGAGGATCAAACAGAAAAGAATAAAGAAACCAGAATGCATAAAAATGAGGAGAGGCTTAGGGACCTCCAGGACATCGTTAAACGTGCTAACATTCGAATTATAGGGATACCAGAAGGGGAAGAGTCATGAGTGGAAGCCTTATTTGAACAAATAATAAAAGAGAACTTCCCCATTCTGGCAGAGAAAGTAGACTTCCAGGAAATCCAGGAAGCTCAGAGAGTCCCAAAGAAGTTGGACCCAAGAAGGAACACACCAAGGCACATCATCATTATATTAGCCAAGATTCAAATGAAGGAGAGAATCCTAGAAGCAGCAAGAGATAAGGGGACAGTCACCTACAAAGGAGTTCCCATCAGACTGTCAGCGGATTTCTCAAAAGAGACCTTACAGGCAAGAAGGTGCTGGAAAGAGGTATTCCAAGTCATGAAAACCAAGGACCTACAATCAAGATTGCTCTAGCCAGCAAAGTTTTCATTTAGAATGGAAGGACAGATAAAGTGCTTCTCAGATAAGATCAAATTCAAGGAGTTCATCCTCACCAAACCCTTATTATATGAAATGTTAAAGGGGCTTATCTAAGAAAAAGAAGATAAAATAGACGAACAGTGAAAAGACAGCAAACTCACAGTTATGAACAACCACACCTAAAACAAAAGCAGACTAAGAGGACAGCTAGATCAAGAGCAGAACCATAGAAAGGAAGATCACATGGAGGCTTAGCAACAGGGGAGTGGGAGGAGGAGAAGGGGGGAGAAGGTACAGAAAATAAGTAGCATAGACAGTAGATAGAAAATAGATAGGGGGAGGGTAAGAATAGTAGGGGGAATATAGAATCTAAAGAATTTGAGACACGTGTTCATGAACTAAAGGGGGAAATGGTGGGGGAGGGGTATGCATGGTGGAGGGGAACGGAGGGGGGAATAGAACAAATGGAATGGCATAATCAATAAAAAAGTAAAAAGAGAAAATAAAAAAACAAACACGCACTCCCACCTCAACCCGAGGCTTTCCCGTCTTCTGCTTCAACTCTTTCCCTCAGGCAGTGCTTGCGGTTGGTCTGATGGGGCAGCACGTGTTGCGAATTTCCCCAAGGAGCTCCTCCTACAGGACGCCCTCTGGTATCAGCACACAGGCAACGTCACCTCCTTTCGATGAAGACTGCCCTGTATGGAGGGGATGCTGCTGGTGCTTCCTTCATTTGCCTACAATCTTTCCTGTTCCACATTATTCTCAAGTTTCATCCGTTCACACCACCACACAATTTGCTTGCAAGCAGAATGGTTTCTATATATTTCCATAGAAAACCCCATGTGGAAATGAGGTCAAGAAACTTTCCCCCCCCACACACACACACACCCAGCTTAACTTCTGGGGAACCCAAACATCAAAGGGATTCACTGTAATCTTGCAGGTGCATATGATTTTTGACACTGGATCTGGATACTTTGAGTATGTCATCAGTCTCCCACATGGCATGGTGTGGTCTGTCTTCAGTGAACATCTGGACTCTATGGCTCTGAACTGCCAATGGTCTGCCAGACCTGTGGGGCACCTTTGTGTGAGAAATCTTGGGTTGAAACTTTGCAAACCACCTCGGACACATTTCATCACCTACAAGGCCTTCTCCATACACACCACCAATCTTTATTTTGCATTCCAGTTGCGTGTTCACCTTTCTTGAAATGACAGTGTAATGTGCCAAAAGCATTCCTTCTGTTCATCCCTCTTCAGTATGAAAATGACCACAAAATCACAGTGGTTTCGATGAGTTTTTTTCTTTCAATGCCCATTTGTATGACATTTGTCACGGTGCAGTCTGACCCGACGCTTTTCCGTAAAATTAGACAAGTTAGCAAACCAGAGTCACAGGACAGGGCAGTGAGGGTGGTGAGGGCCAAACTGACTTTTGGGCCAACTTGATAGAAATGAAGCTTCAACCAGAATCGCATCATTTACAGTATGTTTTTTGTTCAGGCAGCACTTAAGCTAGAATTCACTGAAAATGAGTGACTAGAAGGTTCTGCTTTGTACTTCTGAAGTAGACTCCTACAGACCTTCCAAAATGAACCATCATGTGAGTTGCAAAATAATTGGAACTGAATGATGCTAAAGATACTACACACTGAAACTTAAGAACAAAATCTGCACCTTTGAACACGTGGGTTAGTCACAAAACCCCCAATTGTACCAGAGTTGCACCCTTTTAGGAACTGAAAAGTGCAAAGGAAGCCAAGACACACTGGAGGGTACTGTGTCTAGACGCGTCCAGAAGGGCATGTACATAAAATGATAGTGATGTTATTTTATTATGTTTTGTTTTATTTTATTGTATTCTATTTCTGAATGGAGGATTTTGAATACACTTTACTTTCCCCTTGTTTAACGAAGCTGCAACAGACAAAACAAATTACAAACAATTTTCAAACACACTTCGAACTTGTGAAGACTTCACTCTATGACGCTACAAAGCCATTACCAAATAATGTCGCACAACACAGGTTCATCGCTCCCTTTGCCCTTAA
The DNA here is from genome assembly GCA_038363175.2 of Artibeus lituratus. Taxonomy (NCBI): domain Eukaryota; kingdom Metazoa; phylum Chordata; class Mammalia; order Chiroptera; family Phyllostomidae; genus Artibeus; species Artibeus lituratus. Next base: position 101,848 of record JBAWUR020000071.1, on the reverse strand, counting down.
CTTGCACACCACTCACAAGGTAACTAGACCGTGCTGACATTAGACGCTTTGGAATGCACTTGGGAATATCACTACCGTCAAAAGCCATTGATATTCCACTACAATGAACCACTTTTCCTGCTGAACTGCACTGAGGTGTCATTCCCAAAAATGGCCATAAGATGGCAGCAGAGACCGACACTTGGAATGCCTGTCCCACAAAGGGCTCAGCTGACAGATTCCTTCACTTTTGACTTTGAGGTGCGATGACAGGCGCATTTTTCATTTTTCCTCAAACACGGTGACTGCACAAGGTCGTCGCCGTTCTGTTCCACTACTTTCTGCCACCTTTCAGGTAATTTCCACATTCCATGGTCCCCGAACTTTGTTATTTTTTTGGAGCAGAGAGCTCTTCTAGGTGGCTTCTACAGTGTTCCAGGGAATGGAAATTTCTCTCCAATAAGAGAAATTCAGACAGACCGAAGTCATTGGCCATGTGAAGGTGCAAGGTCTGGTGAGCACTGCGGATGAATCGGGACTGCTCAGCCAGGCTGGAACCTTTCATCACTGGTCACCAAAGAGAAATATGCATTCTCACCTTATCATGAAGCTTCTGCTGACAAATTCCAGACTCATTCCCTCAGGCGGTGCTTTCAGTTGTTCTGACCTGGAGCAGTGCTTGTTGCAAGTCACCTGCCAGCTTTGTACAAGGAACTCCTTCTCCAGGACCCCCTCCAGAAACCACCAGAAGGGTAACATCACCTCTTTCAGATGAAGACCAACTTATGCAGGGGCCTGGTGTTGGTTCTTTTGCTGACCCTGAATCTCTCCAATTCCACATTCTTCTAACACATCAACCATTCATCACCCCTCACAATTTGTTTTGGAAATGGAATGTTTTTCTTACATTTCCATAGAGAACCACACGTGGATATGTGGTCCAGATGGCTCCGTCCTTCTACCCATATAACTTCTGTGGAAACCAAACATCAGGGAGACTAAGCTAACTGTGCTGGCGCAAATGATTTTCAATGCTTGGTTAGGATACTTTGAGTTTGTTGCCTGTCTCCCACCTGCCATAATGTGGTGTGTTTTCAGTTATCATCTCCCCTGGATGGCTCTCCACTGCGGCTGGCCTGATGGACCAGTGCAGCAACTGTGCACCAGAAATCTCTGGAATGAAACTCGGAAATACACTTGTGACATGTTCCATCACTCACAGCAATGTCACCATACACACCAAAAAATCTCTCTTTGCCTTACACTGGCACTTGTACCTGTCCCGAAATGACAAAGCCTAAAGGACTGAAAATGTTGCTTATGTTCTTTCATTTTCAGTGAGAAAGTGGCACATATTCTCCAGTTGTGATAAGATTTCTTTAATGCAAGCTGGTATGACAGCTGTCACGATGCATTCTAACAAAATGGTTTCCAATGACGTAAAGGCAAGTCTGTGAGACCAGAGCCAGGTGATGGCGTGGGGTGTGGCGGTGGGAGAGGGTGGGGGGCTGAACTGACATTTCTACCAGCCCCATTTAAAGCAAGTTTTAACCAGCACCGCAGCCTCGAAATCCTATACAAAATGTTTTTGCCCTTATAGCACTGAAGCAGCATTCATTGAGAATAGATGACTAGAAAGTGCTGTTCTTTGGGACTTGTGAAATCAACTCCTAAAGAACCTCTGAAATAAACTGCCATTGGCATTACAAAGTAACTGGGCCTGAGTGATGATAAAGATGCTCCGTAACAAAACTTGAGAAAGAAATCTTCACCCTTGAATGCACAGCTTAGACAAAGAAGCTGGAAATGCACATGTTTGCGCCGATAACAGGAACCTAAATTAGTAGACAAAGTCCAGGGAAAGGGAAGAAACAACCGTAGACACGTCCCAAAGGGCAGGTACATACAATGATGGCGCTGGTACTTTACTTTGCTTTTTGTGTATCTCTTGTAGCACCATCATATATAAATTTTACCTCCACATTGTTTTAGGAAGCTGCAACAGACAAAGCAAAGGACAAATGACTTTCACTCACACTTGGCACTTCTAAAAACCTGCCTCTATTATGCTACAAAGCCACTTCCAAAAAACGTCCCATAGAACACACTTATTCCTCCCTTGGCCATTACTCTGGAGACTAGTCAGAAGATAACTGTATAGTCCTGACAATTAGATGTTTTCCAATGCACTTGTAAATACCACTGCCATCAAAAGTCATTGATATTTCACTGGCATCAACCACTTTTCCTGCTGACCTAAACTAACATGTCATTCCCCAAAATGGCCACGAGATGGCAGCATAGACAGACACTGGGAACATATACTGTACTGTGGGGTGGGCCAACAAGGTTCCTTCACGTTTTCCAGGAAAATTCAATGACAGGTACATTTTTTCATTATTCTCAAAAATGTGACTGGTTCAGGGCTTCAACATTTATTTCCAAGGCCCTCTGTTATAATTCGGACAACTTCACCATTCCATCTGCCCACAACATTGTTATCTTTCTGAGCACAGAACGCTTCCCGGCCGGACCAGTTGGTCGACAAGGGTGGCCGCCGACCTCAGCCCGAGGACGGCCGGCCCGGCTGGTTGACACGGGCCGCCGCCGACCACGGCCCGAGGCCGACCGGGCCGGCTGCTTTACCCCGGCGACCGCTCCACCAAAACCGGAGCCCCGCCGGGCCAGCTGGTTGACCCGGGCGGCCGCTCCACCACAGACCGAGCCAGGCCGGGCCGGCCTCCTGACCCGGGCGGCCTCTCCACCACAACCCCAGCCCGGCCGGGCCGCCTGCTTTACCCCGGCGGCCGCTCCACCACAACCGGAGCCCCGCCGGGCCAGCTGGTTGACCCGGGCGGCCGGTCCACAACAGACCGAGCCCGGCCGGGCCGGCTTCCTGACCCGGGCGGCCGCTCCACCACACCCCGAGCCGGGCCGGGCCGGCTGCTTTACCCCGGCGGCCGCTCCACCACAACCGGAGCCCCGCCGGGCCAGCTGGTTGACCCGGGCAGCCGCTCCACCACAGACCGAGCCTGGCCGGGCCGGCCTCCTGAGCCGGGCGGCCGCTCCACCACACCCCCAGCCCGGCCGGGCCGCCTGCTTTACCCCGGCGGCCGCTCCACCACAACCGGAGCCCCGCCGGGCCAGCTGGTTGACCCGGGCGGCCGCTCCACAACCGACCGAGCCCGGCCGGGCCGGCTTCCTGACCCGGGCGGCCGCTCCACCACACCCTGAGCCGGGCCGGGCCGGCTGCTTTACCCCGGCGGCCGCTCCACCACAACCGGAGCCCCGCCGGGCCAGCTGGTTGACCCGGGCGGCCGCTCCACAACCGACCGAGCCCGGCCGGGCCGGCTTCCTGACCCCGGGGGCCGCTCCACCACACCCTGAGCCGGGCCGGGCCGGCTGCTTTACCCCGGCGGCCGCTCCACCACAACCGGAGCCCCGCCGGGCCAGCTGGTTGACCCGGGCGGCCGCTCCACCACAGACCGAGCCCGGCCGGGCGGGCTTCCTGACCCGGGCGGCCGCTCCACCACACCCCGAGCCCGGCCGGGCCGGCTGCTTAACCCCGGCTGCCGCTCCACCACAACCGGAGCTCCGCCGGGCCAGATGGTTGACCCGGGCGCCCGCTCCACCACAGACCGAGCCCGGCGGGGCCGGCTTCCTGACCCGGGCGACCGCTCCACCATCCCCGAGCCGGGGCCGGCCGGCTGCTTTACCCCGGCTGCCGCTCCACCACAACCTGAGCCCCGCCGGGCCAGCTGGTTGACCCTGGCGGCCGCTCCACCACAATCGGAGCCCCGCCGGGCTAGCTGGTTGACCCGGGCGGCCGCTCCACCACAACCGGAGCCCCGATGGGCCAGCTGGTTGACCCTGGCGGCCGCTCCACCGCAACCGGAGCTCCGCCGGGCCAGCTGGTTGACCCGGGCGGCCGCTCCACCACAACCGGAGCCCCGCCGGGCCAGCTGGTTGACCCGGGCGGGCGCTCCACAACCGACCGAGCCCGGCCGGCCTCCTGACCCGGGCGGCCGCTCCACCACACCCCCAGCCCGGCCGGGCCGGCTGCTTTACCCCGGCGGCCGCTCCACCACAACCGGAGCCCCGCCGGGCCAGCTGGTTGACCCGGGCGGCCGTTCCACAAACGACCGAGCCCGGCCGGGCCGGCTTCCAGACCCGGGCGGCCGCTCCACCACACCCCGAGCCCGGCCGGGCCGGCTGCTTTACCCCGGCGGCCGCTCCACCACAACCGGAGCCCCGCCGGGGCAGCTGGTTGACCCGGGCGGCCGCTCCACAACCAACCGAGCCCGGCCTGGCCGGCTTCCTGACCCGGGCAGCCGCTCCACCACACCCCGAGCCGGGCCGGACCGGCTGCTTTACCCCGGCGGCCGCTCCACCACAACCGGAGCGCCGCCGGGCCAGCTGGTTGACCCGGGCGGCCGCTCCACCACAGACCGAGCCTGGCCGGGCCGGCCTCCTGACCCGGGCGGACGCTCCAACACACCCCCAGCCCGGCCGGGCCGGCTGCTTTACCCCGGCGGCCGCTCCACCACAACCGGATCCCCGCCGGGCCAGCTGGTTGACCCGGGCGGCCGCTCCACAACCGACCGAGACCGGCCGGGCCGGCTTCCTGACCCCGGCGGCCGCTCCACCACAACCCCAGCCCGGCCGGGCCGGCTGCCTTACCCCGGCGGCCGCTCCACCACAACCGGTGCCCCGCCGGGCCAGCTGGTTGACCCGGGAGCCGCTCCAAAACCGACCGAGCTCGGCCTGGCCGGCTTCTTGACCCGGGCGGCCGCTCCACCACACCCCGAGCCCGGCCAGGCCGGCTGCTTTACCCCGGCGGCCGCTCCACCACAACCGGAGCCCCGCCGGGCCAGCTGGTTGACCCGGGCGGCCGCTCCACAACCGACCGAGCCCGGGCGGGCCGGCTTCCTGACCCGGGCAGCCGCTCCACCACACCCGGAGCCCGGCCGGATCGGCTGCTTTACCCCTGCGGCCGCTCCACCACAACCGGAGCTCGGCCGGATCGGCTGCTTTACCCCGGCGGCCGCTCCATCACAACCGGAGCCCCGCCGGGGCAGCTGGTTGACCCGGGCGGCCGCTCCACAACCGACCGAGCCCGGCCGGGCCGGCTTCCTGACCCGGGCAGCCGCTCCACCACACCCGGAGCCCGGCCGGATCGGCTGCTTTACCCCTGCGGCCGCTCCACCACACCCGGAGCCCGGCCGGATCGGATGCTTTACCCCGGCGGCCGCTCCACCACAACCGGAGCCCCGCCGGGGCAGCTGGTTGACCCGGGCGGCCGCTCCACAACCAACCGAGCCCGGCCGGGCCGGCTTCCTGTCCCGGGCAGCCGCTCCACCACACCCCGAGCCCGGCCGGACCGGCTGCTTTACCCCGGCGGCCGCTCCACCACAACCGGATCCCCGCCGGGCCAGCTGGTTGACCCGGGAGCCGCTCCACAACCGACCGAGCTCGGCCGGGCCGGCTTCCTGACCCGGGCGGCCGCTCCACCACACCCCCAGCCCGGCCGGGCCGGCTGCTTTACCCCGGCGGCAGCTCCACCACAACCGGAGCCCCGCCGGGCCATCTGGTTGACCCGGGAGCCGCTCCACAACCGACCGAGCTCGGCCGGGCCGGCTTCCTGAGCCGGGCGGCCGCTCCACCACACCCCGAGCCGGGCCGGGCCGGCTGCTTTACCCCGGCGGCCGCTCCACCACAACCGGAGCCCCCCCGGGCCAGCTGGTTGACCCGGGCGGCCGCTCCACCACAGACCCAGCCCGGCCGGGCCGGCCTCCTGACCCGGGCTGCCGCTCCACCACACCCCGAGCCCGGCCGGGCCGGCTGCTTTACCCCGGCGGCCGCTCCACCACAACCGGAGCCCCGTCGGGCCAGCTGGTTGACCCGGGTGGCCGCTCCACAACCAACCGAGCCCGGCCGGGCCGGCTTCCTGACCCGGGCAGCCGCTCCACCACACCCCGAGCCCGGCCGGATCGGCTGCTTTACCCCGGCGGCCGCTCCACCACAACCGGATCCACGCCGGGCCAGCTGGTTGACCCGGGCGGCCGCTCCACCACAGACCCAGCCCGGCCGGGCCGGCCTCCTGACCCGGGCTGCCGCTCCACCACACCCCGAGCCCGGCCGGGCCGGCTGCTTTACCCCGGCGGCCGCTCCACCACAACCGGAGCCCCGCCGGGGCAGCTGGTTGACACGGGCGGCCGCTCCACAACCAACCGAGCCCGGCCGGGCCGGCTTCCTGACCCGGGCAGCCGCTCCACCACACCCCGAGCCCGGCCGGACCGGCTGCTTTACCCCGGCGGCCGCTCCACCACAACCGGATCCCCGCCGGGCCAGCTGGTTGACCCGGGAGACGCTTCACAACCGACCGAGCTCGGCCGGGCCGGCTTCCTGACCCGGGCGGCCGCTCCACCACACCCCCAGCCCGGCCGGGCCGGCTGCTTTACCCCGGCGGCAGCTCCACCACAACCGGAGCCCCGCCGGGCCAGCTGGTTGACCCGGGCGGCTTCTCCACCACAGACCGAGCCCGGCCGGGCTGGCCTCCTGACCCGCGCGGCCGCTCCACCACAACCCCAGCCCGGCCGGGCCGGCTGCTTTAGCCCGGTGGCCGCTCCACCACAACCGGAGCCCCGCCGGGCCAGCTGGTTGACCCGGGCGGCCGGTCCACAACAGACCGAGCCCGCCCGGGCCGGCTTCCTGACCCGGGCGGCCGCTCCACCACACCCCGAGACGGGCCGGGCCGGCTGCTTTACCCCGGCGGCAGCTCCACCACAACCGGAGCCCCGCCGGGCCAGCTGGTTGACCCGGGCGGCCGCTCCACAACCGGAGCCCCGCCGGGCCAGCTGGTTGACCCGGGCGGCCGCTCCACAACCGACCGAGCCCAGCCGGGCCGGCTTCCTGACCCGGGCGGCCGCTCCACCACACCCCGAGCCCGGCCGAGCCGGCTGCTTTACCCCGGCGGCCGCTCCACCACAACCGGAGCCCCGCCGGGCCAGCTGGTTGACCCGGGCGGCCGCTCCACCACAGACCCAGCCCGGCCGGGCCGGCCTCCTGACCCTGGCTGCCGCTCCACCACACCCCGAGCCCGGCCGGGCCGGCTGCTTTACCCCGGCGGCCGCTCCACCACAACCGGATCCACGCCGGGCCAGCTGGTTGACCCGGGCGGCCGCTCCACCACAGACCCAGCCCGGCCGGGCCGGCCTCCTGACCCGGGCTGCCGCTCCACCACACCCCGAGCCGGGCCGGGCCGGCTGCTTTACCCCGGCGGCCGCTCCACCACAACCGGAGCCCCGCCGGGCCAGCTGGTTGACCCGGGCGGCTGCACCACCACAGACCGAGCCCGGCCGGGCCGGCTTCCTGACCCGGGCGGCCGCTCCACCACACCCCGAGCCGGGCCGGGCCGGCTGCTTTACCCCGGCGGCCGCTCCACCACAACCGGAGCCCCGCCGGGCCAGCTGGTTGACCCGGGCGGCCGCTCCACAACCGACCGAGCCCGGCCGGGCCGGCTTCCTGACCCGGGCGGCCGCTCCACCACACCCCGAGCCCGGCCGGGCCGGCTGCTTTACCCCGGCGGCCGCTCCACCACAACCGGATCCCCGCCGGGCCAGCTGGTTGACCCGGGCGGCCGCTCCACAACCGACCGAGCCCGGCCGGGCCGGCTTCCTGACCCCGGCGGCCGCTCCACCACAACCCCAGCCCGGCCGGGCCGGCTGCCTTACCCCGGCGGCCGCTCCACCACAACCGGAGCCCCGCCGGGCCAGCTGGTTGACCCGGGCGGCCGGTCCACAACAGACCGAGCCCGCCCGGGCCGGCTTCCTGACCCGGGCGGCCGCTCCACCACACCCCGAGACGGGCCGGGCCGGCTGCTTTACCCCGGCGGCCGCTCCACCACAACCGGAGCCCCGCCGGGCCAGCTGGTTGAACCGGGCGGCCGGTCCACAACAGACCGAGCCCGCCCGGGCCGGCTTCCTGACCCGGGCGGCCGCTCCACCACACCCCGAGACGGGCCGGGCCGGCTGCTTTACCCCGGCGGCCGCTCCACCACAACCGGAGCCCCGCCGGGCCAGCTGGTTGACCCGGGCGGCCGCTCCACAACCGACCGAGCCCGGCCGGGCCGGCTTCCTGACCCGGGCGGCCGCTCCACCACACCCCGAGCCAGGCCAGGCCGGCTGCTTTACCCAGGCTTCCGCTCCACCACAACCGGAGCCCCGCCGGGCCAGCTGGTTGACCCGGGAGACGCTTCACAACCGACCGAGCTCGGCCGGGCCGGCTTCCTGACCCGCGCGGACGCTCCACCACAACCCCAGCCCGGCCGGGCCGGCTGCTTTAGCCCGGTGGCCGCTCCACCACAACCGGAGCCCCGCCGGGCCAGCTGGTTGACCCGGGCGGCCGGTCCACAACAGACCGAGCCCGCCCGGGCCGGCTTCCTGACCCGGGCGGCCGCTCCACCACACCCCGAGACGGGCCGGGCCGGCTGCTTTACCCCGGCGGCCGCTCCACCACAACCGGAGCCCCGCCGGGCCAGCTGGTTGACCCGGGCGGCCGCTCCACAACCGGAGCCCCGCCGGGCCAGCTGGTTGACCCGGGCGGCCGCTCCACAACCGACCGAGCCCAGCCGGGCCGGCTTCCTGACCCGGGCGGCCGCTCCACCACACCCCGAGCCCGGCCGAGCCGGCTGCTTTACCCCGGCGGCCGCTCCACCACAACCGGAGCCCCGCCGGGCCAGCGGGTTGACCCGGGCGGCCGCTCCACCACAGACCCAGCCCGGCCGGACCGGCCTCCTGACCCTGGCTGCCGCTCCACCACACCCCGAGCCCGGCCGGGCCGGCTGCTTTACCCCGGCGGCCGCTCCACCACAACCGGATCCACGCCGGGCCAGCTGGTTGACCCGGGGGGCCGCTCCACCACAGACCCAGCCCGGCCGGGCCGGCCTCCTGACCCGGGCTGCCGCTCCACCACACCCCGAGCCGGGCCGGGCCGGCTGCTTTAGCCCGACGGCCGCTCAACCACAACCGGAGCCCCGCCGGGCCAGCTGGTTGACCCGGGCGGCTGCACCACCACAGACCGAGCCCGGCCGGGCCGGCTTCCTGACCCGGGCGGCCGCTCCACCACACCCCGAGCCGGGCCGGGCCGGCTGCTTTACCCCGGCGGCCGCTCCACCACAACCGGATCCCCCCCGGGCCAGCTGGTTGACCCGGGCGGCCGCTCCACAACCAACCGGGCCCAGCCGGGCCGGCTTCCTGACCCGGGCAGCCGCTCCACTACACCCCGAGCCCGGCCGGATCGGCTGCTTTACCCCGGCGGCCGCTCCACCACAACCGGATCCACGCCGGGCCAGCTGGTTGACCCGGGCGGCCGCTCCACCACAGACCGAGCCCGGCCGGGCTGGCCTCCTGACCCGCGCGGCCGCTCCACCACAACCCCAGCCCGGCCGGGCCGGCTGCTTTAGCCCGGTGGCCGCTCCACCACAACCGGAGCCCCGCCGGGCCAGCTGGTTGACCCGGGCGGCCGGTCCACAACAGATCGAGCCCGCCCGGGCCGGCTTCCTGACCCGGGCGGCCGCTCCACCACACCCCGAGACGGGCCGGGCCGGCTGCTTTACCCCGGCGGCCGCTCCACCACAACCGGAGCCCCGCCGGGCCAGCTGGTTGACCCGGGCGGCCGCTCCACAACCGGAGCCCCGCCGGGCCAGCTGGTTGACCCGGGCGGCCGCACCACAACCGACCGAGCCCAGCCGGGCCGGCTTCCTGACCCGGGCGGCCGCTCCACCACACCCCGAACCCGGCCGAGCCGGCTGCTTTACCCCGGCGGCCGCTCCACCACAACCGGAGCCCCGCCGGGCCAGCTGGTTGACCCGGGCGGCCGCTCCACCACAGACCCAGCCCGGCCGGGCCGGCCTCCTGACCCTGGCTGCCGCTCCACCACACCCCGAGCCCGGCCGGGCCGGCTGCTTTACCCCGGCGGCCGCTCCACCACAACCGGATCCACGCCGGGCCAGCTGGTTGACCCGGGCGGCCGCTCCACCACAGACCCAGCCCGGCCGGGCCGGCCTCCTGACCCGGGCTGCCGCTCCACCACACCCCGAGCCGGGCCGGGCCGGCTGCTTTACCCCGGCGGCCGCTCCACCACAACCGGAGCCCCGCCGGGCCAGCTGGTTGACCCGGGCGGCTGCACCACCACAGACCGAGCCCGGCCGGGCCGGCTTCCTGATCCGGGCGGCCGCTCCACCACACCCCGAGCCGGGCCGGGCCGGCTGCTTTACCCCGGCGGCCGCTCCACCACAACCGGAGCCCCGCCGGGCCAGCTGGTTGACCCGGGCGGCCGCTCCACAACCGACCGAGCCCGGCCGGGCCGGCTTCCTGACCCGGGCGGCCGCTCCACCACACCCCGAGCCCGGCCGGGCCGGCTGCTTTACCCTGGCGGCCGCTCCACCACAACCGGATCCCCGCCGGGCCAGCTGGTTGACCCGGGCGGCCGCTCCACAACCGACCGAGCCCGGCCGGGCCGGCTTCTTGACCCGGGCGGCCGCTCCACCACACCCCGAGCCCGGCCGGGCCGGCTGCTTTACCCCGGCGGCCGCTCCACCACAACCGGAGCCCCGCCGGGTCAGCTGGTTGACCCGGGCGGCCGCTCCACAACCGACCGAGCCCGGCCGGGCCGGCTTCCTGACCCGGGCAGCCGCTCCACCACACCCCGAGCCCGGCCGGTTCGGCTGCTTTACCCCGGCGGCCGCTCCACCACAACCGGAGCCCCGCCGGGCCAGCTGGTTGACCCGGGCGGCCGCTCCACAACCGACCGAGCCCGGCCGGGCCGGCTTCCTGACCCGGGCGGCCGCTCCACCACACCCCGAGCCCGGCCGGGCCGGCTGCTTTACCCCGGCGGCCGCTCCACCACAACCGGATCCCCGCCGGGCCAGCTGGTTGACCCGGGCGGCCGCTCCACCACAGACCCAGCCCGGCCGGGCCGGCCTCCTGACCCGGGCTGCCGCTCCACCACACCCCGAGCCCGGCCGGGCCGGCTGCTTTACCCCGGCGGCCGCTCCACCACAACCGGAGCCCCGCCGGGCCAGCTGGTTGACCCGGGCGGCCGCTCCACAACCAACCGAGCCCGGCCGGGCCGGCTTCCTGACCCGGGCAGCCGCTCCACCACACCCCCAGCCCGGCCAAACCGGCTGCTTTACCCCGGCGGCCGCTCCACCACAACCGGAGCCCCGCCGGGCCAGCTGGTTGACCCGGGAGCCGCTCCACAACCGACCGAGCTCGGCCGGGCCGGCTTCCTGACCCGGGCGGCCGCTCCACCACACCCCGAGCCCGGCCGGGCCGGCTGCTTTACCCCGACGGCCGCTCCACCACAACCGGAGCCCCGCCGGGCCAGCTGGTTGACCCGGGCGGCCGCTCCACAACCGACCGAGCCCGGCCGGGCCGGCTTCCTGACCCGGGCGGCCGCTCCACCACACCCCGAGCCCGGCCGGGCCGGCTGCTTTACCCGGCGGCCGCTCCACCACAACCGGATCCCCGCCGGGCCAGCTGGTTGACCCGGGCGGCTGCTCCACCACAGACCCAGCCCCGCCGGGCCGGCCTCCTGATCCGGGCTGCCGCTCCACCACACCCCGAGCCCGGCCGGGCCGGCTGCTTTGCCCCGGCGGCCGCTCCACCATAACCGGAGCCCCGCCGGGCCAGCTGGTTGACCCGGGCGGCCGCTCCACAACCGACCGAGTCCGGCCGGGCCGGCTTCCTGACCCGGGCGGCCGCTCCACCACACCCCGAGCCCGGCCGGGCCGGCTGCTTTACCCCGGCGGCCGCTCCACCACAACCGGATCCCCGCCGGGCCAGCTGGTTGACCCGGGCGGCCGCTCCACCACAGACCCAGCCCGGCCGGGCCGGCCTCCTGACCCGGGCTGCCGCTCCACCACACCCCGAGCCCGGCCGGGCCGGCTGCTTTACCCCGGCGGCCGCTCCACCACAACCGGAGCCCCGCCGGGCCAGCTGGTTGACCCGGGCGGCCGCTCCACAACCGACCGAGTCCGGCCGGGCCGGCTTCCTGACCCGGGCGGCCGCTCCACCACACCCCCAGCCCGGCCGGGCCGGCTGCTTTACCCCGGCGGCCGCTCCACCACAACCGGAGCCCCGCCGGGCCAGCTGGTTGACCCGAGAGCCGCTCCACAACCGACCGAGCTCGGCCGGGCCGGCTTCCTGACCCGGGCTGCCGCTCCACCACACCCCGAGCCCGGCCGGGCCGGCTGCTTTACCCCGGCGGCCGCTCCACCACAACCGGAGCCCCGCCGGGCCAGCTGGTTGACCCTGGCGGCCGCTCCACAACCGACCGAGCCCTGCCGGGCCGGCTTTTTGACCCGGGCGGCCGCTCCACCACACCCCGAGCCCGGCCGGGCCGGCTGCTTTACCCCGGCGCCGCTCCACCACAACCGGATCCCCGCCGGGCCAGCTGGTTGACCCGGGCGGCCGCTCCACAACCGACCGAGCCCGGCCGGGCCGGCTTCCTGACCCGGGCGGCCGCTCCACCACACCCCGAGCCGGGCCGGGTCGGCTGCTTTACCCCGGCGGCCGCTCCACCACAACCGGAGCCCCGCGGGCCAGCTGGTTGACCCGGGCGGCAGCTCCACCACAGACCGAGCCTGGCCGGGCCGGCCTCCTGACCCGGGCGGCCGCTCCACCACACCCCCAGCCCGGCCGGGCCGGCTGCTTTACCCCGGCGGCCGCTCCACCACAACCAGAGCCCCGCCGGGCCAGCTGGTTGACCCGGGCGGCCGCTCCACAACCGACCGAGCCCGGCCGGGCCGGCTTCCTGACCCGGGCGGCCGCTCCACCACACCCCGAGCCCGGCCGGGCCGGCTGCTTTACCCCGGCGGCCGCTCCACCACAACCGGATCCCCGCCGGGCCAGCTGGTTGACCCGGGCGGCCGCTCCACCACAGACCCAGCCCGGCCGGGCCGGCCTCCTGACCCGGGCTGCCGCTCCACCACACCCCGAGCCCGGCCGGGCCGGCTGCTTTACCCCGGCGGCCGCTCCACCACAACCGGAGCCCCGCCGGGCCAGCTGGTTGACCCGGGCGGCCGCTCCACAACCAACCGAGCCCGGCCGGGCCGGCTTCCTGACCCGGGCAGCCGCTCCACCACACCCCCAGCCCGGCCAAACCGGCTGCTTTACCCCGGCGGCCGCTCCACCACAACCGGAGCCCCGCCGGGCCAGCTGGTTGACCCGGGAGCCGCTCCACAACCGACCGAGCTCGGCCGGGCCGGCTTCCTGACCCGGGCGGCCGCTCCACCACACCCCGAGCCCGGCCGGGCCGGCTGCTTTACCCCGACGGCCGCTCCACCACAACCGGAGCCCCGCCGGGCCAGCTGGTTGACCCTGGCGGCCGCTCCACAACCGACCGAGCCCGGCCGGGCCGGCTTCCTGACCCGGGCGGCCGCTCCACCACACCCCGAGCCCGGCCGGGCCGGCTGCTTTACCCGGCGGCCGCTCCACCACAACCGGATCCCCGCCGGGCCAGCTGGTTGACCCGGGCGGCTGCTCCACCACAGACCCAGCCCCGCCGGGCCGGCCTCCTGACCCGGGCTGCCGCTCCACCACACCCCGAGCCCGGCCGGGCCGGCTGCTTTGCCCCGGCGGCCGCTCCACCATAACCGGAGCCCCGCCGGGCCAGCTGGTTGACCCGGGCGGCCGCTCCACAACCGACCGAGTCCGGCCGGGCCGGCTTCCTGACCCGGGCGGCCGCTCCACCACACCCCGAGCCCGGCCGGGCCGGCTGCTTTACCCCGGCGGCCGCTCCACCACAACCGGATCCCCGCCGGGCCAGCTGGTTGACCCGGGCGGCCGCTCCACCACAGACCCAGCCCGGCCGGGCCGGCCTCCTGACCCGGGCGGCCGCTCCACCACACCCCGAGCCCGGCCGGGCCGGCTGCTTTACCCCGGCGGCCGCTCCACCACAACCGGAGCCCCGCCGGGCCAGCTGGTTGACCCGGGCGGCCGCTCCACAACCGACCGAGTCCGGCCGGGCCGGCTTCCTGACCCGGGCGGCCGCTCCACCACACCCCCAGCCCGGCCGGGCCGGCTGCTTTACCCCGGCGGCCGCTCCACCACAACCGGAGCCCCGCCGGGCCAGCTGGTTGACCCGAGAGCCGCTCCACAACCGACCGAGCTCGGCCGGGCCGGCTTCCTGACCCGGGCTGCCGCTCCACCACACCCCGAGCCCGGCCGGGCCGGCTGCTTTACCCCGGCGGCCGCTCCACCACAACCGGAGCCCCGCCGGGCCAGCTGGTTGACCCTGGCGGCCGCTCCACAACCGACCGAGCCCTGCCGGGCCGGCTTTTTGACCCGGGCGGCCGCTCCACCACACCCCGAGCCCGGCCGGGCCGGCTGCTTTACCCCGGCGCCGCTCCACCACAACCGGATCCCCGCCGGGCCAGCTGGTTGACCCGGGCGGCCGCTCCACCACAGACCCAGCCCGGCCGGGCCGGCCTCCTGACCCGGGCTGCCGCTCCACCACACCCCGAGCCCGGCCGGGCCGGCTGCTTTACCCCGGCGGCCGCTCCACCACAACCGGAGCCCCGCCGGGCCAGCTGGTTGACCCGGGCGGCCGCTCCACAACCAACCGAGCCCGGCCGGGCCGGCTTCCTGACCCGGGCAGCCGCTCCACCACACCCCCAGCCCGGCCAAACCGGCTGCTTTACCCCGGCGGCCGCTCCACCACAACCGGAGCCCCGCCGGGCCAGCTGGTTGACCCGGGAGCCGCTCCACAACCGACCGAGCTCGGCCGGGCCGGCTTCCTGACCCGGGCGGCCGCTCCACCACACCCCGAGCCCGGCCGGGCCGGCTGCTTTACCCCGACGGCCGCTCCACCACAACCGGAGCCCCGCCGGGCCAGCTGGTTGACCCTGGCGGCCGCTCCACAACCGACCGAGCCCGGCCGGGCCGGCTTCCTGACCCGGGCGGCCGCTCCACCACACCCCGAGCCCGGCCGGGCCGGCTGCTTTACCCGGCGGCCGCTCCACCACAACCGGATCCCCGCCGGGCCAGCTGGTTGACCCGGGCGGCTGCTCCACCACAGACCCAGCCCCGCCGGGCCGGCCTCCTGACCCGGGCTGCCGCTCCACCACACCCCGAGCCCGGCCGGGCCGGCTGCTTTGCCCCGGCGGCCGCTCCACCATAACCGGAGCCCCGCCGGGCCAGCTGGTTGACCCGGGCGGCCGCTCCACAACCGACCGAGTCCGGCCGGGCCGGCTTCCTGACCCGGGCGGCCGCTCCACCACACCCCGAGCCCGGCCGGGCCGGCTGCTTTACCCCGGCGGCCGCTCCACCACAACCGGATCCCCGCCGGGCCAGCTGGTTGACCCGGGCGGCCGCTCCACCACAGACCCAGCCCGGCCGGGCCGGCCTCCTGACCCGGGCTGCCGCTCCACCACACCCCGAGCCCGGCCGGGCCGGCTGCTTTACCCCGGCGGCCGCTCCACCACAACCGGAGCCCCGCCGGGCCAGCTGGTTGACCCGGGCGGCCGCTCCACAACCGACCGAGTCCGGCCGGGCCGGCTTCCTGACCCGGGCGGCCGCTCCACCACACCCCCAGCCCGGCCGGGCCGGCTGCTTTACCCCGGCGGCCGCTCCACCACAACCGGAGCCCCGCCGGGCCAGCTGGTTGACCCGAGAGCCACTCCACAACCGACCGAGCTCGGCCGGGCCGGCTTCCTGACCCGGGCTGCCGCTCCACCACACCCCGAGCCCGGCCGGGCCGGCTGCTTTACCCCGGCGGCCGCTCCACCACAACCGGAGCCCCGCCGGGCCAGCTGGTTGACCCTGGCGGCCGCTCCACAACCGACCGAGCCCTGCCGGGCCGGCTTTTTGACCCGGGCGGCCGCTCCACCACACCCCGAGCCCGGCCGGGCCGGCTGCTTTACCCCGGCGCCGCTCCACCACAACCGGATCCCCGCCGGGCCAGCTGGTTGACCCGGGCGGCCGCTCCACAACCGACCGAGCCCGGCCGGGCCGGCTTCCTGACCCGGGCGGCCGCTCCACCACACCCCGAGCCGGGCCGGGTCGGCTGCTTTACCCCGGCGGCCGCTCCACCACAACCGGAGCCCCGCGGGCCAGCTGGTTGACCCGGGCGGCAGCTCCACCACAGACCGAGCCTGGCCGGGCCGGCCTCCTGACCCGGGCGGCCGCTCCACCACACCCCCAGCCCGGCCGGGCCGGCTGCTTTACCCCGGCGGCCGCTCCACCACAACCAGAGCCCCGCCGGGCCAGCTGGTTGACCCGGGCGGCCGCTCCACAACCGACCGAGCCCGGCCGGGCCGGCTTCCTGACCCGGGCGGCCGCTCCACCACACCCCGAGCCCGGCCGGGCCGGCTGCTTTACCCCGGCGGCCGCTCCACCACAACCGGATCCCCGCCGGGCCAGCTGGTTGACCCGGGCGGCCGCTCCACCACAGACCCAGCCCGGCCGGGCCGGCCTCCTGACCCGGGCTGCCGCTCCACCACACCCCGAGCCCGGCCGGGCCGGCTGCTTTACCCCGGCGGCCGCTCCACCACAACCGGAGCCCCGCCGGGCCAGCTGGTTGACCCGGGCGGCCGCTCCACAACCAACCGAGCCCGGCCGGGCCGGCTTCCTGACCCGGGCAGCCGCTCCACCACACCCCCAGCCCGGCCAAACCGGCTGCTTTACCCCGGCGGCCGCTCCACCACAACCGGAGCCCCGCCGGGCCAGCTGGTTGACCCGGGAGCCGCTCCACAACCGACCGAGCTCGGCCGGGCCGGCTTCCTGACCCGGGCGGCCGCTCCACCACACCCCGAGCCCGGCCGGGCCGGCTGCTTTACCCCGACGGCCGCTCCACCACAACCGGAGCCCCGCCGGGCCAGCTGGTTGACCCTGGCGGCCGCTCCACAACCGACCGAGCCCGGCCGGGCCGGCTTCCTGACCCGGGCGGCCGCTCCACCACACCCCCAGCCGGGCCGGGCCAGCTGCTTTACCCCGGCGGCAGCTCCATGACAACTGGAGCCCCGCCGGGCCGGCTGGTTGACCCGGGAGCCGCTCCACCACAGACGGAGCCTGGCCGGGCCGGCCTCCTCACCCGGGCGGCCGCTCCACCACACCCCCAGCCCGGCCGGGCCGGCTGCTTTACCCCGGCGGCCGCTCCACCACAACCGGAGCCCCGCCGGGCCAGCTGGTTGACCCGGGAGCCGCTCCACAACCGACCGAGCCCGGCCGGGCCGGCTTCCTGACCCGGGCGGCCGCTCCACCACACCCCGAGCCGGGCCGGGGCGGCTGCTTTACCCCGGCGGCCGCTCCACCACAACCGGAGCCCCGCCGGGCCAGCTGGTTGACCCGGGCGGCCGCTCCACCACAGACCGAGCCCGGCCGGGCCGGCTTCCTAACCCAGGAGGCCGCTCCACCACACCTCGAGCCGGGCCGGGCCGGCTGCTTTACCCCGGCGGCCGCTCCACCACAACCGGAGCCCCGCGGGCCAGCTGGTTGACCCGGGCGGCCGCTCCACCACAGACCGAGCCTGGCCGGGCCGGCCTCCTGACCCGGGCGGCCGCTCCACCACACCCCCAGCCCGGCCGGGCCGGCTGCTTTACCCCGGCGGCCGCTCCACCACAACCAGAGCCCCGCCGGGCCAGCTGGTTGACCCGGGAGCCGCTCCACAACCGACCGAGCTCGGCCGGGCCGGCTTCCTGACCCGGTAGGCCGCTCCACCACACCCCGAGCCCGGCCGGGCCGGCTGCTTTACCCCGGCGGCCGCTCCACCACAACCGGAGCCCCGCCGGGCCAGCTGGTTGACGCGGGCGGCCGCTCCACAACCGACCGAGCCCGGCCGGGCCGGCTTCCTGACCCGGGCGGCCGCTCCACCACACCCCGAGCCCGGCCGGGCCGGCTGCTTTACCCCGGCGGCCGCTCCACCACAACCGGATCCCCGCCGGGCCAGCTGGTTGACCCGGGCGGCCGCTCCACCACAGACCCAGCCCGGCCGGGCCGGCCTCCTGACCCGGGCTGCCGCTCCACCACACCCCGAGCCCGGCCGGGCCGGCTGCTTTACCCCGGCGGCCGCTCCACCACAACCGGAGCCCCGCCGGGCCAGCTGGTTGACCCGGGCGGCCGCTCCACAACCGACCGAGTCCGGCCGGGCCGGCTTCCTGACCCGGGCGGCCGCTCCACCACACCCCCAGCCCGGCCGGGCCGGCTGCTTTACCCCGGCGGCCGCTCCACCACAACCGGAGCCCCGCCGGGCCAGCTGGTTGACCCGAGAGCCGCTCCACAACCGACCGAGCTCGGCCGGGCCGGCTTCCTGACCCGGGCTGCCGCTCCACCACACCCCGAGCCCGGCCGGGCCGGCTGCTTTACCCCGGCGGCCGCTCCACCACAACCGGAGCCCCGCCGGGCCAGCTGGTTGACCCTGGCGGCCGCTCCACAACCGACCGAGCCCTGCCGGGCCGGCTTTTTGACCCGGGCGGCCGCTCCACCACACCCCGAGCCCGGCCGGGCCGGCTGCTTTACCCCGGCGCCGCTCCACCACAACCGGATCCCCGCCGGGCCAGCTGGTTGACCCGGGCGGCCGCTCCACAACCGACCGAGCCCGGCCGGGCCGGCTTCCTGACCCGGGCGGCCGCTCCACCACACCCCGAGCCGGGCCGGGTCGGCTGCTTTACCCCGGCGGCCGCTCCACCACAACCGGAGCCCCGCGGGCCAGCTGGTTGACCCGGGCGGCAGCTCCACCACAGACCGAGCCTGGCCGGGCCGGCCTCCTGACCCGGGCGGCCGCTCCACCACACCCCCAGCCCGGCCGGGCCGGCTGCTTTACCCCGGCGGCCGCTCCACCACAACCAGAGCCCCGCCGGGCCAGCTGGTTGACCCGGGAGCCGCTCCACAACCGACCCAGCTCGGGGGGGCCGGCTTCCTGACCCGGTAGGCCGCTCCACCACACCCCGAGCCCGGCCGGGCCGGCTGCTTTACCCCGGCGGCCGCTCCACCACAACCGGAGCCCCGCCGGGCCAGCTGGTTGACCCGGGCGGCCGCTCCACAACCGACCGAGCCCGGCCGGGCCGGCTTCCTGACCCGGGCGGCCGCTCCACCACACCCCGAGCCCGGCCGGGCCGGCTGCTTTACCCCGGCGGCCGCTCCACCACAACCGGATCCCCGCCGGGCCAGCTGGTTGACCCGGGCGGCCGCTCCACCACAGACCCAGCCCGGCCGGGCCGGCCTCCTGACCCGGGCTGCCGCTCCACCACACCCCGAGCCCGGCCGGGCCGGCTGCTTTACCCCGGCGGCCGCTCCACCACAACCGGAGCCCCGCCGGGCCAGCTGGTTGACCCGGGCGGCCGCTCCACAACCAACCGAGCCCGGCCGGGCCGGCTTCCTGACCCGGGCAGCCGCTCCACCACACCCCCAGCCCGGCCAAACCGGCTGCTTTACCCCGGCGGCCGCTCCACCACAACCGGAGCCCCGCCGGGCCAGCTGGTTGACCCGGGAGCCGCTCCACAACCGACCGAGCTCGGCCGGGCCGGCTTCCTGACCCGGGCGGCCGCTCCACCACACCCCGAGCACGGCCGGGCTGGCTGCTTTACCCCGACGGCCGCTCCACCACAACCGGAGCCCCGCCGGGCCAGCTGGTTGACCCGGGCGGCCGCTCCACCACAGACCCAGCCCGGCCGGGCCGGCCTCCTGACCCGGGCTGCCGCTCCACCACACCCCGAGCCCGGCCGGGCCGGCTGCTTTACCCCGGCGGCCGCTCCACCACAACCGGAGCCCCGCCGGGCCAGCTGGTTGACCCGGGCGGCCGCTCCACAACCAACCGAGCCCGGCCGGGCCGGCTTCCTGACCCGGGCAGCCGCTCCACCACACCCCCAGCCCGGCCAAACCGGCTGCTTTACCCCGGCGGCCGCTCCACCACAACCGGAGCCCCGCCGGGCCAGCTGGTTGACCCGGGAGCCGCTCCACAACCGACCGAGCCCGGCCGGGCCGGCTTCCTGACCCGGGCGGCCGCTCCACCACACTCCGAGCCGGGCCGGGCCGGCTGCTTTACCCCGGCGGCCGTTCCACCACAACCGGAGCCCCGCCGGGCCAGCTGGTTGACCCTGGCGGCCGCTCCACAACCGACCGAGCCCGGCCGGGCCGGCTTTTTGACCCGGGCGGCCGCTCCACCACACCCCGAGCCCGGCCGGGCCGGCTGCTTTACCCCGGCGCCGCTCCACCACAACCGGATCCCCGCCGGGCCAGCTGGTTGACCCGGGCGGCCGCTCCACAACCGACCCAGCCCGGCCGGGCCGGCTTCCTGACCCGGGCGGCCGCTCCACCACACCCCGAGCCGGGCCGGGTCGGCTGCTTTACCCCGGCGGCCGCTCCACCACAACCGGAGCCCCGCCGGGCCAGCTGGTTGACCCGGGCGGCCGCTCCACAACCGACCGAGCCCGGCCGGGCCGGCTTCCTGACCCCGGCGGCCGCTCCACCACAACCCCAGCCCGCCCGGGCCGGCTGCTTTACCCCGGCGGCCGCTCCACCACAACCGGAGCCCCGCCGGGCCAGCTGGTTGACCCGGGCGGCCGCTCCACAACCGACCGAGCTCGGCCGGGCCGGCTTCCTGACCCGGGCGGCCGCTCCACCACACCCCGAGCCAAGCCGGGCCGGCTGCTTTACCCCGGCGGCCGCTCCACCACAACCGGAGCCCCGCCAGGCCAGCTGGTTGACCCGGGCGGCCGCTCCACAACCAACCGAGCCCGGCCGGGCCGGCTTCCTGACCCCGGCGGCCGCTCCACCACAACCCCAGCCCGGCCGGGCCGGCTGCTTTACCCCGGCGGCCGCTCCACCACAACCGGAGCCCCGCCGGGCCAGCTGGTTGACCCGGGAGCCGCTCCGCAACAGACCGAGCCCGGCCGGGCCGGCTTCCTGACCCGGGCGGACGCTCCACCACACTCCTAGCCGGGCCGTGCCGGCTGCTTTACCCCGGCGGTCGCTCTACCACAACCGGAGCCCCGCCGGGCCAGCTGGTTGACCCGGGCGGCCGCTCCACCACAGACCCAGACCGGCCGGGCCGGCCTCCTGACCCGGGCTGCCGCTCCACCACACCCGGAGCCCGGCCGGGCCGGCTGCTTTACCCCGGCGGCCGCTCCACCATAACCGGAGCCCCGCCGGGCCAGCTGGTTGACCCGGGCGGCCGCTCCACAACCGACCGAGTCCGGCCGGGCCGGCTTCCTGACCCGGGCGGCCGCTCCACCACACCCCCAGCCCGGCCGGGCCGGCTGCTTTACCCCGGCGGCCGCTCCACCACAACCGGAGCCCCGCCGGGCCAGCTGGTTGACCCGGGCGGCCGCTCCACCACAGACCGAGCCCGGCCGGGCCGGCTTCCTAACCCAGGAGGCCGCTCCACCACACCTCGAGCCGGGCCGGGCCGGCTGCTTTACCCCGGCGGCCGCTCCACCACAACCGGAGCCCCGCGGGCCAGCTGGTTGACCCGGGCGGCCGCTCCACCACAGACCGAGCCTGGCCGGGCCGGCCTCCTGACCCGGGCGGCCGCTCCACCACACCCCCAGCCCGGCCGGGCCGGCTGCTTTACCCCGGGGGCCGCTCCACCACAACCAGAGCCCCGCCGGTCCAGCTGGTTGACCCGGGAGCCGCTCCACAACCGACCGAGCTCGGCCGGGCCGGCTTCCTGACCCGGTAGGCCGCTCCACCACAGCCCGAGCCCGGCCGGGCCGGCTGCTTTACCCCGGCGGCCGCTCCACCACAACCGGAGCCCCGCCGGGCCAGCTGGTTGACCCGGGCGGCCGCTCCACAACCGACCGAGCCCGGCCGGGCCGGCTTCCTGACCCGGGCGGCCGCTCCACCACACCCCGAGCCCGGCCGGGCCGGCTGCTTTACCCCGGCGGCCGCTCCACCACAACCGGATCCCCGCCGGGCCAGCTGGTTGACCCGGGCGGCCGCTCCACCACAGACCCAGCCCGGCCGGGCCGGCCTCCTGACCCGGGCTGCCGCTCCACCACACCCCGAGCCCGGCCGGGCCGGCTGCTTTACCCCGGCGGCCGCTCCACCACAACCGGAGCCCCGCCGGGCCAGCTGGTTGACCCGGGCGGCCGCTCCACAACCGACCGAGCCCGGCCGGGCCGGCTTCCTGACCCGGGCGGCCGCTCCACCACACCCCCAGCCGGGCCGGGCCAGCTGCTTTACCCCGGCGGCAGCTCCATGACAACTGGAGCCCCGCCGGGCCGGCTGGTTGACCCGGGAGCCGCTCCACCACAGACGGAGCCTGGCCGGGCCGGCCTCCTCACCCGGGCGGCCGCTCCACCACACCCCCAGCCCGGCCGGGCCGGCTGCTTTACCCCGGCGGCCGCTCCACCACAACCGGAGCCCCGCCGGGCCAGCTGGTTGACCCGGGAGCCGCTCCACAACCGACCGAGCCCGGCCGGGCCGGCTTCCTGACACGGGCGGCCGCTCCACCACACCCCAAGCCCGGCCGGGCCGGCTGCTTTACCCCGGCGGCCGCTCCACCACAACCGGAGCCCCGCCAGGCCAGCTGGTTGACCCGGGCGGCCGCTCCACAACCGACCGAGCCCGGCCGGGCCGGCTTCCTGACCCGGGCGGCCGCTCCACCACACCCCGAGCCGGGCCGGGGCGGCTGCTTTACCCCGGCGGCCGCTCCACCACAACCGGAGCCCCGCCGGGCCAGCTGGTTGACCCGGGCGGCCGCTCCACCACAGACCGAGCCCGGCCGGGCCGGCTTCCTAACCCAGGAGGCCGCTCCACCACACCTCGAGCCGGGCCGGGCCGGCTGCTTTACCCCGGCGGCCGCTCCACCACAACCGGAGCCCCGCGGGCCAGCTGGTTGACCCGGGCGGCCGCTCCACCACAGACCGAGCCTGGCCGGGCCGGCCTCCTGACCCGGGCGGCCGCTCCACCACACCCCCAGCCCGGCCGGGCCGGCTGCTTTACCCCGGCGGCCGCTCCACCACAACCAGAGCCCCGCCGGGCCAGCTGGTTGACCCGGGAGCCGCTCCACAACCGACCGAGCTCGGCCGGGCCGGCTTCCTGACCCGGTAGGCCGCTCCACCACACCCCGAGCCCGGCCGGGCCGGCTGCTTTACCCCGGCGGCCGCTCCACCACAACCGGAGCCCCGCCGGGCCAGCTGGTTGACGCGGGCGGCCGCTCCACAACCGACCGAGCCCGGCCGGGCCGGCTTCCTGACCCGGGCGGCCGCTCCACCACACCCCGAGCCCGGCCGGGCCGGCTGCTTTACCCCGGCGGCCGCTCCACCACAACCGGATCCCCGCCGGGCCAGCTGGTTGACCCGGGCGGCCGCTCCACCACAGACCCAGCCCGGCCGGGCCGGCCTCCTGACCCGGGCTGCCGCTCCACCACACCCCGAGCCCGGCCGGGCCGGCTGCTTTACCCCGGCGGCCGCTCCACCACAACCGGAGCCCCGCCGGGCCAGCTGGTTGACCCGGGCGGCCGCTCCACAACCGACCGAGTCCGGCCGGGCCGGCTTCCTGACCCGGGCGGCCGCTCCACCACACCCCCAGCCCGGCCGGGCCGGCTGCTTTACCCCGGCGGCCGCTCCACCACAACCGGAGCCCCGCCGGGCCAGCTGGTTGACCCGAGAGCCGCTCCACAACCGACCGAGCCCGGCCGGGCCGGCTTCCTGACCCGGGCGGCCGCTCCACCACACCCCGAGCCCGGCCGGGCTGGCTGCTTTACCCCGGCGGCCGCTCCACCACAACCGGAGCCCCGCCGGGCCAGCTGGTTGACCCGGGCGGCCGCTCCACCACAGACCGAGCCTGGCCGGGCCGGCCTCCTGACCCGGGCGGCCGCTTCACCACACCCCCAGCCCGGCCGGGCCGGCTGCTTTACCCCGGCGGCCGCTCCACCACAACCGGAGCCCCGCCGGGCCAGCTGGTTGACCCGGGCGGCCGCTCCACCACAGACCGAGCCTGGCCGGGCCGGCCTCCTGTCCCGGGCGGCCGCTCCACCACACCCCCAGCCCGGCCGGGCCGGCTGCTTTACCCCGGCGGCCGCTCCACCACAACCGGAGCCCCGCCGGGCCAGCTGGTTGACCCGGGAGCCGCTCGACAACCGACCGAGCTCGGCCGGGCCGGCTTCCTGACCCGGGCGGCCGCTCCACCACAACCCGAGCCCGGCCGGGCCGGCTGCTTTACCCCGGCGGCCGCTCCACCACAACCGGAGGCCCGCCGGGCCAGCTGGTTGACCCGGGCGGCCGCTCCACCAAAGACCCAGCCCGGCCGGGCCGGCCTCCTGACCCGGGCTGCCGCTCCACCACACCCCGAGCTTGGCCGGGCCAGCTGCTTTACCCCGGCGGCCGCTCCACCACAACCGGAGCCCCGCCGGGCCAGCTGGTTGACCCGGGCGGTCGCTCCACCACAGACCGAGCCCGGCCGGGCCGGCTTCCTAACCCAGGAGGCCGCTCCACCACACCTCGAGCCGGGCCGGGCCGGCTGCTTTACCCCGGCGGCCGCTCCACCACAACCGGAGCCCCGCGGGCCAGCTGGTTGACCCGGGCGGCCGCTCCACCACAGACCGAGCCTGGCCGGGCCGGCCTCCTGACCCGGGCGGCCGCTCCACCACACCCCCAGCCCGGCCGGGCCGGCTGCTTTACCCCGGCGGCCGCTCCACCACAACCGGAGCCCCCCGGGCCAGCTGGTTTACCCGGGCGGCCGCTCCACAACCGACGGAGCTCGTCCGGGCCGGCTTCCTGACCCGGTAGGCCGCTCCACCACACCCCGAGCCCGGCCGGGCCGGCTGCTTTACCCCGGC
The DNA here is from genome assembly GCA_038363175.2 of Artibeus lituratus. NCBI lineage: Eukaryota > Metazoa > Chordata > Mammalia > Chiroptera > Phyllostomidae > Artibeus > Artibeus lituratus. The sequence goes on along the minus strand of JBAWUR020000071.1, from coordinate 77,089 downwards.
GGCCGCTCCACCACAACCGGAGCCCCGCCGGGCCAGCTGGTTGACCCGGGCGGCCGCTCCACCAAAGACCCAGCCCGGCCGGGCCGGCCTCCTGACCCGGGCTGCCGCTCCACCACACCCCGACCCCGGCCGGGCCAGCTGCTTTACCCCGGCGGCCGCTCCACCACAACCGGAGCCCCGCCGGGCCAGCTGGTTGACCCGGGCGGCCGCTCCACAACCGACCGAGCCCGGCCGGGCCGGCCTCCTGACCCGGGCGGCCGCTCCACCACACCCCGAGCCGGGCCGGGCCGGCTGCTTTACCCCGGCGGCCGCTCCACCACAACCGGAGCCCCGCCGGGCCAGCTGCTCTACCCTGGCGGCCGCTCCACCACAACCGGAGCCCCGCCGGGCCAGCTGGTTGACCCGGGCGGTCGCTCCACCACAGACCGAGCCCGGCCGGGCCGGCTTCCTAACCCAGGAGGCCGCTCCACCACACCTCGAGCCGGGCCGGGCCGGCTGCTTTACCCCGGCGGCCGCTCCACCACAACCGGAGCCCCGCCGGGCCAGCTGGTTGACCCGGGCGGCCGCTCCACCACAGACCGAGCCTGGCCGGGCCGGCCTCCTGACCCGGGCGGCCGCTCCACCACACCCCGAGCCCGGCCGGGCCGGCTGCTTTACCCCGGCGGCCGCTCCACCACAACCGGAGCCCCCCGGGCCAGCTGGTTTACCCGGGCGGCCGCTCCACAACCGACGGAGCTCGGCCGGGCCGGCTTCCTGACCCGGTAGGCCGCTCCACCACACCCCGAGCCGGGCCGGGCCGGCTGCTTTACCCCGGCGGCCGCTCCACCACAACCGGAGCCCCCCGGGCCAGCTGGTTTACCCGGGCGGCCGCTCCACAACCGACGGAGCTCGGCCGGGCCGGCTTCCTGACCCGGGCGGCCGCTCCACCACACCCCGAGCCCGGCCGGGCTGGCTGCTTTACCCCGGCGGCCGCTCCACCACAACCGGAGCCCCGCCGGGCCAGCAGGTTGACCCGGGCGGCCGCTCCACAACCGACCGAGCCCGGCCGGGCCGGCTTTTGACCCGGGCGGCCGCTCCACCACAGACCGAGCCTGGCCGGGCCGGCCTCCTGACCCGGGCGGCCGCTCCACCACACCCCCAGCCCGGCCGGGCCGGCTGCTTTACCCCGGCGGCCGCTCCACCACAACCGGAGCCCCCCGGGCCAGCTGGTTTACCCGGGCGGCCGCTCCACAACCGACGGAGCTCGTCCGGGCCGGCTTCCTGACCCGGTAGGCCGCTCCACCACACCCCGAGCCCGGCCGGGCCGGCTGCTTTACCCCGAGGGCCGCTCCACCAACACCGGAGCCACGCCGGGCCAGCTGGTTGACCCGGGCGGCCGCTCCACAACCGACCGAGCCCGGCCGGGCCGGCTTTTGACCCGGGCGGCCGCTCCACCACACCCCGAGCCCGGCCGGGCCGGCTGCTTTACCCCGGCGGCAGCTCCACCACAACCGGAGCCCCGCCGGGCCAGCTGGTTTACCCGGGCGGCCGCTCCACAACCGACCGAGCCCGGCCAGGCCGGCTTCCTGACCCGGGCGGCCGCTCCACCACACCCCGAGCCGGGCCGGGCCGGCAGCTTTACCCCGGCGGCCGCTCCACCACAACCGGAGCCCCGCCAGGCCAGCTGGTTGACCCGGGCGGCCGCTCCACAACCGACCGAGTCCGGCCGGGCCGGCTTCCTGACCCCGGCGGCCGCTCCACCACAACCCCAGCCCGGCCGGGCCGGCTGCTTTACCCCGGCGGCCGCTCCACCACAACCGGAGCCCCGCCGGGCCAGCTGGTTGACCCGGGCGGCCGCTCCACAACCGACCGAGCCCGGCCAGGCCGGCTTCCTGACCCGGGCGGCCGCTCCACCACACCCCGAGCCGGGCCGGGCCGGCTGCTTTACCCCGGCGGCCGCTCCACCACAACCGGAGCCCCGCCAGGCCAGCTGCTTGACCCGGGCGGCCGCTCCACAACCGACCGAGCCCGGCCGGGCCGGCTTCCTGACCCCGGCGGCCGCTCCACCACAACCCCAGCCCGGCCGGGCCGGCTGCTTTACCCCGGCGGCCGCTCCACCACAACCGGATCCACGCCGGGCCAGCTGGTTGACCCGGGCGGCCGCTCCACCACAGACCCAGCCCGGCCGGGCCGGCCTCCTGACCCGGGCTGCCGCTCCACCACACCCCGAGCCCGGCCGGGCCGGCTGCTTTACCCCGGCGGCCGCTCCACCACAACCGGAGCCCCGCCGGGGCAGCTGGTTGACACGGGCGGCCGCTCCACAACCAACCGAGCCCGGCCGGGCCGGCTTCCTGACCCGGGCAGCCGCTCCACCACACCCCGAGCCCGGCCGGACCGGCTGCTTTACCCCGGCGGCCGCTCCACCACAACCGGATCCCCGCCGGGCCAGCTGGTTGACCCGGGAGACGCTTCACAACCGACCGAGCTCGGCCGGGCCGGCTTCCTGACCCGGGCGGCCGCTCCACCACACCCCCAGCCCGGCCGGGCCGGCTGCTTTACCCCGGCGGCAGCTCCACCACAACCGGAGCCCCGCCGGGCCAGCTGGTTGACCCGGGCGGCTTCTCCACCACAGACCGAGCCCGGCCGGGCTGGCCTCCTGACCCGCGCGGCCGCTCCACCACAACCCCAGCCCGGCCGGGCCGGCTGCTTTAGCCCGGTGGCCGCTCCACCACAACCGGAGCCCCGCCGGGCCAGCTGGTTGACCCGGGCGGCCGGTCCACAACAGACCGAGCCCGCCCGGGCCGGCTTCCTGACCCGGGCGGCCGCTCCACCACACCCCGAGACGGGCCGGGCCGGCTGCTTTACCCCGGCGGCAGCTCCACCACAACCGGAGCCCCGCCGGGCCAGCTGGTTGACCCGGGCGGCCGCTCCACAACCGGAGCCCCGCCGGGCCAGCTGGTTGACCCGGGCGGCCGCTCCACAACCGACCGAGCCCAGCCGGGCCGGCTTCCTGACCCGGGCGGCCGCTCCACCACACCCCGAGCCCGGCCGAGCCGGCTGCTTTACCCCGGCGGCCGCTCCACCACAACCGGAGCCCCGCCGGGCCAGCTGGTTGACCCGGGCGGCCGCTCCACCACAGACCCAGCCCGGCCGGGCCGGCCTCCTGACCCGGGCTGCCGCTCCACCACACCCCGAGCCGGGCCGGGCCGGCTGCTTTACCCCGGCGGCCGCTCCACCACAACCGGAGCCCCGCCGGGCCAGCTGGTTGACCCGGGCGGCTGCACCACCACAGACCGAGCCCGGCCGGGCCGGCTTCCTGACCCGGGCGGCCGCTCCACCACACCCCGAGCCGGGCCGGGCCGGCTGCTTTACCCCGGCGGCCGCTCCACCACAACCGGAGCCCCGCCGGGCCAGCTGGTTGACCCGGGCGGCCGCTCCACAACCGACCGAGCCCGGCCGGGCCGGCTTCCTGACCCGGGCGGCCGCTCCACCACACCCCGAGCCGGGCCGGGTCGGCTGCTTTACCCCGGCGGCCGCTCCACCACAACCGGAGCCCCGCGGGCCAGCTGGTTGACCCGGGCGGCAGCTCCACCACAGACCGAGCCTGGCCGGGCCGGCCTCCTGACCCGGGCGGCCGCTCCACCACACCCCCAGCCCGGCCGGGCCGGCTGCTTTACCCCGGCGGCCGCTCCACCACAACCAGAGCCCCGCCGGGCCAGCTGGTTGACCCGGGCGGCTGCACCACCACAGACCGAGCCCGGCCGGGCCGGCTTCCTGACCCGGGCGGCCGCTCCACCACACCCCGAGCCGGGCCGGGCCGGCTGCTTTACCCCGGCGGCCGCTCCACCACAACCGGAGCCCCGCCGGGCCAGCTGGTTGACCCGGGCGGCCGCTCCACAACCGACCGAGCCCGGCCGGGCCGGCTTCCTGACCCGGGCGGCCGCTCCACCACACCCCGAGCCGGGCCGGGTCGGCTGCTTTACCCCGGCGGCCGCTCCACCACAACCGGAGCCCCGCGGGCCAGCTGGTTGACCCGGGCGGCAGCTCCACCACAGACCGAGCCTGGCCGGGCCGGCCTCCTGACCCGGGCGGCCGCTCCACCACACCCCCAGCCCGGCCGGGCCGGCTGCTTTACCCCGGCGGCCGCTCCACCACAACCAGAGCCCCGCCGGGCCAGCTGGTTGACCCGGGCGGCCGCTCCACAACCGACCGAGCCCGGCCGGGCCGGCTTCCTGACCCGGGCGGCCGCTCCACCACACCCCGAGCCCGGCCGGGCCGGCTGCTTTACCCCGGCGGCCGCTCCACCACAACCGGATCCCCGCCGGGCCAGCTGGTTGACCCGGGCGGCCGCTCCACCACAGACCCAGCCCGGCCGGGCCGGCCTCCTGACCCGGGCTGCCGCTCCACCACACCCCGAGCCCGGCCGGGCCGGCTGCTTTACCCCGGCGGCCGCTCCACCACAACCGGAGCCCCGCCGGGCCAGCTGGTTGACCCGGGCGGCCGCTCCACAACCAACCGAGCCCGGCCGGGCCGGCTTCCTGACCCGGGCAGCCGCTCCACCACACCCCCAGCCCGGCCAAACCGGCTGCTTTACCCCGGCGGCCGCTCCACCACAACCGGAGCCCCGCCGGGCCAGCTGGTTGACCCGGGAGCCGCTCCACAACCGACCGAGCTCGGCCGGGCCGGCTTCCTGACCCGGGCGGCCGCTCCACCACACCCCGAGCCCGGCCGGGCCGGCTGCTTTACCCCGACGGCCGCTCCACCACAACCGGAGCCCCGCCGGGCCAGCTGGTTGACCCTGGCGGCCGCTCCACAACCGACCGAGCCCGGCCGGGCCGGCTTCCTGACCCGGGCGGCCGCTCCACCACACCCCCAGCCGGGCCGGGCCAGCTGCTTTACCCCGGCGGCAGCTCCATGACAACTGGAGCCCCGCCGGGCCGGCTGGTTGACCCGGGAGCCGCTCCACCACAGACGGAGCCTGGCCGGGCCGGCCTCCTCACCCGGGCGGCCGCTCCACCACACCCCCAGCCCGGCCGGGCCGGCTGCTTTACCCCGGCGGCCGCTCCACCACAACCGGAGCCCCGCCGGGCCAGCTGGTTGACCCGGGAGCCGCTCCACAACCGACCGAGCCCGGCCGGGCCGGCTTCCTGACCCGGGCGGCCGCTCCACCACACCCCGAGCCGGGCCGGGGCGGCTGCTTTACCCCGGCGGCCGCTCCACCACAACCGGAGCCCCGCCGGGCCAGCTGGTTGACCCGGGCGGCCGCTCCACCACAGACCGAGCCCGGCCGGGCCGGCTTCCTAACCCAGGAGGCCGCTCCACCACACCTCGAGCCGGGCCGGGCCGGCTGCTTTACCCCGGCGGCCGCTCCACCACAACCGGAGCCCCGCGGGCCAGCTGGTTGACCCGGGCGGCCGCTCCACCACAGACCGAGCCTGGCCGGGCCGGCCTCCTGACCCGGGCGGCCGCTCCACCACACCCCCAGCCCGGCCGGGCCGGCTGCTTTACCCCGGCGGCCGCTCCACCACAACCAGAGCCCCGCCGGGCCAGCTGGTTGACCCGGGAGCCGCTCCACAACCGACCGAGCTCGGCCGGGCCGGCTTCCTGACCCGGTAGGCCGCTCCACCACACCCCGAGCCCGGCCGGGCCGGCTGCTTTACCCCGGCGGCCGCTCCACCACAACCGGAGCCCCGCCGGGCCAGCTGGTTGACGCGGGCGGCCGCTCCACAACCGACCGAGCCCGGCCGGGCCGGCTTCCTGACCCGGGCGGCCGCTCCACCACACCCCGAGCCCGGCCGGGCCGGCTGCTTTACCCCGGCGGCCGCTCCACCACAACCGGATCCCCGCCGGGCCAGCTGGTTGACCCGGGCGGCCGCTCCACCACAGACCCAGCCCGGCCGGGCCGGCCTCCTGACCCGGGCTGCCGCTCCACCACACCCCGAGCCCGGCCGGGCCGGCTGCTTTACCCCGGCGGCCGCTCCACCACAACCGGAGCCCCGCCGGGCCAGCTGGTTGACCCGGGCGGCCGCTCCACAACCGACCGAGTCCGGCCGGGCCGGCTTCCTGACCCGGGCGGCCGCTCCACCACACCCCCAGCCCGGCCGGGCCGGCTGCTTTACCCCGGCGGCCGCTCCACCACAACCGGAGCCCCGCCGGGCCAGCTGGTTGACCCGAGAGCCGCTCCACAACCGACCGAGCTCGGCCGGGCCGGCTTCCTGACCCGGGCTGCCGCTCCACCACACCCCGAGCCCGGCCGGGCCGGCTGCTTTACCCCGGCGGCCGCTCCACCACAACCGGAGCCCCGCCGGGCCAGCTGGTTGACCCTGGCGGCCGCTCCACAACCGACCGAGCCCTGCCGGGCCGGCTTTTTGACCCGGGCGGCCGCTCCACCACACCCCGAGCCCGGCCGGGCCGGCTGCTTTACCCCGGCGCCGCTCCACCACAACCGGATCCCCGCCGGGCCAGCTGGTTGACCCGGGCGGCCGCTCCACAACCGACCGAGCCCGGCCGGGCCGGCTTCCTGACCCGGGCGGCCGCTCCACCACACCCCGAGCCGGGCCGGGTCGGCTGCTTTACCCCGGCGGCCGCTCCACCACAACCGGAGCCCCGCGGGCCAGCTGGTTGACCCGGGCGGCAGCTCCACCACAGACCGAGCCTGGCCGGGCCGGCCTCCTGACCCGGGCGGCCGCTCCACCACACCCCCAGCCCGGCCGGGCCGGCTGCTTTACCCCGGCGGCCGCTCCACCACAACCAGAGCCCCGCCGGGCCAGCTGGTTGACCCGGGAGCCGCTCCACAACCGACCCAGCTCGGGGGGGCCGGCTTCCTGACCCGGTAGGCCGCTCCACCACACCCCGAGCCCGGCCGGGCCGGCTGCTTTACCCCGGCGGCCGCTCCACCACAACCGGAGCCCCGCCGGGCCAGCTGGTTGACCCGGGCGGCCGCTCCACAACCGACCGAGCCCGGCCGGGCCGGCTTCCTGACCCGGGCGGCCGCTCCACCACACCCCGAGCCCGGCCGGGCCGGCTGCTTTACCCCGGCGGCCGCTCCACCACAACCGGATCCCCGCCGGGCCAGCTGGTTGACCCGGGCGGCCGCTCCACCACAGACCCAGCCCGGCCGGGCCGGCCTCCTGACCCGGGCTGCCGCTCCACCACACCCCGAGCCCGGCCGGGCCGGCTGCTTTACCCCGGCGGCCGCTCCACCACAACCGGAGCCCCGCCGGGCCAGCTGGTTGACCCGGGCGGCCGCTCCACAACCAACCGAGCCCGGCCGGGCCGGCTTCCTGACCCGGGCAGCCGCTCCACCACACCCCCAGCCCGGCCAAACCGGCTGCTTTACCCCGGCGGCCGCTCCACCACAACCGGAGCCCCGCCGGGCCAGCTGGTTGACCCGGGAGCCGCTCCACAACCGACCGAGCTCGGCCGGGCCGGCTTCCTGACCCGGGCGGCCGCTCCACCACACCCCGAGCACGGCCGGGCCGGCTGCTTTACCCCGACGGCCGCTCCACCACAACCGGAGCCCCGCCGGGCCAGCTGGTTGACCCGGGCGGCCGCTCCACCACAGACCCAGCCCGGCCGGGCCGGCCTCCTGACCCGGGCTGCCGCTCCACCACACCCCGAGCCCGGCCGGGCCGGCTGCTTTACCCCGGCGGCCGCTCCACCACAACCGGAGCCCCGCCGGGCCAGCTGGTTGACCCGGGCGGCCGCTCCACAACCAACCGAGCCCGGCCGGGCCGGCTTCCTGACCCGGGCAGCCGCTCCACCACACCCCCAGCCCGGCCAAACCGGCTGCTTTACCCCGGCGGCCGCTCCACCACAACCGGAGCCCCGCCGGGCCAGCTGGTTGACCCGGGAGCCGCTCCACAACCGACCGAGCCCGGCCGGGCCGGCTTCCTGACCCGGGCGGCCGCTCCACCACACTCCGAGCCGGGCCGGGCCGGCTGCTTTACCCCGGCGGCCGTTCCACCACAACCGGAGCCCCGCCGGGCCAGCTGGTTGACCCTGGCGGCCGCTCCACAACCGACCGAGCCCGGCCGGGCCGGCTTTTTGACCCGGGCGGCCGCTCCACCACACCCCGAGCCCGGCCGGGCCGGCTGCTTTACCCCGGCGCCGCTCCACCACAACCGGATCCCCGCCGGGCCAGCTGGTTGACCCGGGCGGCCGCTCCACAACCGACCCAGCCCGGCCGGGCCGGCTTCCTGACCCGGGCGGCCGCTCCACCACACCCCGAGCCGGGCCGGGTCGGCTGCTTTACCCCGGCGGCCGCTCCACCACAACCGGAGCCCCGCCGGGCCAGCTGGTTGACCCGGGCGGCCGCTCCACAACCGACCGAGCCCGGCCGGGCCGGCTTCCTGACCCCGGCGGCCGCTCCACCACAACCCCAGCCCGCCCGGGCCGGCTGCTTTACCCCGGCGGCCGCTCCACCACAACCGGAGCCCCGCCGGGCCAGCTGGTTGACCCGGGCGGCCGCTCCACAACCGACCGAGCTCGGCCGGGCCGGCTTCCTGACCCGGGCGGCCGCTCCACCACACCCCGAGCCAAGCCGGGCCGGCTGCTTTACCCCGGCGGCCGCTCCACCACAACCGGAGCCCCGCCAGGCCAGCTGGTTGACCCGGGCGGCCGCTCCACAACCAACCGAGCCCGGCCGGGCCGGCTTCCTGACCCCGGCGGCCGCTCCACCACAACCCCAGCCCGGCCGGGCCGGCTGCTTTACCCCGGCGGCCGCTCCACCACAACCGGAGCCCCGCCGGGCCAGCTGGTTGACCCGGGAGCCGCTCCGCAACAGACCGAGCCCGGCCGGGCCGGCTTCCTGACCCGGGCGGACGCTCCACCACACTCCTAGCCGGGCCGTGCCGGCTGCTTTACCCCGGCGGTCGCTCTACCACAACCGGAGCCCCGCCGGGCCAGCTGGTTGACCCGGGCGGCCGCTCCACCACAGACCCAGACCGGCCGGGCCGGCCTCCTGACCCGGGCTGCCGCTCCACCACACCCGGAGCCCGGCCGGGCCGGCTGCTTTACCCCGGCGGCCGCTCCACCATAACCGGAGCCCCGCCGGGCCAGCTGGTTGACCCGGGCGGCCGCTCCACAACCGACCGAGTCCGGCCGGGCCGGCTTCCTGACCCGGGCGGCCGCTCCACCACACCCCCAGCCCGGCCGGGCCGGCTGCTTTACCCCGGCGGCCGCTCCACCACAACCGGAGCCCCGCCGGGCCAGCTGGTTGACCCGGGCGGCCGCTCCACCACAGACCGAGCCCGGCCGGGCCGGCTTCCTAACCCAGGAGGCCGCTCCACCACACCTCGAGCCGGGCCGGGCCGGCTGCTTTACCCCGGCGGCCGCTCCACCACAACCGGAGCCCCGCGGGCCAGCTGGTTGACCCGGGCGGCCGCTCCACCACAGACCGAGCCTGGCCGGGCCGGCCTCCTGACCCGGGCGGCCGCTCCACCACACCCCCAGCCCGGCCGGGCCGGCTGCTTTACCCCGGGGGCCGCTCCACCACAACCAGAGCCCCGCCGGTCCAGCTGGTTGACCCGGGAGCCGCTCCACAACCGACCGAGCTCGGCCGGGCCGGCTTCCTGACCCGGTAGGCCGCTCCACCACAGCCCGAGCCCGGCCGGGCCGGCTGCTTTACCCCGGCGGCCGCTCCACCACAACCGGAGCCCCGCCGGGCCAGCTGGTTGACCCGGGCGGCCGCTCCACAACCGACCGAGCCCGGCCGGGCCGGCTTCCTGACCCGGGCGGCCGCTCCACCACACCCCGAGCCCGGCCGGGCCGGCTGCTTTACCCCGGCGGCCGCTCCACCACAACCGGATCCCCGCCGGGCCAGCTGGTTGACCCGGGCGGCCGCTCCACCACAGACCCAGCCCGGCCGGGCCGGCCTCCTGACCCGGGCTGCCGCTACACCACACCCCGAGCCCGGCCGGGCCGGCTGCTTTACCCCGGCGGCCGCTCCACCACAACCGGAGCCCCGCCGGGCCAGCTGGTTGACCCGGGCGGCCGCTCCACAACCGACCGAGCCCGGCCGGGCCGGCTTCCTGACCCGGGCGGCCGCTCCACCACACCCCCAGCCGGGCCGGGCCAGCTGCTTTACCCCGGCGGCAGCTCCATGACAACTGGAGCCCCGCCGGGCCGGCTGGTTGACCCGGGAGCCGCTCCACCACAGACGGAGCCTGGCCGGGCCGGCCTCCTCACCCGGGCGGCCGCTCCACCACACCCCCAGCCCGGCCGGGCCGGCTGCTTTACCCCGGCGGCCGCTCCACCACAACCGGAGCCCCGCCGGGCCAGCTGGTTGACCCGGGAGCCGCTCCACAACCGACCGAGCCCGGCCGGGCCGGCTTCCTGACACGGGCGGCCGCTCCACCACACCCCAAGCCCGGCCGGGCCGGCTGCTTTACCCCGGCGGCCGCTCCACCACAACCGGAGCCCCGCCAGGCCAGCTGGTTGACCCGGGCGGCCGCTCCACAACCGACCGAGCCCGGCCGGGCCGGCTTCCTGACCCGGGCGGCCGCTCCACCACACCCCGAGCCGGGCCGGGGCGGCTGCTTTACCCCGGCGGCCGCTCCACCACAACCGGAGCCCCGCCGGGCCAGCTGGTTGACCCGGGCGGCCGCTCCACCACAGACCGAGCCCGGCCGGGCCGGCTTCCTAACCCAGGAGGCCGCTCCACCACACCTCGAGCCGGGCCGGGCCGGCTGCTTTACCCCGGCGGCCGCTCCACCACAACCGGAGCCCCGCGGGCCAGCTGGTTGACCCGGGCGGCCGCTCCACCACAGACCGAGCCTGGCCGGGCCGGCCTCCTGACCCGGGCGGCCGCTCCACCACACCCCCAGCCCGGCCGGGCCGGCTGCTTTACCCCGGCGGCCGCTCCACCACAACCAGAGCCCCGCCGGGCCAGCTGGTTGACCCGGGAGCCGCTCCACAACCGACCGAGCTCGGCCGGGCCGGCTTCCTGACCCGGTAGGCCGCTCCACCACACCCCGAGCCCGGCCGGGCCGGCTGCTTTACCCCGGCGGCCGCTCCACCACAACCGGAGCCCCGCCGGGCCAGCTGGTTGACGCGGGCGGCCGCTCCACAACCGACCGAGCCCGGCCGGGCCGGCTTCCTGACCCGGGCGGCCGCTCCACCACACCCCGAGCCCGGCCGGGCCGGCTGCTTTACCCCGGCGGCCGCTCCACCACAACCGGATCCCCGCCGGGCCAGCTGGTTGACCCGGGCGGCCGCTCCACCACAGACCCAGCCCGGCCGGGCCGGCCTCCTGACCCGGGCTGCCGCTCCACCACACCCCGAGCCCGGCCGGGCCGGCTGCTTTACCCCGGCGGCCGCTCCACCACAACCGGAGCCCCGCCGGGCCAGCTGGTTGACCCGGGCGGCCGCTCCACAACCGACCGAGTCCGGCCGGGCCGGCTTCCTGACCCGGGCGGCCGCTCCACCACACCCCCAGCCCGGCCGGGCCGGCTGCTTTACCCCGGCGGCCGCTCCACCACAACCGGAGCCCCGCCGGGCCAGCTGGTTGACCCGAGAGCCGCTCCACAACCGACCGAGCCCGGCCGGGCCGGCTTCCTGACCCGGGCGGCCGCTCCACCACACCCCGAGCCCGGCCGGGCTGGCTGCTTTACCCCGGCGGCCGCTCCACCACAACCGGAGCCCCGCCGGGCCAGCTGGTTGACCCGGGCGGCCGCTCCACCACAGACCGAGCCTGGCCGGGCCGGCCTCCTGACCCGGGCGGCCGCTTCACCACACCCCCAGCCCGGCCGGGCCGGCTGCTTTACCCCGGCGGCCGCTCCACCACAACCGGAGCCCCGCCGGGCCAGCTGGTTGACCCGGGCGGCCGCTCCACCACAGACCGAGCCTGGCCGGGCCGGCCTCCTGTCCCGGGCGGCCGCTCCACCACACCCCCAGCCCGGCCGGGCCGGCTGCTTTACCCCGGCGGCCGCTCCACCACAACCGGAGCCCCGCCGGGCCAGCTGGTTGACCCGGGAGCCGCTCGACAACCGACCGAGCTCGGCCGGGCCGGCTTCCTGACCCGGGCGGCCGCTCCACCACAACCCGAGCCCGGCCGGGCCGGCTGCTTTACCCCGGCGGCCGCTCCACCACAACCGGAGGCCCGCCGGGCCAGCTGGTTGACCCGGGCGGCCGCTCCACCAAAGACCCAGCCCGGCCGGGCCGGCCTCCTGACCCGGGCTGCCGCTCCACCACACCCCGAGCTTGGCCGGGCCAGCTGCTTTACCCCGGCGGCCGCTCCACCACAACCGGAGCCCCGCCGGGCCAGCTGGTTGACCCGGGCGGTCGCTCCACCACAGACCGAGCCCGGCCGGGCCGGCTTCCTAACCCAGGAGGCCGCTCCACCACACCTCGAGCCGGGCCGGGCCGGCTGCTTTACCCCGGCGGCCGCTCCACCACAACCGGAGCCCCGCCGGGCCAGCTGGTTGACCCGGGCGGCCGCTCCACCACAGACCGAGCCTGGCCGGGCCGGCCTCCTGACCCGGGCGGCCGCTCCACCACACCCCCAGCCCGGCCGGGCCGGCTGCTTTACCCCGGCGGCCGCTCCACCACAACCGGAGCCCCCCGGGCCAGCTGGTTTACCCGGGCGGCCGCTCCACAACCGACGGAGCTCGTCCGGGCCGGCTTCCTGACCCGGTAGGCCGCTCCACCACACCCCGAGCCCGGCCGGGCCGGCTGCTTTACCCCGGCGGCCGCTCCACCACAACCGGAGCCCCGCCGGGCCAGCTGGTTGACCCGGGCGGCCGCTCCACCAAAGACCCAGCCCGGCCGGGCCGGCCTCCTGACCCGGGCTGCCGCTCCACCACACCCCGACCCCGGCCGGGCCAGCTGCTTTACCCCGGCGGCCGCTCCACCACAACCGGAGCCCCGCCGGGCCAGCTGGTTGACCCGGGCGGCCGCTCCACAACCGACCGAGCCCGGCCGGGCCGGCCTCCTGACCCGGGCGGCCGCTCCACCACACCCCGAGCCGGGCCGGGCCGGCTGCTTTACCCCGGCGGCCGCTCCACCACAACCGGAGCCCCGCCGGGCCAGCTGCTCTACCCTGGCGGCCGCTCCACCACAACCGGAGCCCCGCCGGGCCAGCTGGTTGACCCGGGCGGTCGCTCCACCACAGACCGAGCCCGGCCGGGCCGGCTTCCTAACCCAGGAGGCCGCTCCACCACACCTCGAGCCGGGCCGGGCCGGCTGCTTTACCCCGGCGGCCGCTCCACCACAACCGGAGCCCCGCCGGGCCAGCTGGTTGACCCGGGCGGCCGCTCCACCACAGACCGAGCCTGGCCGGGCCGGCCTCCTGACCCGGGCGGCCGCTCCACCACACCCCGAGCCCGGCCGGGCCGGCTGCTTTACCCCGGCGGCCGCTCCACCACAACCGGAGCCCCCCGGGCCAGCTGGTTTACCCGGGCGGCCGCTCCACAACCGACGGAGCTCGGCCGGGCCGGCTTCCTGACCCGGTAGGCCGCTCCACCACACCCCGAGCCGGGCCGGGCCGGCTGCTTTACCCCGGCGGCCGCTCCACCACAACCGGAGCCCCCCGGGCCAGCTGGTTTACCCGGGCGGCCGCTCCACAACCGACGGAGCTCGGCCGGGCCGGCTTCCTGACCCGGGCGGCCGCTCCACCACACCCCGAGCCCGGCCGGGCTGGCTGCTTTACCCCGGCGGCCGCTCCACCACAACCGGAGCCCCGCCGGGCCAGCAGGTTGACCCGGGCGGCCGCTCCACAACCGACCGAGCCCGGCCGGGCCGGCTTTTGACCCGGGCGGCCGCTCCACCACAGACCGAGCCTGGCCGGGCCGGCCTCCTGACCCGGGCGGCCGCTCCACCACACCCCCAGCCCGGCCGGGCCGGCTGCTTTACCCCGGCGGCCGCTCCACCACAACCGGAGCCCCCCGGGCCAGCTGGTTTACCCGGGCGGCCGCTCCACAACCGACGGAGCTCGTCCGGGCCGGCTTCCTGACCCGGTAGGCCGCTCCACCACACCCCGAGCCCGGCCGGGCCGGCTGCTTTACCCCGAGGGCCGCTCCACCAACACCGGAGCCACGCCGGGCCAGCTGGTTGACCCGGGCGGCCGCTCCACAACCGACCGAGCCCGGCCGGGCCGGCTTTTGACCCGGGCGGCCGCTCCACCACACCCCGAGCCCGGCCGGGCCGGCTGCTTTACCCCGGCGGCAGCTCCACCACAACCGGAGCCCCGCCGGGCCAGCTGGTTTACCCGGGCGGCCGCTCCACAACCGACCGAGCCCGGCCAGGCCGGCTTCCTGACCCGGGCGGCCGCTCCACCACACCCCGAGCCGGGCCGGGCCGGCAGCTTTACCCCGGCGGCCGCTCCACCACAACCGGAGCCCCGCCAGGCCAGCTGGTTGACCCGGGCGGCCGCTCCACAACCGACCGAGTCCGGCCGGGCCGGCTTCCTGACCCCGGCGGCCGCTCCACCACAACCCCAGCCCGGCCGGGCCGGCTGCTTTACCCCGGCGGCCGCTCCACCACAACCGGAGCCCCGCCGGGCCAGCTGGTTGACCCGGGCGGCCGCTCCACAACCGACCGAGCCCGGCCAGGCCGGCTTCCTGACCCGGGCGGCCGCTCCACCACACCCCGAGCCGGGCCGGGCCGGCTGCTTTACCCCGGCGGCCGCTCCACCACAACCGGAGCCCCGCCAGGCCAGCTGCTTGACCCGGGCGGCCGCTCCACAACCGACCGAGCCCGGCCGGGCCGGCTTCCTGACCCCGGCGGCCGCTCCACCACAACCCCAGCCCGGCCGGGCCGGCTGCTTTACCCCGGCGGCCGCTCCACCACAACCGGATCCACGCCGGGCCAGCTGGTTGACCCGGGCGGCCGCTCCACCACAGACCCAGCCCGGCCGGGCCGGCCTCCTGACCCGGGCTGCCGCTCCACCACACCCCGAGCCCGGCCGGGCCGGCTGCTTTACCCCGGCGGCCGCTCCACCACAACCGGAGCCCCGCCGGGGCAGCTGGTTGACACGGGCGGCCGCTCCACAACCAACCGAGCCCGGCCGGGCCGGCTTCCTGACCCGGGCAGCCGCTCCACCACACCCCGAGCCCGGCCGGACCGGCTGCTTTACCCCGGCGGCCGCTCCACCACAACCGGATCCCCGCCGGGCCAGCTGGTTGACCCGGGAGACGCTTCACAACCGACCGAGCTCGGCCGGGCCGGCTTCCTGACCCGGGCGGCCGCTCCACCACACCCCCAGCCCGGCCGGGCCGGCTGCTTTACCCCGGCGGCAGCTCCACCACAACCGGAGCCCCGCCGGGCCAGCTGGTTGACCCGGGCGGCTTCTCCACCACAGACCGAGCCCGGCCGGGCTGGCCTCCTGACCCGCGCGGCCGCTCCACCACAACCCCAGCCCGGCCGGGCCGGCTGCTTTAGCCCGGTGGCCGCTCCACCACAACCGGAGCCCCGCCGGGCCAGCTGGTTGACCCGGGCGGCCGGTCCACAACAGACCGAGCCCGCCCGGGCCGGCTTCCTGACCCGGGCGGCCGCTCCACCACACCCCGAGACGGGCCGGGCCGGCTGCTTTACCCCGGCGGCAGCTCCACCACAACCGGAGCCCCGCCGGGCCAGCTGGTTGACCCGGGCGGCCGCTCCACAACCGGAGCCCCGCCGGGCCAGCTGGTTGACCCGGGCGGCCGCTCCACAACCGACCGAGCCCAGCCGGGCCGGCTTCCTGACCCGGGCGGCCGCTCCACCACACCCCGAGCCCGGCCGAGCCGGCTGCTTTACCCCGGCGGCCGCTCCACCACAACCGGAGCCCCGCCGGGCCAGCTGGTTGACCCGGGCGGCCGCTCCACCACAGACCCAGCCCGGCCGGGCCGGCCTCCTGACCCGGGCTGCCGCTCCACCACACCCCGAGCCGGGCCGGGCCGGCTGCTTTACCCCGGCGGCCGCTCCACCACAACCGGAGCCCCGCCGGGCCAGCTGGTTGACCCGGGCGGCTGCACCACCACAGACCGAGCCCGGCCGGGCCGGCTTCCTGACCCGGGCGGCCGCTCCACCACACCCCGAGCCGGGCCGGGCCGGCTGCTTTACCCCGGCGGCCGCTCCACCACAACCGGAGCCCCGCCGGGCCAGCTGGTTGACCCGGGCGGCCGCTCCACAACCGACCGAGCCCGGCCGGGCCGGCTTCCTGACCCGGGCGGCCGCTCCACCACACCCCGAGCCCGGCCGGGCCGGCTGCTTTACCCCGGCGGCCGCTCCACCACAACCGGATCCCCGCCGGGCCAGCTGGTTGACCCGGGCGGCCGCTCCACAACCGACCGAGCCCGGCCGGGCCGGCTTCCTGACCCCGGCGGCCGCTCCACCACAACCCCAGCCCGGCCGGGCCGGCTGCCTTACCCCGGCGGCCGCTCCACCACAACCGGAGCCCCGCCGGGCCAGCTGGTTGACCCGGGCGGCCGGTCCACAACAGACCGAGCCCGCCCGGGCCGGCTTCCTGACCCGGGCGGCCGCTCCACCACACCCCGAGACGGGCCGGGCCGGCTGCTTTACCCCGGCGGCCGCTCCACCACAACCGGAGCCCCGCCGGGCCAGCTGGTTGAACCGGGCGGCCGGTCCACAACAGACCGAGCCCGCCCGGGCCGGCTTCCTGACCCGGGCGGCCGCTCCACCACACCCCGAGACGGGCCGGGCCGGCTGCTTTACCCCGGCGGCCGCTCCACCACAACCGGAGCCCCGCCGGGCCAGCTGGTTGACCCGGGCGGCCGCTCCACAACCGACCGAGCCCGGCCGGGCCGGCTTCCTGACCCGGGCGGCCGCTCCACCACACCCCGAGCCAGGCCAGGCCGGCTGCTTTACCCAGGCTTCCGCTCCACCACAACCGGAGCCCCGCCGGGCCAGCTGGTTGACCCGGGAGACGCTTCACAACCGACCGAGCTCGGCCGGGCCGGCTTCCTGACCCGCGCGGACGCTCCACCACAACCCCAGCCCGGCCGGGCCGGCTGCTTTAGCCCGGTGGCCGCTCCACCACAACCGGAGCCCCGCCGGGCCAGCTAGTTGACCCAAGAGCCGCTCCACAACAGACCGAGCCCGCCCGGGCCGGCTTCCTGATCCGGGCGGCCGCTCCACCACACTCCGAGCTGGGCCGGGCCGGCTGCTTTACCCCGGCGGCCGCTCCACCACAACCGGAGCCCCGCCGGGCCAGCTGGTTGACCCGGGCGGCCGCTCCACAACCGACCGAGCCCGGCCGGGCCGGCTTCCTGACCCGGGCGGCCGCTCCACCACACCCCGAGCCGGGCCGGGCCGGCTGCTTTACCCCGGCGGCCGCTCCACCACAACCGGAGCTCCGCCGGGCCAGCTGATTGACCCGGGCGGCCGCTCCACAACCGACCGAGCCCGGCCGGGCCGGCTTCCTGACCCGGGCGGCCGCTCCACCACACCCCGAGCCCGGCCGGGCTAGCTGCTTTACCCCCCGGCCGCTCCACCACAACCGGAGCCCCGCCGGGCCAGCTGGTTGACCCGGGCGGCCGCTCCACCACAGACCGAGCCTGGCCGGGCCGGCCTCCTGACCCGGGCGGCCGCTTCACCACACCCCCAGCCCGGCCGGGCCGGCTGCTTTACCCCGGCGGCCGCTCCACCACAACCGGAGCCCCGCCGGGCCAGCTGGTTGACCCGGGCGGCCGCTCCACAACCGACCGAGCCCGGCCAGGCCGATTTCCTGACCCGGGCGGCCGCTCCACCACACCCCGAGTCGGGCCGGGCCAGCTGCTTTACTCCGGCGGCCGCTCCACCACAACCGGAGCCCCGCCAGGCCAGCTGGTTGACCCGGGCGGTCGCTCCACCACAGACCGAGCCCGGCCGGGCCGGCTTCCTAACCCAGGAGGCCGCTCCACCACACCTCGAGCCGGGCCGGGCCGGCTGCTTTACCCCGGCGGCCGCTCCACCACAACCGGAGCCCCGCCGGGCCAGCTGGTTGACCCGGGCGGCCGCTCCACAACCGACCGAGCCTGGCCGGGCCGGCCTCCTGACCCGGGCGGCCGCTCCACCACACCCCCAGCCCGGCCGGGCCGGCTGCTTTACCCCGGCGGCCGCTCCACCACAACCGGAGCCCCCCGGGCCAGCTGGTTTACCCGGGCGGCCGCTCCACAACCGACGGAGCTCGGCCGGGCCGGCTTCCTGACCCGGTAGGCCGCTCCACCACACCCCGAGCCCGGCCGGGCTGGCTGCTTTACCCCGGCGGCCGCTCCACCACAACCGGAGCCCCGCCGGGCCAGCTGGTTGACCCGGGCGGCTGCTACCACAGACCGAGCCTGGCCGGGCCGGCCTCCTGACCCGGGCGGCCGCTCCACCACACCCCCAGCCCGGCCGGGCCGGCTGCTTTACCCCGGCGGCCGCTCCATCACAACCGGAGCCCCGCCGGGCCAGCTGGTTGACCCGGGCGGCCGCTCCACCACAGACCGAGCCTGGCCGGGCCGGCCTCCTGACCCGGGCGGGCGCTCCACCACACCCCCAGCCCGGCCGGGCCGGCTGCTTTACCCCGGCGGCCGCTCCACCACAACCGGAGCCCCCCGGGCCAGCTGGTTTACCCGGGCGGCCGCTCCACAACCGACGGAGCTCGGCCGGGCCGGCTTCCTGACCCGGGCGGCCGCTCCACCACACCCCGAGCCGGGCCGGGCCGGCTGCTTTACCCCGGCGGCCGCTCCACCACAACCGGAGCTCCGCCGGGCCAGCTGGTTGACCCGGGCGGCCGCTCCACAACCGACTGAGCCCGGCCGGGACGGTTTCCTGACCCGGGCGGCCGCTCCACCACACCCCGAGCCCGGCCGGGCTGGCTGCTTTACCCCGGCGGCCGCTCCACCACAACCGGAGCCCCGCCGGGCCAGCTGGTTGACCCGGGCGGCCGCTCCACCACAGACCGAGCCTGGCCGGGCCGGCCTCCTGACCCGGGCGGCCGCTCCACCACACCCCCAGCCCGGCCAAGCCGGCTGCTTTACCCCGGCGGCCGCTCCACCACAACCGGAGCCCCGCCGGGCCAGCTGGTTGACCCGGGCGGCCGCTCCACCACAGACCGAGCCTGGCCGGGCCGGCCTCCTGACCCGGGCGGCCGCTCCACCACACCCCCAGCCCGGCCGGGCCGGCTGCTTTACCCCGGCGGCTGCTCAACCACAACCGGAGCCCCGCCGGGCCAGCTGGTTGACCCGGGAGCCGCTCGACAACCGACCGAGCTCGGCCGGGCCGGCTTCCTGACCCGGGCGGCCGCTCCACCACACCCCGAGCCCGGCCGGGACGGCTGCTTTACCCCGGCGGCCACTCCACCACAACCGGAGGCCCGCCGGGCCAACTGGTTGACCCGGGCGGCCGCTCCACAACCGACCGAGCCCGGCCGGGCCGGCTTCCTGACCCGGGCGGCCGCTCCACCACACCCCGAGCCCGGCCGGGCCGGCTGCTTTACCCCGGCGGCCGCTCCACCACAACCGGAGATCCGCCGGGCCAGCTGGTTTACCCGGGCGGCCGCTCCACAACCGACCGAGCCCGGCCAGGCCGGCTTCCTGACCCGGGCGGCCGCTCCACCACACCCCGAGCCGGGCCGGGCCGGCAGCTTTACCCCGGCGGCCGCTCCACCACAACCGGAGCCCCGCCAGGCCAGCTGGATGACCCGGGCGGCCGCTCCACAACCGACCGAGTCCGGCCGGGCCGGCTTCCTGACCCCGGCGGCCGCTCCACCACAACCCCAGCCCGGCCGGGCCGGCTGCTTTACCCCGGCGGCCGCTCCACCACAACCGGAGCCCCGCCGGGCCAGCTGGTTGACCCGGGCGGCCGCTCCACCAAAGACCCAGCCCGGCCGGGCCGTCCTCCAGACCCGGGCTGCCGCTCCACCACACCCCGAGCCCGGCCGGGCCAGCTGCTTTACCCCGGCGGCCGCTCCACCACAACCGGAGCCCCGCCGGGCCAGCTGGTTGACCCGGGCGGCCGCTCCACAACCAACCGAGCCCGGCCGGGGCGGCTTCCTGACCCGGGCAGCCGCTCCACCACACCCCGAGCCCGGCCGGACCGGCTGCTTTTCCCCGGCGGCCGCTCCACCACAACCGGAGACCCGCCGGGCCAGCTGGTTGACCCGGGAGCCGCTCCACAACCGACCGAGCCCGGCCGGGCCGGCTTCCTGACCCGGGCGGCCGCTCCACCACACCCCGAGCCCGGCCGGGCCGGCTGCTTTACCCCGACGGCCGCTCCACCAACACCGGAGCCACGCCGGGCCAGCTGGTTGACCCGGGCGGCCGCTCCACAACCGACCGAGCCCGGCCGGGCCGGCTTCCTGACCCCGGCGGCCGCTCCACCACAACCCCAGCCCGGCCGGGCCAGCTGCTTTACCCCGGCGGCCGCTCCACCACAACCGGAGCCCTGCCGGGCAAGCTGGTTGACCCGGGCGGCCGCTCCACAACCGACCGAGCCCGGCCAGGCCGGCTTCCTGACCCGGGCGGCCGCTCCACCACACCCCGAGCCGGGCCGGGCCGGCTGCTTTACCCCGACGGCCGCTCCACCACAACCGGAGCCCCGCCAGGCCAGCTGGTTGACCCGGGCGGCCGCTCCACAACCGACCGAGCCCGGCCGGGCCGGCTTCCTGACCCCGGCGGCCGCTCCACCACAACCCCAGCCCGGCCGGGCCGGCTGCTTTACCCCGGCGGCCGCTCCACCACAACCGGAGCCCCGCCGGGCCAGCTAGTTGACCCAAGAGCCGCTCCACAACCGACCGAGCCCGGCCGGGCCGGCTTCCTGATCCGGGCGGCCGCTCCACCACACTCCGAGCTGGGCCGGGCCGGCTGCTTTACCCCGGCGGCCGCTCCACCACAACCGGAGCCCCGCCGGGCCAGCTGGTTGACCCGGGCGGCCGCTCCACAACCGACCGAGCCCGGCCGGGCCGGCTTCCTGACCCGGGCGGCCGCTCCACCACACCCCGAGCCCGGCCGGGCTAGCTGCTTTACCCCCCGGCCGCTCCACCACAACCGGAGCCCCGCCGGGCCAGCTGGTTGACCCGGGCGGCCGCTCCACCACAGACCGAGCCTGGCCGGGCCGGCCTCCTGACCCGGGCGGCCGCTTCACCACACCCCCAGCCCGGCCGGGCCGGCTGCTTTACCCCGGCGGCCGCTCCACCACAACCGGAGCCCCGCCGGGAGAGCTGGTTGACCCGGGCGGCCGCTCCACAACCGACCGAGCCCGGCCAGGCCGATTTCCTGACCCGGGCGGCCGCTCCACCACACCCCGAGCCGGGCCGGGCCAGCTGCTTTACCCCGGCGGCCGCTCCACCAAAACCGGAGCCCCGCCAGGCCAGCTGGTTGACCCGGGCGGCCGCTCCACAACCGACCGAGCCCGGCCGGGCCGGCTTCCTGACCCCGGCGGCCGCTCCACCACAACCCCAGCCCGGCCGGGCCGGCTGCTTTACCCCGGCGGCCGCTCCACCACAACCGGAGCTCCGCCGGGCCAGCTGGTTGACACGGGCGGCCGCTCCACAACCGACCGAGCCCGGCCGGGCCGGCTTCCTGACCCGGGCGGCCGCTCCACCACACCCCGAGCCCGGCCGGGCTGGCTGCTTTACCCCGGCGGCCGCTCCACCACAACCGGAGCCCCGCCGGGCCAGCTGGTTGACCCGGGCGGTCGCTCCACCACAGACCGAGCCCGGCCAAGCCGGCTTCCTAACCCAGGAGGCCGCTCCACCACACCTCGAGCCGGGCCGGGCCGGCTGCTTTACCCCGGCGGCCGCTCCACCACAACCGGAGCCCCGCCGGGCCAGCTGGTTGACCCGGGCGGCCGCTCCACCACAGACCGAGCCTGGCCGGGCCGGCCTCCTGACCCGGGCGGCCGCTCTACCACACCCCCAGCCCGGCCGGGCCGGCTGCTTTACCCCGGCGGCCGCTCCACCACAACCGGAGCCCCCCGGGCCAGCTGGTTTACCCGGGCGGCCGCTCCACAACCGACGGAGCTCGGCCGGGCCGGCTTCCTGACCCGGTAGGCCGCTCCACCACACCCCGATCACGGCCGGGCTGGCTGCTTTACCCCGGCGGCCGCTCCACCACAACCGGAGCCCCGCCGTGCCAGCTGGTTGACCCGGGCGGCCGCTCCACCACAGACCGAGCCTGGCCGGGCCGGCCTCCTGACCCGGGCGGCCGCTCCACCACACCCCCAGCCCGGCCGGGCCGGCTGCTTTACCCCGGCGGCCGCTCCACCACAACCGGAGCCCCGCCGGGCCAGCTGGTTGACCCGGGCGGCCGCTCCACCACAGACCGAGCCTGGCCGGGCCGGCCTCCTGACCCGGGCGGCCGCTCCACCACACCCCCAGCCCGGCCGGGCCGGCTGCTTTACCCCGGCGGCCGCTCCACCACAACCGGAGCCCCCCGGGCCAGCTGGTTTACCCGGGCGGCCGCTCCACAACCGACGGAGCTCGGCCGGGCCGGCTTCCTGACCCGGGCGGCCGCTCCACCACACCCCGAGCCGGGCCGGGCCGGCTGCTTTACCCCGGCGGCCGCTCCACCACAACCGGAGCTCCGCCGGGCCAGCTGGTTGACCCGGGCGGCCGCTCCACAACCGACTGAGCCCGGCCGGGACGGTTTCCTGACCCGGGCGGCCGCTCCACCACACCCCGAGCCCGGCCGGGCTGGCTGCTTTACCCCGGCGGCCGCTCCACCACAACCGGAGCCCCGCCGGGCCAGCTGGTTTCCCGGGCGGCCGCTCCACCACAGACCGAGCCTGGCCGGGCCGGCCTCCTGACCCGGGCGGCCGCTCCACCACACCCCCAGCCCGGCCGGGCCGGCTGCTTTACCCGGGCGGCCGCTCCACCACAACCGGAGCCCCGCCGGGCCAGCTGGTTGACCCGGGCGGCCGCTCCACCACAGACCGAGCCTGGCCGGGCCGGCCTCCTGACCCGGGCGGCCGCTCCACCACACCCCCAGCCCGGCCGGGCCGGCTGCTTTACCCCGGCGGCTGCTCAACCACAACCGGAGCCCCGCCTGGCCAGCTGGTTGACCCGGGAGCCGCTCCACAACCGACCGAGCCCGGCCAGGCCGGCTTCCTGACCCGGGCGGCCGCTCCACCACACCCCGAGCCGGGCCGGGCCGGCTGCTTTACCCCGGCGGCCGCTCCACCACAACCGGAGCCCCGCCAGGCCAGCTGGTTGACCCGGGCGGCCGCTCCACAACCGACCGAGCCCGGCCGGGCCGGCTTCCTGACCCCGGCGGCCGCTCCACCACAACCCCAGCCCGGCCGGGCGGGCTGCTTTACCCCGGCGGCCGCTCCACCACAACCGGAGCCCCGCCGGGCCAGCTGGTTGACCCGGGAGCCGCTCCACAACCGACCTAGCCCGGCCGGGCCGGCTTCCTGACCCGGGCGGCCGCTCCACCACACTCCGAGCCGGGCCGGGCCGGCTGCTTTACCCCGGCGGCCGCTCCACCACAACCGGAGCCCCGCCGGGCCAGCTGGTTGACCCGGGCGGCCGCTCCACAACCGACCGAGCCCGGCCGGGCCGGCTTCCTGACCCGGGCGGCCGCTCCACCACACCCCGAGCCGGGCCGGGCCGGCTGCTTTACCCCGGCGACCGCTCCACCACAACCGGAGCTCCGCCGGGCCAGCTGGTTGACCCGGGCGGCCGCTCCACCACAGACCGAGCCTGGCCGGGCCGGCCTCCTGACCCGGGCGGCCGCTTCACCACACCCCCAGCCCGGCCGGGCCGGCTGCTTTACCCCGGCGGCCGCTCCACCACAACCGGAGCCCCGCCGGGAGAGCTGGTTGACCCGGGCGGCCGCTCCACAACCGACCGAGCCCGGCCAGGCCGATTTCCTGACCCGGGCGGCCGCTCCACCACTCCCCGAGCCGGGCCGGGCCAGCTGCTTTACCCCGGCGG
The DNA here is from genome assembly GCA_038363175.2 of Artibeus lituratus. Classification (NCBI taxonomy): domain Eukaryota; kingdom Metazoa; phylum Chordata; class Mammalia; order Chiroptera; family Phyllostomidae; genus Artibeus; species Artibeus lituratus. The sequence goes on along the minus strand of JBAWUR020000071.1, from coordinate 53,277 downwards.
CCGCTCCACCAAAACCGGAGCCCCGCCAGGCCAGCTGGTTGACCCGGGCGGCCGCTCCACAACCGACCGAGCCCGGCCGGGCCGGCTTCCTGACCCCGGCGGCCGCTCCACCACAACCCCAGCCCGGCCGGGCCGGCTGCTTTACCCCGGCGGCCGCTCCACCACAACCGGAGCTCCGCCGGGCCAGCTGGTTGACACGGGCGGCCGCTCCACAACCGACCGAGCCCGGCCGGGCCGGCTTCCTGACCCGGGCGGCCGCTCCACCACACCCCGAGCCGGGCCGGGCTGGCTGCTTTACCCCGGCGGCCGCTCCACCACAACCGGAGCCCCGCCGGGCCAGCTGGTTGACCCGGGCGGTCGCTCCACCACAGACCGAGCCCGGCCGGGCCGGCTTCCTAACCCAGGAGGCCGCTCCACCACACCTCGAGCCGGGCCGGGCCGGCTGCTTTACCCCGGCGGCCGCTCCACCACAACCGGAGCCCCGCCGGGCCAGCTGGTTGACCCGGGCGGCCGCTCCACCACAGACCGAGCCTGGCCGGGCCGGCCTCCTGACCCGGGCGGCCGCTCTACCACACCCCCAGCCCGGCCGGGCCGGCTGCTTTACCCCGGCGGCCGCTCCACCACAACCGGAGCCCCCCGGGCCAGCTGGTTTACCCGGGCGGCCGCTCCACAACCGACGGAGCTCGGCCGGGCCGGCTTCCTGACCCGGTAGGCCGCTCCACCACACCCCGATCACGGCCGGGCTGGCTGCTTTACCCCGGCGGCCGCTCCACCACAACCGGAGCCCCGCCGGGCCAGCTGGTTGACCCGGGCGGCCGCTCCACCACAGACCGAGCCTGGCCGGGCCGGCCTCCTGACCCGGGCGGCCGCTCCACCACACCCCCAGCCCGGCCGGGCCGGCTGCTTTACCCCGGCGGCCGCTCCACCACAACCGGAGCCCCGCCGGGCCAGCTGGTTGACCCGGGCGGCCGCTCCACCACAGACCGAGCCTGGCCGGGCCGGCCTCCTGACCCGGGCGGCCGCTCCACCACACCCCCAGCTCGGCCGGGCCGGCTGCTTTACCCCGGCGGCCGCTCCACCACAACCGGAGCCCCCCGGGCCAGCTGGTTTACCCGGGCGGCCGCTCCACAACCGACGGAGCTCGGCCGGGCCGGCTTCCTGACCCGGGCGGCCGCTCCACCACACCCCGAGCCGGGCCGGGCCGGCTGCTTTACCCCGGCGGCCGCTCCACCACAACCGGAGCTCCGCCGGGCCAGCTGGTTGACCCGGGCGGCCGCTCCACAACCGACTGAGCCCGGCCGGGACGGTTTCCTGACCCGGGCGGCCGCTCCACCACACCCCGAGCCCGGCCGGGCTGGCTGCTTTACCCCGGCGGCCGCTCCACCACAACCGGAGCCCCGCCGGGCCAGCTGGTTTCCCGGGCGGCCGCTCCACCACAGACCGAGCCTGGCCGGGCCGGCCTCCTGACCCGGGCGGCCGCTCCACCACACCCCCAGCCCGGCCGGGCCGGCTGCTTTACCCCGGCGGCCGCTCCACCACAACCGGAGCCCCGCCGGGCCAGCTGGTTGACCCGGGCGGCCGCTCCACCACAGACCGAGCCTGGCCGGGCCGGCCTCCTGACCCGGGCGGCCGCTCCACCACACCCCCAGCCCGGCCGGGCCGGCTGCTTTACCCCGGCGGCTGCTCAACCACAACCGGAGCCCCGCCTGGCCAGCTGGTTGACCCGGGAGCCGCTCCACAACCGACCGAGCCCGGCCAGGCCGGCTTCCTGACCCGGGCGGCCGCTCCACCACACCCCGAGCCGGGCCGGGCCGGCTGCTTTACCCCGGCGGCCGCTCCACCACAACCGGAGCCCCGCCGGGCCAGCTGGTTGACCCGGGCGGCCGCTCCACAACCGACCGAGCCCGGCCGGGCCGGCTTCCTGACCCGGGCGGCCGCTCCACCACACCCCGAGCCGGGCCGGGCCGGCTGCTTTACCCCGGCGGCCGCTCCACCACAACCAGAGCTCCGCCGGGCCAGCTGGTTGACCCGGGCGGCCGCTCCACAACCGACCGAGCCCGGCCGGGACGGCTTCCTGACCCGGGCGGCCGCTCCACCACACCCCGAGCCGGGCCGGGCCGGCTGCTTTACCCCGGCGGCCGCTCCACCACAACCGGAGCCCCGCCAGGCCAGCTGGTTGACCCGGGCGGCCGCTCCACAACCGACCGAGCCCGGCCGGGCCGGCTTCCTGACCCCGGCGGCCGCTCCACCACAACCCCAGCCCGGCCGGGCCGGCTGCTTTACCCCGGCGGCCGCTCCACCACAACCGGAGCCCCGCCGGGCCAGCTGGTTGACCCGGGCGGCCGCTCCACAACCGACCGAGCCCGGCCAGGCCGGCTTCCTGACCCGGGCGGCCGCTCCACCACACCCCGAGCCGGGCCGGGCCGGCTGCTTTACCCCGGCGGCCGCTCCACCACAACCGGAGCCCCGCCAGGCCAGCTGGTTGACCCGGGCGGCCGCTCCACAACCGACCGAGCCCGGCCGGGCCGGCTTCCTGACCCCGGCGGCCGCTCCACCACAACCCCAGCCCGGCCGGGCGGGCTGCTTTACCCCGGCGGCCGCTCCACCACAACCGGAGCCCCGCCGGGCCAGCTGGTTGACCCGGGAGCCGCTCCACAACCGACCGAGCACGGCCGGGCCGGCTTCCTGACCCGGGCGGCCGCTCCCCCACACTCCGAGCCGGGCCGGGCCGGCTGCTTTACCCCGGCGGCCGCTCCACCACAACCGGAGCCCCCCCGGGCCAGCTGGTTGACCCGGGCGGCCGCTCCACAACCGACCGAGCCCGGCCGGGCCGGCTTCCTGACCCGGGCGGCCGCTCCACCACACCCCGAGCCGGGCCGGGCCGGCTGCTTTACCCCGGCGACCGCTCCACCACAACCGGAGCTCCGCCGGGCCAGCTGGTTGACACGGGCGGCCGCTCCACAACCGACCGAGCCCGGCCGGGCCGGCTTCCTGACCCGGGCGGCCGCTCCACCACACCCCGAGCCCGGCCGGGCTGGCTGCTTTACCCCGGCGGCCGCTCCACCACAACCGGAGCCCCGCCGGGCCAGCTGGTTGACCCGGGCGGCCGCTCCACCACAGACCGAGCCTGGCCGGGCCGGCCTCCTGACCCGGGCGGCCGCTTCACCACACCCCCAGCCCGGCCGGGCCGGCTGCTTTACCCCGGCGGCCGCTCCACCACAACCGGAGCCCCGCCGGGCCAGCTGGTTGACCCGGGCGGCCGCTCCACCACAGACCGAGCCTGGCCGGGCCGGCCTCCTGACCCGGGCGGCCGCTCCACCACACCCCAAGCCCGGCCGGGCCGGCTGCTTTACCCCGGCGGCCGCTCCACCACAACCGGAGCCCCGCCGGGCCAGCTGGTTGACCCGGGAGCCGCTCGACAACCGACCGAGCTCGGCCGGGCCGGCTTCCTGACCCGGGCGGCCGCTCCACCACAACCCGAGCCCGGCCGGGCCGGCTGCTTTACCCCGGCGGCCGCTCCACCACAACCGGAGGCCCGCCGGGCCAGCTGGTTGACCCGGGCGGCCGCTCCACCAAAGACCCAGCCCGGCCGGGCCGGCCTCCTGACCCGGGCTGCCGCTCCACCACACCCCGAGCTTGGCCGGGCCAGCTGCTTTACCCCGGCGGCCGCTCCACCACAACCGGAGCCCCGCCGGGCCAGCTGGTTGACCCGGGCGGTCGCTCCACCACAGACCGAGCCCGGCCGGGCCGGCTTCCTAACCCAGGAGGCCGCTCCACCACACCTCGAGCCGGGACGGGCCGGCTGCTTTACTCCGGCGGCCGCTCCACCACAACCGGAGCCCCGCCGGGCCAGCTGGTTGACCCGGGCGGCCGCTCCACCAAAGACCCAGCCCGGCCGGGCCGGCCTCCTGACCGGGCTGCCGCTCCACCGCACCCCGACCCAGGCCGGGCCAGCTGCTTTACCCCGGCGGCCGCTCCACCACAACCGGAGCCCCGCCGGGCCAGCTGGTTGACCCGGGCGGCCGCTCCACAACCGACCGAGCCCGGCCGGGCCGGCTTCCTGACCCGGGCGGCCGCTCCACCACACCCCGAGCCGGGCCGGGCCGGCTGCTTTACCCCGGCGGCCCCTCCACCACAACCAGAGCTCCGCCGGGCCAGCTGGTTGACCCGGGCGGCCGCTCCACAACCGACCGAGCCCGGCCGGGACGGCTTCCTGACCCGGGCGGCCGCTCCACCACACCACGAGCCCGGCCGGGCTGGCTGCTTTACCCCGGCGGCCGCTCCACCACAACCGGAGCCCCGCCGGGCCAGCTGGTTGACCCGGGCGGCCGCTCCACCACAGACCGAGCCTGGCCGGGCCGGCCTCCTGACCCGGGCGGCCGCTCCACCACACCCCCAGCCCGGCCGGGCCGGCTGCTTTACCCCGGCGGCCGCTCCACCACAACCGGAGCCCCGCCGGGCCAGCTGGTTCACCCGGGAGCCGCTCGACAACCGACCGAGCTCGGCCGGGCCGGCTTCCTGACCCGGGCGGCCGCTCCACCACACCCCGAGCCCGGCCGGGCCGGCTGCTTTACCCCGAGGGCCGCTCCACCAACACCGGAGCCACGCCGGGCCAGCTGGTTGACCCGGGCGGCCGCTCCACAACCGACCGCGCCCGGCCGGGCCGGCTTCCTGACCCGGGCGGACGCTCCACCACACCCCGAGCCGGGCCGGGCCGGCTGCTTTACCCCGGCGGCCGCTCCACCACAACCGGAGCCCCGCCGGGCCAGCTGGTTTACCCGGGCGGCCGCTCCACAACCGACCGAGCCCGGCCAGGCCGGCTTCCTGACCCGGGCGGCCGCTCCACCACACCCCGAGCCGGGCCGGGCCGGCTGCTTTACCCCGGCGGCCGCTCCACCACAACCGGAGCCCCGCCAGGCCAGCTGGTTGACCCGGGCGGCCGCTCCACAACCGACCGAGCCCGGCCGGGCCGGCTTCCTGACCCCGGCGGCCGCTCCACCACACCCCGAGCCGGGCCGGGCCGGCTGCTTTACCCCGGCGGCCGCTCCACCACAACCGGAGCCCCCCGGGCCAGCTGGTTTACCCGGGCGGCCGCTCCACAACCGAAGGAGCTCGGCCGGGCCGGCTTCCTGACCCGGTAGGCCGCTCCACCACACCCCGAGCCCGGCCGGGCCGGCTGCTTTACCCCGGCGGCCGCTCCACCACAACCGGAGCCCCGCCGGGCCAGCTGGTTGACCCGGGCGGCCGCTCCACCACAGACCGAGCCTGGCCGGGCCGGCCTCCTGACCCGGGAGGCCGCTCCACCACACCCCCAGCCCGGCCGGGCCGGCTGCTTTACCCCGGCGGCCGCTCCACCACAACCGGAGCCCCGCCGGGCCAGCTGGTTGACCCGGGCGGCCGCTCCACCACAGACCGAGCCTGGCCGGGCCGGCCTCCTGACCCGGGCGGCCGCTCCACCAAAGACCCAGCCCGGCCGGGCCGGCCTCCTGACCGGGCTGCCGCTCCACCGCACCCCGACCCCCCCCGGGCCAGCTGGTTTACCCGGGCGGCCGCTCCACAACCGACGGAGCTCGGCCGGGCCGGCTTCCTGACCCGGGCGGCCGCTCCACCACACCCCGAGCCGGGCCGGGCCGGCTGCTTTACCCCGGCGGCCGCTCCACCTCAACCGGAGCTCCGCCGGGCCAGCTGGTTGACCCGGGCGGCCGCTCCACAACCGACCGAGCCCGGCCAGGGCCGGCTTCCTGACCCGGGCGGCCGCTCCACCACACCCCGAGCCGGGCCGGGCCGGCTGCTTTACCCCGGCGGCCGCTCCACCACAACCGGAGCCCCGCCAGGCCAGCTGGTTGACCCGGGCGGCAGCTCCACAACCGACCGAGCTTGGCCGGGCCGGCTTCCTGACCCCGGCGGCCGCTCCACCACAACCCCAGCCCGGCCGGGCCGGCTGCTTTACCCCGGCGGCCGCTCCACCACAACCGGAGCCCCGCCGGGCCAGCTGGTTCACCCGGGAGCCGCTCGACAACCGACCGAGCTCGGCCGGGCCGGCTTCCTGACCCGGGCGGCCGCTCCACCACACCCCGAGCCCGGCCGGGCCGGCTGCTTTACCCCGAGGGCCGCTCCACCAACACCGGAGCCACGCCGGGCCAGCTGGTTGACCCGGGCGGCCGCTCCACAACCGACCGCGCCCGGCCGGGCCGGCTTCCTGACCCGGGCGGACGCTCCACCACACCCCGAGCCGGGCCGGGCCGGCTGCTTTACCCCGGCGGCCGCTCCACCACAACCGGAGCCCCGCCGGGCCAGCTGGTTTACCCGGGCGGCCGCTCCACAACCGACCGAGCCCGGCCAGGCCGGCTTCCTGACCCGGGCGGCCGCTCCACCACACCCCGAGCCGGGCCGGGCCGGCTGCTTTACCCCGGCGGCCGCTCCACCACAACCGGAGCCCCGCCAGGCCAGCTGGTTGACCCGGGCGGCCGCTCCACAACCGACCGAGCCCGGCCGGGCCGGCTTCCTGACCCCGGCGGCCGCTCCACCACACCCCGAGCCGGGCCGGGCCGGCTGCTTTACCCCGGCGGCCGCTCCACCACAACCGGAGCCCCCCGGGCCAGCTGGTTTACCCGGGCGGCCGCTCCACAACCGAAGGAGCTCGGCCGGGCCGGCTTCCTGACCCGGTAGGCCGCTCCACCACACCCCGAGCCCGGCCGGGCCGGCTGCTTTACCCCGGCGGCCGCTCCACCACAACCGGAGCCCCGCCGGGCCAGCTGGTTGACCCGGGCGGCCGCTCCACCACAGACCGAGCCTGGCCGGGCCGGCCTCCTGACCCGGGAGGCCGCTCCACCACACCCCCAGCCCGGCCGGGCCGGCTGCTTTACCCCGGCGGCCGCTCCACCACAACCGGAGCCCCGCCGGGCCAGCTGGTTGACCCGGGCGGCCGCTCCACCACAGACCGAGCCTGGCCGGGCCGGCCTCCTGACCCGGGCGGCCGCTCCACCACACCCCCAGCCCGGCCGGGCCGGCTGCTTTACACCGGCGGCCGCTCCACCACAACCGGAGCCCCCCGGGCCAGCTGGTTTACCCGGGCGGCCGCTCCACAACCGACGGAGCTCGGCCGGGCCGGCTTCCTGACCCGGGCGGCCGCTCCACCACACCCCGAGCCGGGCCGGGCCGGCTGCTTTACCCCGGCGGCCGCTCCACCTCAACCGGAGCTCCGCCGGGCCAGCTGGTTGACCCGGGCGGCCGCTCCACAACCGACCGAGCCCGGCCAGGCCGGCTTCCTGACCCGGGCGGCCGCTCCACCACACCCCGAGCCGGGCCGGGCCGGCTGCTTTACCCCGGCGGCCGCTCCACCACAACCGGAGCCCCGCCAGGCCAGCTGGTTGACCCGGGCGGCAGCTCCACAACCGACCGAGCTTGGCCGGGCCGGCTTCCTGACCCCGGCGGCCGCTCCACCACAACCCCAGCCCGGCCGGGCCGGCTGCTTTACCCCGGCGGCCGCTCCACCACAACCGGAGCCCCGCCGGGCCAGCTGGTTGACCCGGGAGCCGCTCCACAACCGACCGAGCCCGGCCGGGCCGGCTTCCTGACCCGGGCGGCCGCTCCACCACACTCCGAGCCGGGCCGGGCCGGCTGCTTTACCCCGGCGGCCGCTCCACCACAACCGGAGCCCCGCCGGGCCAGCTGGTTGACCCGGGCTGCCGCTCCACAACCGACCGAGCCCGGCCGGGCCGGCTTCCTGACCCGGGCGGCCGCTCAACCACACCCCGAGCCGGGCCGGGCCGGCTGCTTTACCCCGGCGGCCGCTCCACCACAACCGGAGCTCCGCCGGGCCAGCTGGTTGACCCGGGCGGCCGCTCCACAACAGACCGAGCCCGGCCGGGCCGGCTTCCTGACCCGGGCGGCCGCTCCACCACACCCCGAGCCCGGCCGGGCTGGCTGCTTTACCCCGGCGGCCGCTCCACCACAACCGGAGCCCCGCCGGGCCAGCTGGTTGACCCGGGCGGCCGCTCCACCACAGACCGAGCCTGGCCGGGCCGGCCTCCTGACCCGGGCGGCCGCTTCACCAAACCCCCAGCCCGGCCGGGCCGGCTGCTTTACCCCGGCGGCCGCTCCACCACAACCGGAGCCCCGCCGGGCCAGCTGGTTGACCCGGGCGGCCGCTCCACCACAGACCGAGCCTGGCCGGGCCGGCCTCCTGACCCGGGCGGCCGCTCCACCACAACCCGAGTCCGGCCGGGCCGGCTGCTTTACCCCGGCGGCCGCTCCACCACAACCGGAGCCCCGCCGGGCCAGCTGGTTGACCCGGGAGCCGCTCGACAACCGACCGAGCTCGGCCGGGCCGGCTTCCTGACCCGGGCGGCCGCTCCACCACAACCCGAGTTCGGCCGGGCCGGCTGCTTTACCCCGGCGGCCGCTCCACCACAACCGGAGGCCCGCCGGGCCAGCTGGTTGACCCGGGCGGCCGCTCCACCAAAGACCCAGCCCGGCCGGGCCGGCCTCCTGACCCGGGCTGCCGCTCCACCACACCCCGAGCTTGGCCGGGCCAGCTGCTTTACCCCGGCGGCCGCTCCACCACAACCGGATCCCCGCCGGGCCAGCTGGTTGACCCGGGCGGTCGCTCCACCACAGACCGAGCCCGGCCGGGCCGGCTTCCTAACCCAGGAGGCCGCTCCACCACACCTCGAACCGGGACGGGCCGGCTGCTTTACCCCGGCGGCCGCTCCACCACAACCGGAGCCCCGCCGGGCCAGCTGGTTGACCCGGGCGGCCGCTCCACCACAGACCGAGCCTGGCCGGGCCGGCCTCCTGACCCGGTCGGCCGCTCCACCACACCCCGAGCCCGGCCGGGCCGGCTGCTTTACCCCGGCGGCCGCTCCACCACAACCGGAGCCCCCCGGGCCACCTGGTTTACCCGGGCGGCCGCTCCACAACCGACGGAGCTCGGCCGGGCCGGCTTCCTGACCCGGTAGGCCGCTCCACCACACCCCGAGCCCGGCCGGGCCGGCTGCTTTACCCCGGCGGCCGCTCCACCACAACCGGAGCCCCGCCGGGCCAGCTGGTTGACCCGGGCGGCCGCTCCACCAAAGACCCAGCCCGGCCGGGCCGGCCTCCTGACCCGGGCTGCCGCTCCACCGCACCCCGACCCCGGCCGGGCCAGCTGCTTTACCCCGGCGGCCGCTCCACCACAACCGGAGCCCCGCCGGGCCAGCTGGTTGACCCGGGCGGCCGCTCCACAACCGACCGAGCCCGGCCGAGCCGGCTTCCTGACCCGGGCGGCCGCTCCACCACACCCCGAGCCGGGCCGGGCCGGCTGCTTTACCCCGGCGGCCGCTCCACCACAACCAGAGCTCCGCCGGGCCAGCTGGTTGACCCGGGCGGCCGCTCCACAACCGACCGAGCCCGGCCGGGACGGCTTCCTGACCCGGGCGGCCGCTCCACCACACCCCGAGCCCGGCCGGGCTGGCTGCTTTACCCCGGCGGCCGCTCCACCACAACCGGAGCCCCGCCGGGCCAGCTGGTTGACCCGGGCGGCCGCTCCACCACAGACCGAGCCTGGCCGGGCCGGCCTCCTGACCCGGGCGGCCGCTCCACCACACCCCCAGCCCGGCCGGGCCGGCTGCTTTACCCCGGCGGCCGCTCCACCACAACCGGAGCCCCGCCGGGCCAGCTGGTTCACCCGGGAGCCGCTCGACAACCGACCGAGCTCGGCTGGGCCGGCTTCCTGACCCGGGCGGCCGCTCCACCACACCCCGAGCCCGGCCGGGCCGGCTGCTTTACGCCGAGGGCCGCTCCACCAACACCGGAGCCACGCCGGGCCAGCTGGTTGACCCGGGCGGCCGCTCCACAACCGACCGCGCCCGGCCGGGCCGGCTTCCTGACCCGGGCGGACGCTCCACCACACCCCGAGCCGGGCCGGGCCGGCTGCTTTACCCCGGCGGCCGCTCCACCACAACCGGAGCCCCGCCGGGCCAGCTGGTTTACCCGGGCGGCCGCTCCACAACCGACCGAGCCCGGCCAGGCCGGCTTCCTGACCCGGGCGGCCGCTCCACCACACCCCGAGCCGGGCCGGGCCGGCTGCTTTACCCCGGCGGCCGCTCCACCACAACCGGAGCCCCGCCAGGCCAGCTGGTTGACCCGGGCGGCCGCTCCACAACCGACCGAGCCCGGCCGGGCCGGCTTCCTGACCCCGGCGGCCGCTCCACCACAACCCCAGCCCGGCCGGGCCGGCTGCTTTACCCCGGCGGCCGCTCCACCACAACCGGAGCCCCGCCGGGCCAGCTGGTTGACCCGGGCGGCCGCTCCACAACCGACCGAGCCCGGCCAGGCCGGCTTCCTGACCCGGGCGGCCGCTCCACCACACCCCGAGCCGGGCCGGGCCGGCTGCTTTACCCCGGCGGCCGCTCCACCACAACCGGAGCCCCGCCAGGCCAGCTGGTTGACCCGGGCGGCCGCTCCACAACCGACCGAGCCCGGCCGGGCCGGCTTCCTGACCCCGGCGGCCGCTCCACCACAACCCCAGCCCGGCCGGGCGGGCTGCTTTACCCCGGCGGCCGCTCCACCACAACCGGAGCCCCGCCGGGCCAGCTGGTTGACCCGGGAGCCGCTCCACAACCGACCGAGCCCGGCCGGGCCGGCTTCCTGACCCGGGCGGCCGCTCCACCACACTCCGAGCCGGGCCGGGCCGGCTGCTTTACCCCGGCGGCCGCTCCACCACAACCGGAGCCCCGCCGGGCCAGCTGGTTGACCCGGGCGGCCGCTCCACAACCGACCGAGCCCGGCCGGGCCGGCTTCCTGACCCGGGCGGCCGCTCCACCACACCCCGAGCCGGGCCGGGCCGGCTGCTTTACCCCGGCGACCGCTCCACCACAACCGGAGCTCCGCCGGGCCAGCTGGTTGACCCGGGCGGCCGCTCCACAACCGACCGAGCCCGGCCGGGCCGGCTTCCTGACCCGGGCGGCCGCTCCACCACACCCCGAGCCCGGCCGGGCTGGCTGCTTTACCCCGGCGGCCGCTCCACCACAACCGGAGCCCCGCCGGGCCAGCTGGTTGACCCGGGCGGCCGCTCCACCACAGACCGAGCCTGGCCGGGCCGGCCTCCTGACCCGGGCGGCCGCTCCACCACACCCCCAGCCCGGCCGGGCCGGCTGCTTTACCCCGGCGGCCGCTCCACCACAACCGGAGCCCCCCGGGCCAGCTGGTTTACCCGGGCGGCCGCTCCACAACCGACGGAGCTCGTCCGGGCCGGCTTCCTGACCCGGTAGGCCGCTCCACCACACCCCGAGCCCGGCCGGGCCGGCTGCTTTACCCCGGCGGCCGCTCCACCACAACCGGAGCCCCGCCGGGCCAGCTGGTTGACCCGGGCGGCCGCTCCACCAAAGACCCAGCCCGGCCGGGCCGGCCTCCTGACCCGGGCTGCCGCTCCACCACACCCCGACCCCGGCCGGGCCAGCTGCTTTACCCCGGCGGCCGCTCCACCAAAACCGGAGCCCCGCCGGGCCAGCTGGTTGACCCGGGCGGCCGCTCCACCACAGACCGAGCCCGGCCGGGCCGGCTTCCTAACCCAGGAGGCCGCTCCACCACACCTCGAGCCGGGCCGGGCCGGCTGCTTTACCCCGGCGGCCGCTCCACCACAACCGGAGCCCCGCCGGGCCAGCTGGTTGACCCGGGCGGCCGCTCCACCACAGACCGAGCCTGGCCGGGCCGGCCTCCTGACCCGGGCGGCCGCTCCACCACACCCCGAGCCCGGCCGGGCCGGCTGCTTTACCCCGGCGGCCGCTCCACCACAACCGGAGCCCCCCGGGCCAGCTGGTTTACCCGGGCGGCCGCTCCACAACCGACGGAGCCCGGCCGGGCCGGCTTCCTGACCCGGTAGGCCGCTCCACCACACCCCGAGCCCGGCCGGGCCGGCTGCTTTACCCCGGCGGCCGCTCCACCACAACCGGAGCCCCGCCGGGCCAGCTGGTTGACCCGGGCGGCCGCTCCACAACCGACCGAGCCCGGCCGGGACGGCTTCCTGACCCGGGCGGCCGCTCCACCACACCCCGAGCCCGGCCGGGCTGGCTGCTTTACCCCGGCGGCCGCTCCACCACAACCGGAGCCCCGCCTGGCCAGCTGGTTGACCCGGGCGGCCGCTACACCACAGACTGAGCCTGGCCGGGCCGGCCTCCTGACCCGGGCGGCCGCTCCACCACACCCCCAGCCCGGCCGGGCCGGCTGCTTTACCCCGGCGGCCGCTCCACCACAACCGGAGCCCCGCCAGGCCAGCTGGTTGACCCGGGCGGCCGCTCCACAACCGACCGAGCCCGGCCGGGCCGGCTTCCTGACCCCGGCGGCCGCTCCACCACAATCCCAGCCCGGCCGGGCGGGCTGCTTTACCCCGGCGGCCGCTCCACCACAACCGGAGCCCCGCCGGGCCAGCTGGTTGACCCGGGAGCCGCTCCACAACCGACCGAGCCCGGCCGGGCCGGCTTCCTGACCCGGGCGGCCGCTCCACCACACTCCGAGCCGGGCCGGGCCGGCTGCTTTACCCCGGCGGCCGCTCCACCACAACCGGAGCCCCGCCGGGCCAGCTGGTTGACCCGGGCGGCCGCTCCACAACCGACCGAGCCCGGCCGGGCCGGCTTCCTGACCCGGGCGGCCGCTCCACCACACCCCGAGCCCGGCCGGGCTGGCTGCTTTACCCCGGCGGCCGCTCCACCACAACCGGAGCCCCGCCGGGCCAGCTGGTTGACCCGGGCGGCCGCTCCACCACAGACCGAGCCTGGCCGGGCCGGCCTCCTGACCCGGGCGGCCGCTCCACCACACCCCCAGCCCGGCCGGGCCGGCTGCTTTACCCCGGCGGCCGCTCCACCACAACCGGAGCCCCCCGGGCCAGCTGGTTTACCCGGGCGGCCGCTCCACAACCGACGGAGCTCGTCCGGGCCGGCTTCCTGACCCGGTAGGCCGCTCCACCACACCCCGAGCCCGGCCGGGCCGGCTGCTTTACCCCGGCGGCCGCTCCACCACAACCGGAGCCCCGCCGGGCCAGCTGGTTGACCCGGGCGGCCGCTCCACCAAAGACCCAGCCCGGCCGGGCCGGCCTCCTGACCCGGGCTGCCGCTCCACCACACCCCGACCCCGGCCGGGCCAGCTGCTTTACCCCGGCGGCCGCTCCACCACAACCGGAGCCCCGCCGGGCCAGCTGGTTGACCCGGGCGGCTGCTCCACAAACGACCGAGCCCGGCCGGGCCGGCTTCCTGACCCGGGCGGCCGCTCCACCACACCCCGAGCCGGGCCGGGCCGGCTGCTTTACCCCGGCGGCCGCTCCACCACAACCGGAGCCCCGCCGGGCCAGCTGGTTGACCCGGGCGGCCGCTCCACAACCGACCGAGCCCGGCCGGGCCGGCTTCCTGACCCCGGCGGCCGCTCCACCACAACCCCAGCCCGGCCGGGCGGGCTGCTTTACCCCGGCGGCCGCTCCACCACAACCGGAGCCCCGCCGGGCCAGCTGGTTGACCCGGGCGGCCGCTCCACCACAGACTGAGCCTGGCCGGGCCGGCCTCCTGACCCGGGCGGCCGCTTCACCACACCCCCAGCCCGGCCGGGCCGGCTGCTTTACCCCGGCGGCCGCTCCACCACAACCGGAGCCCCGCCGGGCCAGCTGGTTGACCCGGGCGGCCGCTCCACCACAGACCGAGCCTGGCCGGGCCGGCCTCCTGACCCGGGCGGCCGCTCCACCACACCCCCAGCCCGGCCGGGCCGGCTGCTTTACCCCGGCGGCCGCTCCACCACAACCGGAGCCCCGCCGGGCCAGCTGGTTGACCCGGGAGCCGCTCGAAAACCGACCGAGCTCGGCCGGGCCGGCTTCCTGACCCGGGCGGCCGCTCCACCACAACCCGAGCCCGGCCGGGCCGGCTGCTTTACCCCGGCGGCCGCTCCACCACAACCGGAGGCCCGCCGGGCCAGCTGGTTGACCCGGGCGGCCGCTCCACCAAAGACCCAGCCCGGCCGGGCCGGCCTCCTGACCCGGGCTGCCGCTCCACCACACCCCGAGCTTGGCCGGGCCAGCTGCTCTACCCTGGCGGCCGCTCCACCACAACCGGAGCCCCGCCGGGCAAGCTGGTTGACCCGGGCGGTCGCTCCACCACAGACCGAGCCCGGCCGGGCCGGCTTCCTAACCCAGGAGGCCGCTCCACCACACCTCGAGCCGGGCCGGGCCGGCTGCTTTACCCCGGCGGCCGCTCCACCACAACCGGAGCCCCGCCGGGCCAGCTGGTTGACCCGGGCGGCCGCTCCACCACAGACCGAGCCTGGCCGGGCCGGCCTCCTGACCCGGGCGGCCGCTCCACCACACCCCGAGCCCGGCCGGGCCGGCTGCTTTACCCCGGCGGCCGCTCCACCACAACCGGAGCCCCCCGGGCCAGCTGGTTTACCCGGGCGGCCGCTCCACAACCGACGGAGCTCGGCCGGGCCGGCTTCCTGACCCGGTAGGCCGCTCCACCACACCCCGAGCCCGGCCGGGCCGGCTGCTTTACCCCGGCGGCCGCTCCACCACAACCGGAGCCCCGCCGGGCCAGCTGGTTGACCCGGGCGGCCGCTCCACAACCGACCGAGCCCGGCCGGGCCGACTTCCTGACCCGGGCGGCCGCTCCACCACACCCCGAGCCGGGCCGGGCCGGCTGCTTTACCCCGGCGGCCGCTCCACCACAACCGGAGCTCCGCCGGGCCAGCTGGTTGACCCGGGCGGCCGCTCCACAACCGACCGAGCCCGGCCGGGCCGGCTTCCTGACCCGGGCGGCCGCTCCACCACACCCCGAGCCCGGCCGGGCTGGCTGCTTTACCCCGGCGGCCGCTCCACCACAACCGGAGCCCCGCCGGGGCAGCTGGTTGACCCGGGCGGCCGCTCCACCACAGTCCGAGCCTGGCCGGGCCGGCCTCCTTACCCGGGCGGCCGCTCAACCACACCCCCAGCCCGGCCGGGCCGGCTGCTTTACCCCGGCGGCCGCTCCACCACAACCGGAGCCCCGCCGGGCCAGCTGGTTGACCCGGGCGGCCGCTCCACCACAGACCGAGCCTGGCCGGGCCGGCCTCCTGACCCGGGCGGCCGCTCCACCACACCCCCAGCCCGGCCGGGCCGGCTGCTTTACCCCGGCGGCCGCTCCACCACAACCGGAGCCCCGCCGGGCCAGCTGGTTGACCCGGGAGCCGCTCGACAACCGACCGAGCTCGGCCGGGCCGGCTTCCTGACCCGGGCGGCCGCTCCACCACAACCCGAGCCCGGCCGGGCCGGCTGCTTTACCCCGGCGGCCGCTCCACCACAACCGGAGGCCCGCCGGGCCAGCTGGTTGACTCGGGCGGCCGCTCCACCAAAGACCCAGCCCGGCCGGGCCGGCCTCCTGACCCGGGCTGCCGCTCCACCACACCCCGAGCTTGGCCGGGCCAGCTGCTTTACCCCGGCGGCCGCTCCACCACAACCGGAGCCCGCCGGGCCAGCTGGTTGACCCGGGCGGCCGCTCCACCACACCCCGAGCCGGGCCGGGCCGGCTGCTTTACCCCGGCGGCCGCTCCACCACAACCGGAGCCCCGCCAGGCCAGCTGGTTGACCCGGGCGGCCGCTCCACAACCGACCGAGCCCGGCCGGGCCGGCTTCCTGACCCCGGCGGCCGCTCCACCACAACCCCAGCCCGGCCGGGCCGGCTGCTTTACCCCGGCGGCCGCTCCACCACAACCGGAGCCCCGCCGGGCCAGCTGGTTGACCCGGGCGGCCGCTCCACAACCGACCGAGCCCGGCCAGGCCGGCTTCCTGACCCGGGCGGCCGCTCCACCACACCCCGAGCCGGGCCGGGCCGGCTGCTTTACCCCGGCGGCCGCTCCACCACAACCGGAGCCCCGCCAGGCCAGCTGGTTGACCCGGGCGGCCGCTCCACAACCGACCGAGCCCGGCCGGGCCGGCTTCCTGACCCCGGCGGCCGCTCCACCACAACCCCAGCCCGGCCGGGCGGGCTGCTTTACCCCGGCGGCCGCTCCACCACAACCGGAGCCCCGCCGGGCCAGCTGGTTGACCCGGGAGCCGCTCCACAACCGACCGAGCCCGGCCGGGCCGGCTTCCTGACCCGGGCGGCCGCTCCACCACACTCCGAGCCGGGCCGGGCCGGCTGCTTTACCCCGGCGGCCGCTCCACCACAACCGGAGCCCCGCCGGGCCAGCTGGTTGACCCGGGCGGCCGCTCCACAACCGACCGAGCCCGGCCGGGCCGGCTTCCTGACCCGGGCGGCCGCTCCACCACACCCCGAGCCGGGCCGGGCCGGCTGCTTTACCCCGGCGGCCGCTCCACCACAACCGGAGCTCCGCCGGGCCAGCTGGTTGACCCGGGCGGCCGCTCCACAACCGACCGAGCCCGGCCGGGCCGGCTTCCTGACCCGGGCGGCCGCTCCACCACACCCCGAGCCCGGCCGGGCTGGCTGCTTTACCCCGGCGGCCGCTCCACCACAACCGGAGCCCCGCCGGGCCAGCTGGTTGACCCGGGCGGCCGCTCCACCACAGACCGAGCCTGGCCGGGCCGGCCTCCTGACCCGGGCGGCCGCTTCACCACACCCCCAGCCCGGCCGGGCCGGCTGCTTTACCCCGGCGGCCGCTCCACCACAACCGGAGCCCCGCCGGGCCAGCTGGTTGACCCGGGCGGCCGCTCCACCACAGACCGGGCCTGGCCGGGCCAGCCTCCTGACCCGGGCGGCCGCTCCACCACACCCCCAGCCCGGCCGGGCCGGCTGCTTTACCCCGGCGGCCGCTCCACCACAACCGGAGCCCCGCCGGGCCAGCTGGTTGACCCGGGCGGCCGCTCCACAACCGACCGAGCCCGGCCGGGACGGCTTCCTGACCCGGGCGGCCGCTCCACCACACCCCGAGCCCGGCCGGGCTGGCTGCTTTACCCCGGCGGCCGCTCCACCACAACCGGAGCCCCGCCTGGCCAGCTGGTTGACCCGGGCGGCCGCTACACCACAGACTGAGCCTGGCCGGGCCGGCCTCCTGACCCGGGCGGCCGCTCCACCACACCCCCAGCCCGGCCGGGCCGGCTGCTTTACCCCGGCGGCCGCTCCACCACAACCGGAGCCCCGCCGGGCCAGCTGGTTGACCCGGGCGGCCGCTCCACAACCGACCGAGCCCGGCCGGGCCGACTTCCTGACCCGGGCGGCCGCTCCACCACACCCCGAGCCGGGCCGGGCCGGCTGCTTTACCCCGGCGGCCGCTCCACCACAACCGGAGCTCCGCCGGGCCAGCTGGTTGACCCGGGCGGCCGCTCCACAACCGACCGAGCCCGGCCGGGCCGGCTTCCTGACCCGGGCGGCCGCTCCACCACACCCCGAGCCCGGCCGGGCTGGCTGCTTTACCCCGGCGGCCGCTCCACCACAACCGGAGCCCCGCCGGGCCAGCTGGTTGACCCGGGCGGCCGCTCCACCACAGTCCGAGCCTGGCCGGGCCGGCCTCCTGACCCGGGCGGCCGCTCAACCACACCCCCAGCCCGGCCGGGCCGGCTGCTTTACACCGGCGGCCGCTCCACCACAACCGGAGCCCCGCCGGGCCAGCTGGTTGACCCGGGCGGCCGCTCCACCACAGACCGAGCCTGGCCGGGCCGGCCTCCTGACCCGGGCGGCCGCTCCACCACACCCCGAGCCCGGCCGGGCTGGCTGCTTTACCCCGGCGGCCGCTCCACCACAACCGGAGCCCCGCCGGGCCAGCTGGTTGACCCGGGCGGCCGCTCCACCACAGACCGGGCCTGGCCGGGCCGGCCTCCTGACCCGGGCGGCCGCTCCACCACACCCCCAGCCCGGCCGGGCCGGATGCTTTACCCCGGCGGCCGCTCCACCACAACCGGAGCCCCGCCGGGCCAGCTGGTTCACCCGGGAGCCGCTCGACAACCGACCGAGCTCGGCCGGGCCGGCTTCCTGACCCGGGCGGCCGCTCCACCACAACCCGAGCCCGGCCGGGCCGGCTGCTTTACCCCGGCGGCCGCTTCACCACAACCGGAGGCCCGCCGGGCCAGCTGGTTGACCCGGGCGGCCGCTCCACCAAAGACCCAGCCCGGCCGGGCCGGCCTCCTGACCCGGGCTGCCGCTCCACCACACCTCGAGCTTGGCCGGGCCAGCTGCTTTACCCCGGCGGCCGCTCCACCACAACCGGAGCCCCGCCGGGCCAGCTGGTTGACCCGGGCGGTCGCTCCACCACAGACCGAGCCCGGCCGGGCCGGCTTCCTAACCCAGGAGGCCGCTCCACCACACCTCGAGCCGGGCCGGGCCGGCTGCTTTACCCCGGCGGCCGCTCCACCACAACCGGAGCCCCGCCGGGCCAGGTGGTTGACCCGGGCGGCCGCTCCACCACAGACCGAGCCTGGCCGGGCCGGCCTCCTGACCCGGGCGGCCGCTCCACCACACCCCCAGCCCGGCCGGGCCGGCTGCTTTACCCCGGCGGCCGCTCCACCACAACCGGAGCCCCCCCGGCCAGCTGGTTTACCCGGGCGGCCGCTCCACAACCAACCGAGCCTGGCCGGGGCGGCTTCATGACCCGGGCAGCCGCTCCACCACACCCCGAGCCCGGCCGGACCGGCTGCTTTACCCCGGCGGCCGCTCCACCACAACCGGAGCCCCGCCGGGCCAGCTGGTTGACCCGGGAGCCGCTCCACAACCGACGGAGCTCGGCCGGGCCGGCTTCCTGACCCGGTAGGCCGCTCCACCACACCCCGAGCCCGGCCGGGCCGGCTGCTTTACCCCGGCGGCCGCTCCACCACAACCGGAACCCCGCCAGGCCAGCTGGTTGACCCGGGCGGCCGCTCCACAACCGACCGAGCCCGGCCGGGCCGGCTTCCTGACCCGGGCGGCCGCTCCACCACACCCCGAGCCGGGCCGGGCCGGCTGCTTTACCCCGGCGGCCGCTCCACCACAACCAGAGCTCCGCCGGGCCAGCTGGTTGACCCGGGCGGCCGCTCCACAACCGACCGAGCCCGGCCGGGACGGCTTCCTGACCCGGGCGGCCGCTCCACCACACCCCGAGCCCGGCCGGGCTGGCTGCTTTACCCCGGCGGCCGCTCCACCACAACCGGAGCCCCGCCGGGCCAGCTGGTTGACCCGGGCGGCCGCTCCACCACAGACCGAGCCTGGCCGGGCCGGCCTCCTGACCCGGGCGGCCGCTCCACCACACCCCCAGCCCGGCCGGGCCGGCTGCTTTACCCCGGCGGCCGCTCCACCACAACCGGAGCCCCGCCGGGCCAGCTGGTTCACCCGGGAGCCGCTCGACAACCGACCGAGCTCGGCCGGGCCGGCTTCCTGACCCGGGCGGCCGCTCCACCACACCCCGAGCCCGGCCGGGCCGGCTGCTTTACCCCGAGGGCCGCTCCACCAACACCGGAGCCACGCCGGGCCAGCTGGTTGACCCGGGCGGCCGCTCCACAACCGACCGAGCCCGGCCGGGCCGGCTTCCTGACCCGGGCGGACGCTCCACCACACCCCGAGCCGGGCCGGGCCGGCTGCTTTACCCCGGCGGCCGCTCCACCACAACCGGAGCCCCGCCGGGCCAGCTGGTTGACCCGGGCGGCCGCTCCACAACCGACCGAGCCCGGCCAGGCCGGCTTCCTGACCCGGGCGGCCGCTCCACCACACCCCGAGCCGGGCCGGGCCGGCTGCTTTACCCCGGCGGCCGCTCCACCACAACCGGAGCCCCGCCAGGCCAGCTGGTTGACCCGGGCGGCCGCTCCACAACCGACCGAGCCCGGCCGGGCCGGCTTCCTGACCCCGGCGGCCGCTCCACCACAACCCCAGCCCGGCCGGGCGGGCTGCTTTACCCCGGCGGCCGCTCCACCACAACCGGAGCCCCGCCGGGACAGCTGGTTGACCCGGGAGCCGCTCCACAACCGACCGAGCCCGGCCGGGCCGGCTTCCTGACCCGGGCGGCCGCTCCACCACACTCCGAGCCGGGCCGGGCCGGCTGCTTTACCCTGGCGGCCGCTCCACCACAACCGGAGCCCCGCCGGGCCAGCTGGTTGACCCGGGCGGCCGCTCCACAACCGACCGAGCCCGGCCGGGCCGGCGTCCTGACCCGGGCGGCCGCTCCACCACACCCCGAGCCCGGCCGGGCCGGCTGCTTTACCCCGGCGACCGCTCCACCACAACCGGAGCTCCGCCGGGCCAGCTGGTTGACCCGGGCGGCCGCTCCACAACCGACCGAGCCCGGCCGGGCCGGCTTCCTGACCCGGGCGGCCGCTCCACCACACCCCGAGCCCGGCCGGGCTGGCTGCTTTACCCCGGCGGCCGCTCCACCACAACCGGAGCCCCGCCGGGCCAGCTGGTTGACCCGGGCGGCCGCTCCACCACAGACCGAGCCTGGCCGGGCCGGCCTCCTGACCCGGGCGGCCGCTTCACCACACCCCCAGCCCGGCCGGGCCGGCTGCTTTACCCCGGCGGCCGCTCCACCACAACCGGAGCCCCGCCGGGCCAGCTGGTTGACCCGGGCGGCCGCTCCACCACAGACCGAGCCTGGCCGGGCCGGCCTCCTGACCCGGGCGGCCGCTCAACCACACCCCCAGCCCGGCCGGGCCGGCTGCTTTACACCGGCGGCCGCTCCACCACAACCGGAGCCCCGCCGGGCCAGCTGGTTGACCCGGGCGGCCGCTCCACCACAGACCGAGCCTGGCCGGGCCGGCCTCCTGACCCGGGCGGCCGCTCCACCACACCCCCAGCCCGGCCGGGCCGGCTGCTTTACCCCGGCGGCCGCTCCACCACAACCGGAGCCCCGCCGGGCCAGCTGGTTGACCCGGGAGCCGCTCGACAACCGACCGAGCTCGGCCGGGCCGGCTTCCTGACCCGGGCGGCCGCTCCACCACAACCCGAGCCCGGCCGGGCCGGCTGCTTTACCCCGGCGGCCGCTCCACCACAACCGGAGGCCCGCCGGGCCAGCTGGTTGACCCGGGCGGCCGCTCCACCAAAGACCCAGCCCGGCCGGGCCGGCCTCCTGACCCGGGCTGCCGCTCCACCACACCCCGAGCTTGGCCGGGCCAGCTGCTTTACCCCGGCGGCCGCTCCACCACAACCGGAGCCCCGCCGGGCCAGCTGGTTGACCCGGGCGGCCGCTCCACCACACCCCGAGCCGGGCCGGGCCGGCTGCTTTACCCCGGCGGCCGCTCCACCACAACCGGAGCCCCGCCAGGCCAGCTGGTTGACCCGGGCGGCCGCTCCACAACCGACCGAGCCCGGCCGGGCCGGCTTCCTGACCCCGGCGGCCGCTCCACCACAACCCCAGCCCGGCCGGGCCGGCTGCTTTACCCCGGCGGCCGCTCCACCACAACCGGAGCCCCGCCGGGCCAGCTGGTTGACCCGGGCGGCCGCTCCACAACCGACCGAGCCCGGCCAGGCCGGCTTCCTGACCCGGGCGGCCGCTCCACCACACCCCGAGCCGGGCCGGGCCGGCTGCTTTACCCCGGCGGCCGCTCCACCACAACCGGAGCCCCGCCAGGCCAGCTGGTTGACCCGGGCGGCCGCTCCACAACCGACCGAGCCCGGCCGGGCCGGCTTCCTGACCCCGGCGGCCGCTCCACCACAACCCCAGCCCGGCCGGGCGGGCTGCTTTACCCCGGCGGCCGCTCCACCACAACCGGAGCCCCGCCGGGCCAGCTGGTTGACCCGGGAGCCGCTCCACAACCGACCGAGCCCGGCCGGGCCGGCTTCCTGACCCGGGCGGCCGCTCCACCACACTCCGAGCCGGGCCGGGCCGGCTGCTTTACCCCGGCGGCCGCTCCACCACAACCGGAGCCCCGCCGGGCCAGCTGGTTGACCCGGGCGGCCGCTCCACAACCGACCGAGCCCGGCCGGGCCGGCTTCCTGACCCGGGCGGCCGCTCCACCACACCCCGAGCCGGGCCGGGCCGGCTGCTTTACCCCGGCGGCCGCTCCACCACAACCGGAGCTCCGCCGGGCCAGCTGGTTGACCCGGGCGGCCGCTCCACAACCGACCGAGCCCGGCCGGGCCGGCTTCCTGACCCGGGCGGACGCTCCACCACACCCCGAGCCCGGCCGGGCTGGCTGCTTTACCCCGGCGGCCGCTCCACCACAACCGGAGCCCCGCCGGGCCAGCTGGTTGACCCGGGCGGCCGCTCCACCACAGACCGGGCCTGGCCGGGCCGGCCTCCTGACCCGGGCGGCCGCTCCACCACACCCCCAGCCCGGCCGGGCCGGATGCTTTACCCCGGCGGCCGCTCCACCACAACCGGAGCCCCGCCGGGCCAGCTGGTTCACCCGGGAGCCGCTCGACAACCGACCGAGCTCGGCCGGGCCGGCTTCCTGACCCGGGCGGCCGCTCCACCACAACCCGAGCCCGGCCGGGCCGGCTGCTTTACCCCGGCGGCCGCTTCACCACAACCGGAGGCCCGCCGGGCCAGCTGGTTGACCCGGGCGGCCGCTCCACCAAAGACCCAGCCCGGCCGGGCCGGCCTCCTGACCCGGGCTGCCGCTCCACCACACCTCGAGCTTGGCCGGGCCAGCTGCTTTACCCCGGCGGCCGCTCCACCACAACCGGAGCCCCGCCGGGCCAGCTGGTTGACCCGGGCGGTCGCTCCACCACAGACCGAGCCCGGCCGGGCCGGCTTCCTAACCCAGGAGGCCGCTCCACCACACCTCGAGCCGGGCCGGGCCGGCTGCTTTACCCCGGCGGCCGCTCCACCACAACCGGAGCCCCCGCCGGGCCAGGTGGTTGACCCGGGCGGCCGCTCCACCACAGACCGAGCCTGGCCGGGCCGGCCTCCTGACCCGGGCGGCCGCTCCACCACACCCCCAGCCCGGCCGGGCCGGCTGCTTTACCCCGGCGGCCGCTCCACCACAACCGGAGCCCCCCCGGCCAGCTGGTTTACCCGGGCGGCCGCTCCACAACCAACCGAGCCTGGCCGGGGCGGCTTCATGACCCGGGCAGCCGCTCCACCACACCCCGAGCCCGGCCGGACCGGCTGCTTTACCCCGGCGGCCGCTCCACCACAACCGGAGCCCCGCCGGGCCAGCTGGTTGACCCGGGAGCCGCTCCACAACCGACGGAGCTCGGCCGGGCCGGCTTCCTGACCCGGTAGGCCGCTCCACCACACCCCGAGCCCGGCCGGGCCGGCTGCTTTACCCCGGCGGCCGCTCCACCACAACCGGAACCCCGCCAGGCCAGCTGGTTGACCCGGGCGGCCGCTCCACAACCGACCGAGCCCGGCCGGGCCGGCTTCCTGACCCGGGCGGCCGCTCCACCACACCCCGAGCCGGGCCGGGCCGGCTGCTTTACCCCGGCGGCCGCTCCACCACAACCAGAGCTCCGCCGGGCCAGCTGGTTGACCCGGGCGGCCGCTCCACAACCGACCGAGCCCGGCCGGGACGGCTTCCTGACCCGGGCGGCCGCTCCACCACACCCCGAGCCCGGCCGGGCTGGCTGCTTTACCCCGGCGGCCGCTCCACCACAACCGGAGCCCCGCCGGGCCAGCTGGTTGACCCGGGCGGCCGCTCCACCACAGACCGAGCCTGGCCGGGCCGGCCTCCTGACCCGGGCGGCCGCTCCACCACACCCCCAGCCCGGCCGGGCCGGCTGCTTTACCCCCGGCGGCCGCTCCACCACAACCGGAGCCCCGCCGGGCCAGCTGGTTCACCCGGGAGCCGCTCGACAACCGACCGAGCTCGGCCGGGCCGGCTTCCTGACCCGGGCGGCCGCTCCACCACACCCCGAGCCCGGCCGGGCCGGCTGCTTTACCCCGAGGGCCGCTCCACCAACACCGGAGCCACGCCGGGCCAGCTGGTTGACCCGGGCGGCCGCTCCACAACCGACCGAGCCCGGCCGGGCCGGCTTCCTGACCCGGGCGGACGCTCCACCACACCCCGAGCCGGGCCGGGCCGGCTGCTTTACCCCGGCGGCCGCTCCACCACAACCGGAGCCCCGCCGGGCCAGCTGGTTGACCCGGGCGGCCGCTCCACAACCGACCGAGCCCGGCCAGGCCGGCTTCCTGACCCGGGCGGCCGCTCCACCACACCCCGAGCCGGGCCGGGCCGGCTGCTTTACCCCGGCGGCCGCTCCACCACAACCGGAGCCCCGCCAGGCCAGCTGGTTGACCCGGGCGGCCGCTCCACAACCGACCGAGCCCGGCCGGGCCGGCTTCCTGACCCCGGCGGCCGCTCCACCACAACCCCAGCCCGGCCGGGCGGGCTGCTTTACCCCGGCGGCCGCTCCACCACAACCGGAGCCCCGCCGGGACAGCTGGTTGACCCGGGAGCCGCTCCACAACCGACCGAGCCCGGCCGGGCCGGCTTCCTGACCCGGGCGGCCGCTCCACCACACTCCGAGCCGGGCCGGGCCGGGTGCTTTACCCTGGCGGCCGCTCCACCACAACCGGAGCCCCGCCGGGCCAGCTGGTTGACCCGGGCGGCCGCTCCACAACCGACCGAGCCCGGCCGGGCCGGCGTCCTGACCCGGGCGGCCGCTCCACCACACCCCGAGCCCGGCCGGGCCGGCTGCTTTACCCCGGCGACCGCTCCACCACAACCGGAGCTCCGCCGGGCCAGCTGGTTGACCCGGGCGGCCGCTCCACAACCGACCGAGCCCGGCCGGGCCGGCTTCCTGACCCGGGCGGCCGCTCCACCACACCCCGAGCCCGGCCGGGCTGGCTGCTTTACCCCGGCGGCCGCTCCACCACAACCGGAGCCCCGCCGGGCCAGCTGGTTGACCCGGGCGGCCGCTCCACCACAGACCGAGCCTGGCCGGGCCGGCCTCCTGACCCGGGCGGCCGCTTCACCACACCCCCAGCCCGGCCGGGCCGGCTGCTTTACCCCGGCGGCCGCTCCACCACAACCGGAGCCCCGCCGGGCCAGCTGGTTGACCCGGGCGGCCGCTCCACCACAGACCGAGCCTGGCCGGGCCGGCCTCCTGACCCGGGCGGCCGCTCCACCACACCCCCAGCCCGGCCGGGCAGGCTGCTTTACCCCGGCGGCCGCTCCACCACAACCGGAGCCCCGCCGGGCCAGCTGGTTGATCCGGGAGCCGCTCGACAACCGAGGGAGCTCAGCCGGGCCGGCTTCCTGACCCGGGCGGACGCTCCACCACAACCCGAGCCCGGCCGGGCCGGCTGCTTTACCCCGGCGGCCGCTCCACCACAACCGGAGGCCCGCCGGGCCAGCTGGTTGACCCGGGCGGCCGCTCCACCAAAGACCCAGCCCGGCCGGGCCGGCCTCCTGACCCGGGCTGCCGCTCCACCACACCCCGAGCTTGGCCGGGCCACCTGCTTTACCCCGGCGGCCGCTCCACCACAACCGGAGCCCCGCCGGGCCAGCTGGTTGACCCGGGCGGTCGCTCCACCACAGACCGAGCCCGGCCGGGCCGGCTTCCTAACCCAGGAGGCCGCTCCACCACACCTCGAGCCGGGACGGGCCGGCTGCTTTACCCCGGCGGCCGCTCCACCACAACCGGAGCCCCGCCGGGCCAGCTGGTTGACCCGGGCGGCCGCTCCACCACAGACCGAGCCTGGCCGGGCCGGCCTCCTGACCCGGTCGGCCGCTCCACCACACCCCGAGCCCGGCCGGGCCGGCTGCTTTACCCCGGCGGCCGCTCCACCACAACCGGAGCCCCCCGGGCCACCTGGTTTACCCGGGCGGCCGCTCCACAACCGACGGAGCTCGGCCGGGCCGGCTTCCTGACCCGGTAGGCCGCTCCACCACACCCCGAGCCCGGCCGGGCCGGCTGCTTTACCCCGGCGGCCGCTCCACCACAACCGGAGCCCCGCCGGGCCAGCTGGTTGACCCGGGCGGCCGCTCCACCAAAGACCCAGCCCGGCCGGGCCGGCCTCCTGACCCGGGCTGCCGCTCCACCGCACCCCGACCCCGGCCGGGCCAGCTGCTTTACCCCGGCGGCCGCTCCACCACAACCGGAGCCCCGCCGGGCCAGCTGGTTGACCCGGGCGGCCGCTCCACAACCGACCGAGCCCGGCCGGGCCGGATTCCTGACCCGGGCGGCCGCTCCACCACACCCCGAGCCGTGCCGGGCCGGCTGCTTTACCCCGGCGGCCGCTCCACCACAACCAGAGCTCCGCCGGGCCAGCTGGTTGACCCGGGCGGCCGCTCCACAACCGACCGAGCCCGGCCGGGACGGCTTCCTGACCCGGGCGGCCGCTCCACCACACCCCGAGCCCGGCCGGGCTGGCTGCTTTACCCCGGCGGCCGCTCCACCACAACCGGAGCCCCGCCGGGCCAGCTGGTTGACCCGGGCGGCCGCTCCACCACAGACCGAGCCTGGCCGGGCCGGCCTCCTGACCCGGGCGGCCGCTCCACCACACCCCCAGCCCGGCCGGGCCGGCTGCTTTACCCCGGCGGCCGCTCCACCACAACCGGAGCCCCGCCGGGCCAGCTGGTTCACCCGGGAGCCGCTCGACAACCGACCGAGCTCGGCCGGGCCGGCTTCCTGACCCGGGCGGCCGCTCCACCACACCCCGAGCCCGGCCGGGCCGGCTGCTTTACCCCGAGGGCCGCTCCACCAACACCGGAGCCACGCCGGGCCAGCTGGTTGACCCGGGCGGCCGCTCCACAACCGACCGCGCCCGGCCGGGCCGGCTTCCTGACCCGGGCGGACGCTCCACCACACCCCGAGCCGGGCCGGGCCGGCTGCTTTACCCCGGCGGCCGCTCCACCACAACCGGAGCCCCGCCGGGCCAGCTGGTTTACCCGGGCGGCCCCTCCACAACCGACCGAGCCCGGCCAGGCCGGCTTCCTGACCCGAGCGGCCGCTCCACCACACCCCGAGCCGGGCCGGGCCGGCTGCTTTACCCCGGCGGCCGCTCCACCACAACCGGAGCCCCGCCAGGCCAGCTGGTTGACCCGGGCGGCCGCTCCACAACCGACCGAGCCCGGCCGGGCCGGCTTCCTGACCCCGGCGGCCGCTCCACCACATCCCCAGCCCGGCCGGGCCGGCTGCTTTACCCCGGCGGCCGCTCCACCACAACCGGAGCCCCGCCGGGCCAGCTGGTTGACCCGGGCGGCCGCTCCACAACCGACCGAGCCCGGCCGGGCCGGCTTCCTGACCCGGGCGGCCGCTCCACCACACTCCGAGCCGGGCCGGGCCGGCTGCTTTACCCCGGCGGCCGCTCCACCACAACCGGAGCCCCGCCGGGCCAGCTGGTTGACCCGGGCGGCCGCTCCACAACCGACCGAGCCCGGCCGGGCCGGCTTCCTGACCCGGGCGGCTGCTCCACCACACCCCGAGCCGGGCCGGGCCGGCTGCTTTACCCTGGCGACCGCTCCACCACAACCGGAGCTCCGCCGGGCCAGCTGGTTGACCCGGGCGGCCGCTCCACAACCGACCGAGCCCGGCCGGGCCGGCTTCCTGACCCGGGCGGGCCGCTCCACCACACCCCGAGCCCGGCCGGGCTGGCTGCTTTACCCCGGCGGCCGCTCCACCACAACCGGAGCCCCGCCGGGCCAGCTGGTTGACCCGGGCGGCCGCTCCACCACAGACCGAGCCTGGCCGGGCCGGCCTCCTGACCCGGGCGGCCGCTTCACCACACCCCCAGCCCGGCCGGGCCGGCTGCTTTACCCCGGCGGCCGCTCCACCACAACCGGAGCCCCGCCGGGCCAGCTGGTTGACCCGGGCGGCCGCTCCACCACAGACCGAGCCTGGCCGGGCCGGCCTCCTGACCCGGGCGGCCGCTCCACCACACCCCCAGCCCGGCCGGGCAGGCTGCTTTACCCCGGCGGCCGCTCCACCACAACCGGAGCCCCGCCGGGCCAGCTGGTTGACCCGGGAGCCGCTCGACAACCGACCGAGCTCGGCCGGGCCGGCTTCCTGACCCGGGCGGCCGCTCCACCACAACCCGAGCCCGGCCGGGCCGGCTGCTTTACCCCGGCGGCCGCTCCACCACAACCGGAGGCCCGCCGGGCCAGCTGGTTGACCCGGGCGGCCGCTCCACCAAAGACCCAGCCCGGCCGGGCCGGCCTCCTGACCCGGGCTGCCGCTCCACCACACCCCGAGCTTGGCCGGGCCACCTGCTTTACCCCGGCGGCCGCTCCACCACAACCGGAGCCCCGCCGGGCCAGCTGGTTGACCCGGGCGGTCGCTCCACCACAGACCGAGCCCGGCCGGGCCGGCTTCCTAACCCAGGAGGCCGCTCCACCACACTTCGAGCCGGGACGGGCCGGCTGCTTTACCCCGGCGGCCGCTCCACCACAACCGTAGCCCCGCCGGGCCAGCTGGTTGACCCGGGCGGCCGCTCCACCACAGACCGAGCCTGGCCGGGCCGGCCTCCTTACCCGGGCGGCCGCTCCACCACACCCCCAGCCCGGCCGGGCAGGCTGCTTTACCCCGGCGGCCGCTCCACCACAACCGGAGCCCCGCCGGGCCAGCTGGTTGATCCGGGAGCCGCTCGACAACCGACCGAGCTCGGCCGGGCCGGCTTCCTGACCCGGGCGGCCGCTCCACCACAACCCGAGCCCGGCCGGGCCGGCTGCTTTACCCCGGCGGCCGCTCCACCACAACCGGAGGCCCGCCGGGCCAGCTGGTTGACCCGGGCGGCCGCTCCACCAAAGACCCAGCCCGGCCGGGCCGGCCTCCTGACCCGGGCTGCCGCTCCACCACACCCCGAGCTTGGCCGGGCCACCTGCTTTACCCCGGCGGCCGCTCCACCACAACCGGAGCCCCGCCGGGCCAGCTGGTTGACCCGGGAGCCGCTCGACAACCGACCGAGCTCGGCCGGGCCGGCTTCCTGACCCGGGCGGCCGCTCCACCACAACCCGAGCCCGGCCGGGCCGGCTGCTTTACCCCGGCGGCCGCTCCACCACAACCGGAGGCCCGCCGGGCCAGCTGGTTGACCCGGGCGGCCGCTCCACCAAAGACCCAGCCCGGCCGGGCCGGCCTCCTGACCCGGGCTGCCGCTCCACCACACCCCGAGCTTGGCCGGGCCAGCTGCTCCCCGGCGGCCGCTCCACCACAACCGGAGCCCCGCCGGGCCAGCTGGTTGACCCGGGCGGTCGCTCCACCACAGACCGAGCCCGGCCGGGCCGGCTTCCTGACCCGGGCGGCCGCTCCACCACACCCCGAGCCCGGCCGGGCTGGCTGCTTTACCCCGGCGGCCGCTCCACCACAACCGGAGCCCCGCCGGGCCAGCTGGTTGACCCGGGCGGCCGCTCCACCACAGACCGAGCCTGGCCGGGCCGGCCTCCTGACCCCGGGCGGCCCGCTTCACCACACCCCCAGCCCGGCCGGGCCGGCTGCTTTACCCCGGCGGCCGCTCCACACAACCGGAGCCCCGCCGGGCCAGCTGGTTGACCCGGGCGGCCGCTCCACCACAGACCGAGCCTGGCCGGGCCGCCTCCTGACCCGGGGCGGCCGCTCCACCACACCCCCAGCCCGGCCGGGGCAGGCTGCTTTACCCCGGCGGCCGCTCCACCACAACCGGAGCCCCGACGGGCCAGCTGGTTGATCCGGGAGCCGCTCGACAACCGACGGAGCTCAGCCGGGCCGGCTTCCTGACCCGGGCGGACGCTCCACCACAACCCGAGCCCGGCCGGGCCGGCTGCTTTACCCCGCGGCCGCTCCACCACAACCGGAGGCCCGCCGGGCCAGCTGGTTGACCCGGGCGGTCCGCTCCACCAAAGACCCAGCCCGGCCGGGCCGGCCTCCTGACCCGGGCTGCCGCTCCACCACACCCCGAGCTTGCGGGCCACCTGCTTTACCCCGGCGGCCGCTCCACCACAACCGGAGCCCCGCCGGGCCAGCTGGTTGACCCGGGCGGTCGCTCCACCACAGACCGAGCCCGGCCGGGCCGGCTTCCTAACCAGGAGGCCGCTCCACCACACCTCGAGCCGGGACGGGCCGGCTGCTTTACCCCGGCGGCCGCTCCACCACAACCGGAGCCCCGCCGGGCCAGCTGGTTGACCCGGGCGGCCGCTCCACCACAGACCGAGCCTGGCCGGGCCGGCCTCCTGACCCGGTCGGCCGCTCCACCACACCCCGAGCCCGGCCGGGCCGGCTGCTTTACCCCGGCGGCCGCTCCACCACAACCGGAGCCCCCCGGGCCACCTGGTTTACCCGGGCGGCCGCTCCACAACCGACGGAGCTCGGCCGGGCCGGCTTCCTGACCCGGTAGGCCGCTCCACCACACCCCGAGCCCGGCCGGGCCGGCTGCTTTACCCCGGCGGCCGCTC
The DNA here is from genome assembly GCA_038363175.2 of Artibeus lituratus. Lineage (NCBI taxonomy): Eukaryota > Metazoa > Chordata > Mammalia > Chiroptera > Phyllostomidae > Artibeus > Artibeus lituratus. Next base: position 23,126 of record JBAWUR020000071.1, on the reverse strand, counting down.
CACCACAACCGGAGCCCCGCCGGGCAGCTGGTTGACCCGGGCGGCCGCTCCACCAAAGACCCAGCCCGCCGGGCCGGCCTCCTGACCCGGGCTGCCGCTCCACCGCACCCCGACCCCTGGCCGGGCCAGCTGCTTTACCCCGGCGGCCCGCTCCACCACAACCGAGCCCCGCCGGGCCAGCTGGTTGACCCGGGCGGCCGCTCCACAACCGACCGAGCCCGGCCGGGCCGGCTTCCTGACCCGGCGGCCGCTCCACCACACCCCGAGCCGTGCCGGGCCGGCTGCTTTACCCCGGCGGCCGCTCCACCACAACCAGAGCTCCGCCGGGCCAGCTGGTTGACCCGGGCGGCCGCTCCACAACCGACCGAGCCCGGCCGGGACGGCTTCCTGACCCGGGCGGGCCGCTCCACCACACCCCGAGCCCGCCGGGCTGGCTGCTTTACCCCCGGCGGCCGCTCCACCACAACCGGAGCCCCGCCGGGCCAGCTGGTTGACCCGGGCGGCCGCTCCACCACAGACCGAGGCCTGGCCGGGCCGGCCTCCTGACCCGGGCGGCCGCTCCACCACACCCCCAGCCCGGCCGGGCCGGCTGCTTTACCCCGGCGGCCGCTCCACCACAACCGGAGCCCCGCCGGGCCAGCTGGTTCACCCGGAGCCGCTCGACAACCGACCGAGCTCGGCCGGGCCGGCTTCCTGACCCGGGCGGCCGCTCCACCACACCCCGAGCCCGGCCGGGCCGGCTGCTTTACCCCGAGGGCCGCTCCACCAACACCGGAGCCACGCCGGGCCAGCTGGTTGACCCGGGCGGCCCGCTCCACAACCGACCGCGCCCGGCCGGGCCGGCTTCCTGACCCGGGCGGACGCTCCACCACACCCCGAGCCGGGCCGGGCCGGCTGCTTTACCCCGGCGGGCCGCTCCACCACAACCGGAGCCCCGCCGGGCCAGCTGGTTTACCCGGGCGGCCCCTCCACAACCGACCGAGCCCGGCCAGGCCGGCTTTCCTGACCCGAGCGGCCGCTCCACCACACCCCGAGCCGGGCCGGGCCGGCTGCTTTACCCCGGCGGCCGCTCCACCACAACCGGAGCCCCGCCAGGCCAGCTGGTTGACCCGGGCGGCCGCTCCACAACCGACCGAGCCCGGCCGGGCCGGCTTCCTGACCCCGGCGGCCGCTCCACCACATCCCCAGCCCGGCCGGGCCGGCTGCTTTACCCCGGCGGCCGCTCCACCACAACCGGAGCCCCGCCGGGCCAGCTGGTTGACCCGGGCGGCCGCTCCACAACCGACCGAGCCCGGCCGGGCCGGCTTCCTGACCCGGGCGGCCGCTCCACCACACTCCGAGCCGGGCCGGGCCGGCTGCTTTACCCCGGCGGCCGCTCCACCACAACCGGAGCCCCGCCGGGCCAGCTGGTTGACCCGGGCGGCCGCTCCACAACCGACCGAGCCCGGCCGGGCCGGCTTCCTGACCCGGGCGGCTGCTCCACCACACCCCGAGCCGGGCCGGGCCGGCTGCTTTACCCTGGCGACCGCTCCACCACAACCGGAGCTCCGCCGGGCCAGCTGGTTGACCCGGGCGGCCGCTCCACAACCGACCGAGCCCGGCCGGGCCGGCTTCCTGACCCGGGCGGCCGCTCCACCACACCCCGAGCCCGGCCGGGCTGGCTGCTTTACCCCGGCGGCCGCTCCACCACAACCGGAGCCCCGCCGGGCCAGCTGGTTGACCCGGGCGGCCGCTCCACCACAGACCGAGCCTGGCCGGGCCGGCCTCCTGACCCGGGCGGCCGCTTCACCACACCCCCAGCCCGGCCGGGCCGGCTGCTTTACCCCGGCGGCCGCTCCACCACAACCGGAGCCCCGCCGGGCCAGCTGGTTGACCCGGGCGGCCGCTCCACCACAGACCGAGCCTGGCCGGGCCGGCCTCCTGACCCGGGCGGCCGCTCCACCACACCCCCAGCCCGGCCGGGCAGGCTGCTTTACCCCGGCGGCCGCTCCACCACAACCGGAGCCCCGCCGGGCCAGCTGGTTGACCCGGGAGCCGCTCGACAACCGACCGAGCTCGGCCGGGCCGGCTTCCTGACCCGGGCGGCCGCTCCACCACAACCCGAGCCCGGCCGGGCCGGCTGCTTTACCCCGGCGGCCGCTCCACCACAACCGGAGGCCCGCCGGGCCAGCTGGTTGACCCGGGCGGCCGCTCCACCAAAGACCCAGCCCGGCCGGGCCGGCCTCCTGACCCGGGCTGCCGCTCCACCACACCCCGAGCTTGGCCGGGCCACCTGCTTTACCCCGGCGGCCGCTCCACCACAACCGGAGCCCCGCCGGGCCAGCTGGTTGACCCGGGCGGTCGCTCCACCACAGACCGAGCCCGGCCGGGCCGGCTTCCTAACCCAGGAGGCCGCTCCACCACACTTCGAGCCGGGACGGGCCGGCTGCTTTACCCCGGCGGCCGCTCCACCACAACCGTAGCCCCGCCGGGCCAGCTGGTTGACCCGGGCGGCCGCTCCACCACAGACCGAGCCTGGCCGGGCCGGCCTCCTTACCCGGGCGGCCGCTCCACCACACCCCCAGCCCGGCCGGGCAGGCTGCTTTACCCCGGCGGCCGCTCCACCACAACCGGAGCCCCGCCGGGCCAGCTGGTTGATCCGGGAGCCGCTCGACAACCGACCGAGCTCGGCCGGGCCGGCTTCCTGACCCGGGCGGCCGCTCCACCACAACCCGAGCCCGGCCGGGCCGGCTGCTTTACCCCGGCGGCCGCTCCACCACAACCGGAGGCCCGCCGGGCCAGCTGGTTGACCCGGGCGGCCGCTCCACCAAAGACCCAGCCCGGCCGGGCCGGCCTCCTGACCCGGGCTGCCGCTCCACCACACCCCGAGCTTGGCCGGGCCACCTGCTTTACCCCGGCGGCCGCTCCACCACAACCGGAGCCCCGCCGGGCCAGCTGGTTGACCCGGGAGCCGCTCGACAACCGACCGAGCTCGGCCGGGCCGGCTTCCTGACCCGGGCGGCCGCTCCACCACAACCCGAGCCCGGCCGGGCCGGCTGCTTTACCCCGGCGGCCGCTCCACCACAACCGGAGGCCCGCCGGGCCAGCTGGTTGACCCGGGCGGCCGCTCCACCAAAGACCCAGCCCGGCCGGGCCGGCCTCCTGACCCGGGCTGCCGCTCCACCACACCCCGAGCTTGGCCGGGCCAGCTGCTTTACCCCGGCGGCCGCTCCACCACAACCGGAGCCCCGCCGGGCCAGCTGGTTGACCCGGGCGGTCGCTCCACCACAGACCGAGCCCGGCCGGGCCGGCTTCCTAACCCAGGAGGCCGCTCCACCACACCTCGAGCCGGGACGGGCCGGCTGCTTTACCCCGGCGGCCGCTCCACCACAACCGGAGCCCCGCCGGGCCAGCTGGTTGACCCGGGCGGCCGCTCCACCACAGACCGAGCCTGGCCGGGCCGGCCTCCTGACCCGGTCGGCCGCTCCACCACACCCCGAGCCCGGCCGGGCCGGCTGCTTTACCCCGGCGGCCGCTCCACCACAACCGGAGCCCCCCGGGCCACCTGGTTTACCCGGGCGGCCGCTCCACAACCGACGGAGCTCGGCCGGGCCGGCTTCCTGACCCGGTAGGCCGCTCCACCACACCCCGAGCCCGGCCGGGCCGGCTGCTTTACCCCGGCGGCCGCTCCACCACAACCGGAGCCCCGCCGGGCCAGCTGGTTGACCCGGGCGGCCGCTCCACCAAAGACCCAGCCCGGCCGGGCCGGCCTCCTGACCCGGGCTGCCGCTCCACCGCACCCCGACCCCGGCCGGGCCAGCTGCTTTACCCCGGCGGCCGCTCCACCACAACCGGAGCCCCGCCGGGCCAGCTGGTTGACCCGGGCGGCCGCTCCACAACCGACCGAGCCCGGCCGGGCCGGCTTCCTGACCCGGGCGGCCGCTCCACCACACCCCGAGCCGTGCCGGGCCGGCTGCTTTACCCCGGCGGCCGCTCCACCACAACCAGAGCTCCGCCGGGCCAGCTGGTTGACCCGGGCGGCCGCTCCACAACCGACCGAGCCCGGCCGGGACGGCTTCCTGACCCGGGCGGCCGCTCCACCACACCCCGAGCCCGGCCGGGCTGGCTGCTTTACCCCGGCGGCCGCTCCACCACAACCGGAGCCCCGCCGGGCCAGCTGGTTGACCCGGGCGGCCGCTCCACCACAGACCGAGCCTGGCCGGGCCGGCCTCCTGACCCGGGCGGCCGCTCCACCACACCCCCAGCCCGGCCGGGCCGGCTGCTTTACCCCGGCGGCCGCTCCACCACAACCGGAGCCCCGCCGGGCCAGCTGGTTCACCCGGGAGCCGCTCGACAACCGACCGAGCTCGGCCGGGCCGGCTTCCTGACCCGGGCGGCCGCTCCACCACACCCCGAGCCCGGCCGGGCCGGCTGCTTTACCCCGAGGGCCGCTCCACCAACACCGGAGCCACGCCGGGCCAGCTGGTTGACCCGGGCGGCCGCTCCACAACCGACCGCGCCCGGCCGGGCCGGCTTCCTGACCCGGGCGGACGCTCCACCACACCCCGAGCCGGGCCGGGCCGGCTGCTTTACCCCGGCGGCCGCTCCACCACAACCGGAGCCCCGCCGGGCCAGCTGGTTTACCCGGGCGGCCCCTCCACAACCGACCGAGCCCGGCCAGGCCGGCTTCCTGACCCGAGCGGCCGCTCCACCACACCCCGAGCCGGGCCGGGCCGGCTGCTTTACCCCGGCGGCCGCTCCACCACAACCGGAGCCCCGCCAGGCCAGCTGGTTGACCCGGGCGGCCGCTCCACAACCGACCGAGCCCGGCCGGGCCGGCTTCCTGACCCCGGCGGCCGCTCCACCACATCCCCAGCCCGGCCGGGCCGGCTGCTTTACCCCGGCGGACGCTCCACCACAACCGGAGCCCCGCCGGGCCAGCTGGTTGACCCGGGCGGCCGCTCCACAACCGACCGAGCCCGCCCGGGCCGGCTTCCTGACCCGGGCGGCCGCTCCACCACACTCCGAGCCGGGCCGGGCCGGCTGCTTTACCCCGGCGGCCGCTCCACCACAACCGGAGCCCCGCCGGGCCAGCTGGTTGACCCGGGCGGCCGCTCCACAACCGACCGAGCCCGGCCGGGCCGGCTTCCTGACCCGGGCGGCCGCTCCACCACACCCCGAGCCGGGCCGGGCCGGCTGCTTTACCCTGGCGACCGCTCCACCACAACCGGAGCTCCGCCGGGCCAGCTGGTTGACCCGGGCGGCCGCTCCACAACCGACCGAGCCCGGCCGGGCCGGCTTCCTGACCCGGGCGGCCGCTCCACCACACCCCGAGCCGGGCCGGGCTGGCTGCTTTACCCCGGCGGCCGCTCCACCACAACCGGAGCCCCGCCGGGCCAGCTGGTTGACCCGGGCGGCCGCTCCACCACAGACCGAGCCTGGCCGGGCCGGCCTCCTGACCCGGGCGGCCGCTTCACCACACCCCCAGCCCGGCCGGGCCGGCTGCTTTACCCCGGCGGCCGCTCCACCACAACCGGAGCCCCGCCGGGCCAGCTGGTTGACCCGGGCGGCCGCTCCACCACAGACCGAGCCTGGCCGGGCCGGCCTTCTGACCCGGGCGGCCGCTCCACCACACCCCCAGCCCGGCCGGGCAGGCTGCTTTACCCCGGCGGCCGCTCCACCACAACCGGAGCCCCGCCGGGCCAGCTGGTTGATCCGGGAGCCGCTCGACAACCGACCGAGCTCGGCCGGGCCGGCTTCCTGACCCGGGCGGCCGCTCCACCACAACCCGAGCCCGGCCGGGCCGGCTGCTTTACCCCGGCGGCCGCTCCACCACAACCGGAGGCCCGCCGGGCCAGCTGGTTGACGCGGGCGGCCGCTCCACCAAAGACCCAGCCCGGCCGGGCCGGCCTCCTGACCCGGGCTGCCGCTCCACCACACCCCGAGCTTGGCCGGGCCACCTGCTTTACCCCGGCGGCCGCTCCACCACAACCGGAGCCCCGCCGGGCCAGCTGGTTGACCCGGGCGGTCGCTCCACCACAGACCGAGCCCGGCCGGGCCGGCTTCCTAACCCAGGAGGCCGCTCCACCACACCTCGAGCCGGGACGGGCCGGCTGCTTTACCCCGGCGGCCGCTCCACCACAACCGTAGCCCCGCCGGGCCAGCTGGTTGACCCGGGCGGCCGCTCCACCACAGACCGAGCCTGGCCGGGCCGGCCTCCTTACCCGGGCGGCCGCTCCACCACACCCCCAGCCCGGCCGGGCAGGCTGCTTTACCCCGGCGGCCGCTCCACCACAACCGGAGCCCCGCCGGGCCAGCTGGTTGATCCGGGAGCCGCTCGACAACCGACCGAGCTCGGCCGGGCCGGCTTCCTGACCCGGGCGGCCGCTCCACCACAACCCGAGCCCGGCCGGGCCGGCTGCTTTACCCCGGCGGCCGCTCCACCACAACCGGAGGCCCGCCGGGCCAGCTGGTTGACCCGGGCGGCCGCTCCACCAAAGACCCAGCCCGGCCGGGCCGGCCTCCTGACCCGGGCTGCCGCTCCACCACACCCCGAGCTTGGCCGGGCCACCTGCTTTACCCCGGCGGCCGCTCCACCACAACCGGAGCCCCGCCGGGCCAGCTGGTTGACCCGGGAGCCGCTCGACAACCGACCGAGCCCGGCCGGGCCGGCTTCCTGACCCGGGCGGCCGCTCCACCACACCCCGAGCCCGGCCGGGCTGGCTGCTTTACCCCGGCGGCCGCTCCACCACAACCGGAGCCCCGCCGGGCCAGCTGGTTGACCCGGGCGGCCGCTCCACCACAGACCGAGCCTGGCCGGGCCGGCATCCTGACCCGGGCGGCCGCTCAACCACACCCCCAGCCCGGCCGGGCCGGCTGCTTTACCCTGGCGGCCGCTCCACCACAACCGGAGCCCCGCCGGGCCAGCTGGTTGACCCGGGCGGCCGCTCCAACACAGACCGAGCCTGGCCGGGCCGGCCTCCTGACCCGGGCGGCCGCTCCACCACACCCCCAGCCCGGCCGGGCCGGCTGCTTTACCCCGGCGGCCGCTCCACCACAACCGGAGCCCCGCCGGGCCAGCTGGTTGACCCGGGAGCCGCTCGACAACCGACCGAGCTCGGCCGGGCCGGCTTCCTGACCCGGGCGGCCGCTCCACCACAACCCGAGCCCGGCCGGGCCGGCTGCTTTACCCCGGCGGCCGCTCCACGACAACCGGAGCCCCGCCGGGCCAGCTGGTTGACCCGGGCGGCCGCTCCACCACAGACCGAGCCTGGCCGGGCCGGCCTCCTGACCCGGTCGGCCGCTCCACCACACCCCGAGCCCGGCCGGGCCGGCTGCTTTACCCCGGCGGCCGCTCCACCACAACCGGAGCCCCCCGGGCCACCTGGTTTACCCGGGCGGCCGCTCCACAACCGACGGAGCTCGGCCGGGCCGGCTTCCTGACCCGGTAGGCCGCTCCACCACACCCCGAGCCCGGCCGGGCCGGCTGCTTTACCCCGGCGGCCGCTCCACCACAACCGGAGCCCCGCCGGGCCAGCTGGTTGACTCGGGCGGCAGCTCCACCAAAGTCCCAGCCCGGCCGGGCCGGCCTCCTGACCCGGGCTGCCGCTCCACCGCACCCCGACCCAGGCCGGGCCAGCTGCTTTACCCCGGCGGCCGCTCCACCACAACCGGAGCCCCGCCGGGCCAGCTGGTTGACCCGGGCGGCCGCTCCACAACCGACCGAGCCCGGCCGGGCCGGCTTCCTGACCCGGGCGGCCGCTCCACCACACCCCGAGCCGGGCCGGGCTGGCTGCTTTACCCCGGCGGCCGCTCCACCACAACCGGAGCCCCGCCGGGCCAGCTGGTTGACCCGGGCGGCCGCTCCACCACAGACCGAGCCTGGCCGGGCCGGCCTCCTGACCCGGGCGGCCGCTCCACCACACCCCAAGCCCGGCCGGGCCGGCTGCTTTACCCCGGCGGCCGCTCCACCACAACCGGAGCCCCGCCGGGCCAGCTGGTTCACCCGGGAGCCGCTCGACAACCGACCGAGCTCGGCCGGGCCGGCTTCCTGACCCGGGCGGCCGCTCCACCACACCCCGAGCCCGGCCGGGCCGGCTGCTTTACCCCGAGGGCCGCTCCACCAACACCGGATCCACGCCGGGCCAGCTGGTTGACCCGGGCGGCCGCTCCACAACCGACCGCGCCCGGCCGGGCCGGCTTCCTGACCCGGGCGGACGCTCCACCACACCCCGAGCCGGGCCGGGCCGGCTGCTTTACCCCGGCGGCCGCTCCACCACAACCGGAGCCCCGCCGGGCCAGCTGGTTGACCCGGGCGGTCGCTCCACCACACACCGAGCCCGGCCGGGCCGGCTTCCTAACCCAGGAGGCCGCTCCACCACACCTCGAGCCGGGACGGGCCGGCTGCTTTACCCCGGCGGCCGCTCCACCACAACCGGAGCCCCGCCGGGCCAGCTGGTTGACCCGGGCGGCCGCTCCACCACAGACCGAGCCTGGCCGGGCCGGCCTCCTGACCCGGTCGGCCGCTCCACCACACCACGAGCCCGGCCGGGCCGGCTGCTTTACCCCGGCGGCCGCTCCACCACACCCGGAGCCCCCCGGGCCACCTGGTTTACCCGGGCGGCCGCTCCACAACCGACGGAGCTCGGCCGGGCCGGCTTCTTGACCCGGTAGGCCGCTCCACCACACCCCGAGCCCGGCCGGGCCGGCTGCTTTACCCCGGCGGCCGCTCCACCACAACCGGAGCCCCGCCGGGCCAGCTGGTTGACCCGGGCGGCCGCTCCACCAAAGACCCAGCCCGGCCGGGCCGGCCTCCTGACCGGGCTGCCGCTCCACCGCACCCCGACCCAGGCCGGGCCAGCTGCTTTACCCCGGCGGCCGCTCCACCACAACCGGAGCCCCGCCGGGCCAGCTGGTTGACCCGGGCGGCCGCTCCACAACCGACCGAGCCCGGCCGGGCCGGCTTCCTGACCCGGGCGGCCGCTCCACCACACCCCGAGCCGGGCCGGGCCGGCTGCTTTACCCCGGCGGCCGCTCCACCACAACCAGAGCTCCGCCGGGCCAGCTGGTTGACCCGGGCGGCCGCTCCACAACCGACCGAGCCCGGCCGGGACGGCTTCCTGACCCGGGCGGCCGCTCCACCACACCCCGAGCCGGGCCGGGCCGGCTGCTTTACCCCGGCGGCCGCTCCACCACAACCGGAGCCCCGCCAGGCCAGCTGGTTGACCCGGGCGGCCGCTCCACAACCGACCGAGCCCGGCCGGGCCGGCTTCCTGACCCCGGCGGCCGCTCCACCACAACCCCAGCCCGGCCGGGCCGGCTGCTTTACCCCGGCGGCCGCTCCACCACAACCGGAGCCCCGCCGGGCCAGCTGGTTGACCCGGGCGGCCGCTCCACAACCGACCGAGCCCGGCCAGGCCGGCTTCCTGACCCGGGCGGCCGCTCCACCACACCCCGAGCCGGGCCGGGCCGGCTGCTTTACCCCGGCGGCCGCTCCACCACAACCGGAGCCCCGCCAGGCCAGCTGGTTGACCCGGGCGGCCGCTCCACAACCGACCGAGCCCGGCCGGGCCGGCTTCCTGACCCCGGCGGCCGCTCCACCACAACCCCAGCCCGGCCGGGCGGGCTGCTTTACCCCGGCGGCCGCTCCACCACAACCGGAGTCCCGCCGGGCCAGCTGGTTGACCCGGGAGCCGCTCCACAACCGACCGAGCACGGCCGGGCCGGCTTCCTGACCCGGGCGGCCGCTCCCCCACACTCCGAGCCGGGCCGGGCCGGCTGCTTTACCCCGGCGGCCGCTCCACCACAACCGGAGCCCCCCCGGGCCAGCTGGTTGACCCGGGCGGCCGCTCCACAACCGACCGAGCCCGGCCGGGCCGGCTTCCTGACCCGGGCGGCCGCTCCACCACACCCCGAGCCGGGCCGGGCCGGCTGCTTTACCCCGGCGACCGCTCCACCACAACCGGAGCTCCGCCGGGCCAGCTGGTTGACCCGGGCGGCCGCTCCACAACCGACCGAGCCCGGCCGGGCCGGCTTCCTGACCCGGGCGGCCGCTCCACCACACCCCGAGCCCGGCCGGGCTGGCTGCTTTACCCCGGCGGCCGCTCCACCACAACCGGAGCCCCGCCGGGCCAGCTGGTTGACCCGGGCGGCCGCTCCACCACAGACCGAGCCTGGCCGGGCCGGCCTCCTGACCCGGGCGGCCGCTTCACCACACCCCCCAGCCCGGCCGGGCCGGCTGCTTTACCCCGGCGGCCGCTCCACCACAACCGGAGCCCCGCCGGGCCAGCTGGTTGACCCGGGCGGCCGCTCCACCACAGACCGAGCCTGGCCGGGCCGGCCTCCTGACCCGGGCGGCCGCTCCACCACACCCCAAGCCCGGCCGGGCCGGCTGCTTTACCCCGGCGGCCGCTCCACCACAACCGGAGCCCCGCCGGGCCAGCTGGTTGACCCGGGAGCCGCTCGACAACCGACCGAGCTCGGCCGGGCCGGCTTCCTGACCCGGGCGGCCGCTCCACCACAACCCGAGCCCGGCCGGGCCGGCTGCTTTACCCCGGCGGCCGCTCCACCACAACCGGAGGCCCGCCGGGCCAGCTGGTTGACCCGGGCGGCCGCTCCACCAAAGACCCAGCCCGGCCGGGCCGGCCTCCTGACCCGGGCTGCCGCTCCACCACACCACGAGCTTGGCCGGGCCAGCTGCTTTACCCCGGCGGCCGCTCCACCACAACCGGAGCCCCGCCGGGCCAGCTGGTTGACCCGGGCGGTCGCTCCACCACAGACCGAGCCCGGCCGGGCCGGCTTCCTAACCCAGGAGGCCGCTCCACCACACCTCGAGCCGGGACGGGCCGGCTGCTTTACTCCGGCGGCCGCTCCACCACAACCGGAGCCCCGCCGGGCCAGCTGGTTGACCCGAGCGGCCGCTCCACCAAAGACCCAGCCCGGCCGGGCCGGCCTCCTGACCGGGCTGCCGCTCCACCGCACCCCGACCCAGGCCGGGCCAGCTGCTTTACCCCGGCGGCCGCTCCACCACAACCGGAGCCCCGCCGGGCCAGCTGGTTGACCCGGGCGGCCGCTCCACAACCGACCGAGCCCGGCCGGGCCGGCTTCCTGACCCGGGCGGCCGCTCCACCACACCCCGAGCCGGGCCGGGCCGGCTGCTTTACCCCGGCGGCCCCTCCACCACAACCAGAGCTCCGCCGGGCCAGCTGGTTGACCCGGGCGGCCGCTCCACAACCGACCGAGCCCGGCCGGGACGGCTTCCTGACCCGGGCGGCCGCTCCACCACACCCCGAGCCCGGCCGGGCTGGCTGCTTTACCCCGGCGGCCGCTCCACCACAACCGGAGCCCCGCCGGGCCAGCTGGTTGACCCGGGCGGCCGCTCCACCACAGACCGAGCCTGGCCGGGCCGGCCTCCTGACCCGGGCGGCCGCTCCACCACACCCCCAGCCCGGCCGGGCCGGCTGCTTTACCCCGGCGGCCGCTCCACCACAACCGGAGCCCCGCCGGGCCAGCTGGTTCACCCGGGAGCCGCTCGACAACCGACCGAGCTCGGCCGGGCCGGCTTCCTGACCCGGGCGGCCGCTCCACCACACCCCGAGCCCGGCCGGGCCGGCTGCTTTACCCCGAGGGCCGCTCCACCAACACCGGAGCCACGCCGGGCCAGCTGGTTGACCCGGGCGGCCGCTCCACAACCGACCGCGCCCGGCCGGGCCGGCTTCCTGACCCGGGCGGACGCTCCACCACACCCCGAGCCGGGCCGGGCCGGCTGCTTTACCCCGGCGGCCGCTCCACCACAACCGGAGCCCCGCCGGGCCAGCTGGTTTACCCGGGCGGCCGCTCCACAACCGACCGAGCCCGGCCAGGCCGGCTTCCTGACCCGGGCGGCCGCTCCACCACACCCCGAGCCGGGCCGGGCCGGCTGCTTTACCCCGGCGGCCGCTCCACCACAACCGGAGCCCCGCCAGGCCAGCTGGTTGACCCGGGCGGCCGCTCCACAACCGACCGAGCCCGGCCGGGCCGGCTTCCTGACCCCGGCGGCCGCTCCACCACACCCCGAGCCGGGCCGGGCCGGCTGCTTTACCCCGGCGGCCGCTCCACCACAACCGGAGCCCCCCGGGCCAGCTGGTTTACCCGGGCGGCCGCTCCACAACCGAAGGAGCTCGGCCGGGCCGGCTTCCTGACCCGGTAGGCCGCTCCACCACACCCCGAGCCCGGCCGGGCCGGCTGCTTTACCCCGGCGGCCGCTCCACCACAACCGGAGCCCCGCCGGGCCAGCTGGTTGACCCGGGCGGCCGCTCCACCACAGACCGAGCCTGGCCGGGCCGGCCTCCTGACCCGGGAGGCCGCTCCACCACACCCCCAGCCCGGCCGGGCCGGCTGCTTTACCCCGGCGGCCGCTCCACCACAACCGGAGCCCCGCCGGGCCAGCTGGTTGACCCGGGCGGCCGCTCCACCACAGACCGAGCCTGGCCGGGCCGGCCTCCTGACCCGGGCGGCCGCTCCACCACACCCCCAGCCCGGCCGGGCCGGCTGCTTTACACCGGCGGCCGCTCCACCACAACCGGAGCCCCCCGGGCCAGCTGGTTTACCCGGGCGGCCGCTCCACAACCGACGGAGCTCGGCCGGGCCGGCTTCCTGACCCGGGCGGCCGCTCCACCACACCCCGAGCCGGGCCGGGCCGGCTGCTTTACCCCGGCGGCCGCTCCACCTCAACCGGAGCTCCGCCGGGCCAGCTGGTTGACCCGGGCGGCCGCTCCACAACCGACCGAGCCCGGCCAGGCCGGCTTCCTGACCCGGGCGGCCGCTCCACCACACCCCGAGCCGGGCCGGGCCGGCTGCTTTACCCCGGCGGCCGCTCCACCACAACCGGAGCCCCGCCAGGCCAGCTGGTTGACCCGGGCGGCAGCTCCACAACCGACCGAGCTTGGCCGGGCCGGCTTCCTGACCCCGGCGGCCGCTCCACCACAACCCCAGCCCGGCCGGGCCGGCTGCTTTACCCCGGCGGCCGCTCCACCACAACCGGAGCCCCGCCGGGCCAGCTGGTTGACCCGGGAGCCGCTCCACAACCGACCGAGCCCGGCCGGGCCGGCTTCCTGACCCGGGCGGCCGCTCCACCACACTCCGAGCCGGGCCGGGCCGGCTGCTTTACCCCGGCGGCCGCTCCACCACAACCGGAGCCCCGCCGGGCCAGCTGGTTGACCCGGGCTGCCGCTCCACAACCGACCGAGCCCGGCCGGGCCGGCTTCCTGACCCGGGCGGCCGCTCAACCACACCCCGAGCCGGGCCGGGCCGGCTGCTTTACCCCGGCGGCCGCTCCACCACAACCGGAGCTCCGCCGGGCCAGCTGGTTGACCCGGGCGGCCGCTCCACAACAGACCGAGCCCGGCCGGGCCGGCTTCCTGACCCGGGCGGCCGCTCCACCACACCCCGAGCCCGGCCGGGCTGGCTGCTTTACCCCGGCGGCCGCTCCACCACAACCGGAGCCCCGCCGGGCCAGCTGGTTGACCCGGGCGGCCGCTCCACCACAGACCGAGCCTGGCCGGGCCGGCCTCCTGACCCGGGCGGCCGCTTCACCAAACCCCCAGCCCGGCCGGGCCGGCTGCTTTACCCCGGCGGCCGCTCCACCACAACCGGAGCCCCGCCGGGCCAGCTGGTTGACCCGGGCGGCCGCTCCACCACAGACCGAGCCTGGCCGGGCCGGCCTCCTGACCCGGGCGGCCGCTCCACCACAACCCGAGTCCGGCCGGGCCGGCTGCTTTACCCCGGCGGCCGCTCCACCACAACCGGAGCCCCGCCGGGCCAGCTGGTTGACCCGGGAGCCGCTCGACAACCGACCGAGCTCGGCCGGGCCGGCTTCCTGACCCGGGCGGCCGCTCCACCACAACCCGAGTTCGGCCGGGCCGGCTGCTTTACCCCGGCGGCCGCTCCACCACAACCGGAGGCCCGCCGGGCCAGCTGGTTGACCCGGGCGGCCGCTCCACCAAAGACCCAGCCCGGCCGGGCCGGCCTCCTGACCCGGGCTGCCGCTCCACCACACCCCGAGCTTGGCCGGGCCAGCTGCTTTACCCCGGCGGCCGCTCCACCACAACCGGATCCCCGCCGGGCCAGCTGGTTGACCCGGGCGGTCGCTCCACCACAGACCGAGCCCGGCCGGGCCGGCTTCCTAACCCAGGAGGCCGATCCACCACACCTCGAGCCGGGCCGGGCCTGCTGCTTTACCCCGGCGGCCGCTCCACCACAACCGGAGCCCCGCCGGGCCAGCTGGTTGACCCGGGCGGCCGCTACACCACAGACCGAGCCTGGCCAGGCCGGCCTCCTGACCCGGGCGGCCGCTCCACCACACCCCGAGCCCGGCCGGGCCGGCTGCTTTACCCCGGCGGCCGCTCCACCACAACCGGAGCCCCCCGGGCCACCTGGTTTACCCGGGCGGCCGCTCCACAACCGACGGAGCTCGGCCGGGCCGGCTTCCTGACCCGGTAGGCCGCTCCACCACACCCCGAGCCCGGCCGGGCCGGCTGCTTTACCCCGGCGGCCGCTCCACCACTACCGGAGCCCCGCCGGGCCAGCTGGTTGACCCGGGCGGCCGCTCCACCAAAGACCCAGCCCGGCCGGGCCGGCCTCCTGACCCGGGCTGCCGCTCCACCACACCCCGAGCTTGGCCGGGCCAGCTGCTTTACCCCGGCGGCCGCTCCACCACAACCGGATCCCCGCCGGGCCAGCTGGTTGACCCGGGCGGTCGCTCCACCACAGACCGAGCCCGGCCGGGCCGGCTTCCTAACCCAGGAGGCCGCTCCACCACACCTCGAGCCGGGACGGGCCGGCTGCTTTACTCCGGCGGCCGCTCCACCACAACCGGAGCCCCGCCGGGCCAGCTGGTTGACCCGGGCGGCCGCTCCACCAAAGACCCAGCCCGGCCGGGCCGGCCTCCTGACCCGGGCTGCCGCTCCACCGCACCCCGACCCCGGCCGGGCCAGCTGCTTTACCCCGGCGGCCGCTCCACCACAACCGGAGCCCCGCCGGGCCAGCTGGTTGACCCGGGAGCCGCTCCACAACCGACCGAGCCCGGCCGGGCCGGCTTCCTGACCCCGGCCGCCGCTCCACCACAACCCCAGCCCGGCCGGGCGGGCTGCTTTACCCCGGCGGCCGCTCCACCACAACCGGAGCCCCGCCGGGCCAGCTGGTTGACCCGGGAGCCGCTCCACAACCGACCGAGCCCGGCCGGGCCGGCTTCCTGACCCGGGCGGCCGCTCCACCACACTCCGAGCCGGGCCGGGCCGGCTGCTTTACCCCGGCGGCCGCTCCACCACAACCGGAGCCCCGCCGGGCCAGCTGGTTGACCCGGGCGGCCGCTCCACAACCGACCGAGCCCGGCCGGGCCGGCTTCCTGACCCGGGCGGCCGCTCCACCACACCCCGAGCCGGGCCGGGCCGGCTGCTTTACCCCGGCGACCGCTCCACCACAACCGGAGCTCTGCCGGGCCAGCTGGTTGACCCGGGCGGCCGCTCCACAACCGACCGAGCCCGGCCGGGCCGGCTTCCTGACCCGGGCGGCCGCTCCACCACACCCCGAGCCCGGCCGGGCTGGCTGCTTTACCCCGGCGGCCGCTCCACCACAACCGGAGCCCCGCCGGGCCAGCTGGTTGACCCGGGCGGCCGCTCCACCACAGACCGAGCCTGGCCGGGCCGGCCTCCTGACCCGGGCGGCCGCTTCACCACACCCCCAGCCCGGCCGGGCCGGCTGCTTTACCCCGGCGGCCGCTCCACCACAACCGGAGCCCCGCCGGGCCAGCTGGTTGACCCGGGCGGCCGCTCCACCACAGACCGAGCCTGGCCGGGCCGGCCTCCTGACCCGGGCGGCCGCTCCACCACACCCCCAGCCCGGCCGGGCAGGCTGCTTTACCCCGGCGGCCGCTCCACCACAACCGGAGCCCCGCCGGGCCAGCTGGTTGACCCGGGAGCCGCTCGACAACCGACCGAGCTCGGCCGGGCCGGCTTCCTGACCCGGGCGGCCGCTCCACCACAACCCGAGCCCGGCCGGGCTGGCTGCTTTACCCCGGCGGCCGCTCCACCACAACCGGAGCCCCGCCGGGCCAGCTGGTTGACCCGGGCGGCCGCTCCACCACAGACCGAGCCTGGCCGGGCCGGCCTCCTGACCCGGGCGGCCGCTCCACCACACCCCCAGCCCGGCCGGGCCGGCTGCTTTACCCCGGCGGCCGCTCCACCACAACCGGAGCCCCGCCGGGCCAGCTGGTTCACCCGGGAGCCGCTCGACAACCGACCGAGCTCGGCCGGGCCGGCTTCCTGACCCGGGCGGCCGCTCCACCACACCCCGAGCCCGGCCGGGCCGGCTGCTTTACCCCGAGGGCCGCTCCACCAACACCGGATCCACGCCGGGCCAGCTGGTTGACCCGGGCGGCCGCTCCACAACCGACCGCGCCCGGCCGGGCCGGCTTCCTGACCCGGGCGGACGCTCCACCACACCCCGAGCCGGGCCGGGCCGGCTGCTTTACCCCGGCGGCCGCTCCACCACAACCGGAGCCCCGCCGGGCCAGCTGGTTGACCCGGGCGGTCGCTCCACCACACACCGAGCCCGGCCGGGCCGGCTTCCTAACCCAGGAGGCCGCTCCACCACACCTCGAGCCGGGACGGGCCGGCTGCTTTACCCCGGCGGCCGCTCCACCACAACCGGAGCCCCGCCGGGCCAGCTGGTTGACCCGGGCGGCCGCTCCACCACAGACCGAGCCTGGCCGGGCCGGCCTCCTGACCCGGTCGGCCGCTCCACCACACCACGAGCCCGGCCGGGCCGGCTGCTTTACCCCGGCGGCCGCTCCACCACACCCGGAGCCCCCCGGGCCACCTGGTTTACCCGGGCGGCCGCTCCACAACCGACGGAGCTCGGCCGGGCCGGCTTCTTGACCCGGTAGGCCGCTCCACCACACCCCGAGCCCGGCCGGGCCGGCTGCTTTACCCCGGCGGCCGCTCCACCACAACCGGAGCCCCGCCGGGCCAGCTGGTTGACCCGGGCGGCCGCTCCACCAAAGACCCAGCCCGGCCGGGCCGGCCTCCTGACCGGGCTGCCGCTCCACCGCACCCCGACCCAGGCCGGGCCAGCTGCTTTACCCCGGCGGCCGCTCCACCACAACCGGAGCCCCGCCGGGCCAGCTGGTTGACCCGGGCGGCCGCTCCACAACCGACCGAGCCCGGCCGGGCCGGCTTCCTGACCCGGGCGGCCGCTCCACCACACCCCGAGCCGGGCCGGGCCGGCTGCTTTACCCCGGCGGCCGCTCCACCACAACCAGAGCTCCGCCGGGCCAGCTGGTTGACCCGGGCGGCCGCTCCACAACCGACCGAGCCCGGCCGGGACGGCTTCCTGACCCGGGCGGCCGCTCCACCACACCCCGAGCCGGGCCGGGCCGGCTGCTTTACCCCGGCGGCCGCTCCACCACCACAACCGGAGCCCCGCCAGGCCAGCTGGTTGACCCGGGCGGCCGCTCCACAACCGACCGAGCCCGGGCCGGGCCGGCTTCCTGACCCCGGCGGCCGCTCCACCACAACCCCAGCCCGGCCGGGCCGGCTGCTTTACCCCGGCGGCCGCTCCACCACAACCCGGAGCCCCGCCGGGCCAGCTGGTTGACCCGGGCGGCCGCTCCACAACCGACCGAGCCCGGCCAGGCCGGCTTCCTGACCCCGGGCGGGCCGCTCCACCACACCCCGAGCCGGGCCGGCGGCCCTGCTTTACCCCCGGCGGCCGCTCACCACAACCGGAGCCCCGCGCAGGCCAGCTGGTTGACCCGGGCGGCCGCTCCACAACCGACCGAGCCCGGCCGGGCCGGCTTCCTGACCCCGGCGGCCGCTCCACCACAACCCCAGCCCGGCCGGGCGGGCTGCTTTACCCCGGGCGGCCGCTCCACCACAACCGGAGTCCCGCCGGGCCAGCTGGTTGACCCGGGAGCCGCTCCACAACCGACCGAGCACGGCCGGGCCGGCTTCCTGACCCGGGCGGCCGCTCCCCCACACTCCGAGCCGGGCCGGGCCGGCTGCTTTACCCCGGCGGCCGCTCCACCACAACCGGAGCCCCCCCGGGCCAGCTGGTTGACCCGGGCGGCCGCTCCACAACCGACCGAGCCCGGCCGGGCCGGCTTCCTGACCCGGGCGGCCGCTCCACCACACCCCGAGCTGGGCCGGGCCGGCTGCTTTACCCCCGGCGACCGCTCCACCACAACCGGAGCTCCGCCGGGCCAGCTGGTTGACCCGGGCGGCCGCTCCACAACCGACCGAGCCCGGCCGGGCCGGCTTCCTGACCCGGGCGGCCGCTCCACCACACCCCGAGCCCGGCCGGGCTGGCTGCTTTACCCCGGCGGCCGCTCCACCACAACCGGAGCCCCGCCGGGCCAGCTGGTTGACCCGGGCGGCCGCTCCACCACAGACCGAGCCTGGCCGGGCCGGCCTCCTGACCCGGGCGGCCGCTTCACCCACACCCCCAGCCCGGCCGGGCCGGCTGCTTTACCCCGGCGGCCGCTCCACCACAACCGGAGCCCCGCCGGGCCAGCTGGTTGACCCGGGCGGCCGCTCCACCACAGACCGAGCCTGGCCGGGCCGGCCTCCTGACCCGGGCGGCCGCTCCACCACACCCCAAGCCCGGCCGGGCCGGCTGCTTTACCCCGGCGGCCGCTCCACCACAACCGGAGCCCCGCCGGGCCAGCTGGTTGACCCGGGAGCCGCTCGACAACCGACCGAGCTCGGCCGGGCCGGCTTCCTGACCCGGGCGGCCGCTCCACCACAACCCGAGCCCGGCCGGGCCGGCTGCTTTACCCCGGCGGCCGCTCCACCACAACCGGAGGCCCGCCGGGCCAGCTGGTTGACCCGGGCGGCCGCTCCACCAAAGACCCAGCCCGCCGGGCCGGCCTCCTGACCCGGGCTGCCGCTCCACCACACCCCGAGCTTGGCCGGGCCAGCTGCTTTACCCCGGCGGCCGCTCCACCACAACCGGAGCCCCGCCGGGCCAGCTGGTTGACCCGGGCGGTCGCTCCACCACAGACCGAGCCCGGCCGGGCCGGCTTCCTAACCCAGGAGGCCGCTCCACCACACCTCGAGCCGGGACGGGCCGGCTGCTTTACTCCGGCGGCCGCTCCACCACAACCGGAGCCCCGCCGGGCCAGCTGGTTGACCCGGGCGGCCGCTCCACCAAAGACCCAGCCCGGCCGGGCCGGCCTCCTGACCGGGCTGCCGCTCCACCGCACCCCGACCCAGGCCGGGCCAGCTGCTTTACCCCGGCGGCCGCTCCACCACAACCGGAGCCCCGCCGGGCCAGCTGGTTGACCCGGGCGGCCGCTCCACAACCGACCGAGCCCGGCCGGGCCGGCTTCCTGACCCGGGCGGCCGCTCCACCACACCCCGAGCCGGGCCGGGCCGGCTGCTTTACCCCGGCGGCCCCTCCACCACAACCAGAGCTCCGCCGGGCCAGCTGGTTGACCCGGGCGGCCGCTCCACAACCGACCGAGCCCGGCCGGGACGGCTTCCTGACCCGGGCGGCCGCTCCACCACACCCCGAGCCCGGCCGGGCTGGCTGCTTTACCCCGGCGGCCGCTCCACCACAACCGGAGCCCCCGCCGGGCCAGCTGGTTGACCCGGGCGGCCGCTCCACCACAGACCGAGCCTGGCCGGGCCGGCCTCCTGACCCGGGCGGCCGCTCAACCACACCCCCAGCCCGGCCGGGCCGGCTGCTTTACCCCGGCGGCCGCTCCACCACAACCGGAGCCCCCGCCGGGCCAGCTGGTTCACCCGGGAGCCGCTCGACAAACCGACCGAGCTCGGCCGGGGCCGGCTTCCTGACCCGGGCGGCCGCTCCACCACACCCCGAGCCCGGCCGGGCCGGCTGCTTTACCCCGAGGGCCGCTCCACCAACACCGGAGCCACGCCGGGCCAGCTGGTTGACCCCGGGCGGCCGCTCCACAACCGACCGCGCCCGGCCGGGCCGGCTTCCTGACCCGGGCGGACGCTCCACCACACCCCGAGCCGGGCCGGGCCGGCTGCTTTACCCCGGCGGCCGCTCCACCACAACCGGAGCCCCGCCGGGCCAGCTGGTTTACCCGGGCGGCCGCTCCACAACCGACCGAGCCCGGCCAGGCCGGCTTCCTGACCCGGGCGGCCGCTCCACCACACCCCGAGCCGGGCCGGGCCGGCTGCTTTACCCCCGGCGGCCGCTCCACCACAACCGGAGCCCCGCCAGGCCAGCTGGTTGACCCGGGCGGCCGCTCCACAACCGACCGAGGCCCGGCCGGGCCGGCTTCCTGACCCCGGCGGCCGCTCCACCACACCCCGAGCCGGCCGGGCCGGCTGCTTTACCCCGGCGGCCGCTCCACCACAACCGGAGCCCCCCGGGCCAGCTGGTTTACCCGGGCGGCCGCTCCACAACCGAAGGAGCTCGGCCGGGCCGGCTTCCTGACCCGGTAGGCCGCTCCACCACACCCCGAGCCCGGCCGGGCCGGCTGCTTTACCCCGGCGGCCGCTCCACCACAACCGGAGCCCCGCCGGGCCAGCTGGTTGACCCCGGGCGGCCGCTCCACCACAGACCGAGCCTGGCCGGGCGGCCTCCTGACCCGGGAGGCCGCTCCACCACACCCCCAGCCCGGCCGGGCCGGCTGCTTTACCCCGGCGGCCGCTCCACCACAACCGGAGCCCCGCCGGGCCAGCTGGTTGACCCGGGCCGGCCCGCTCCACCACAGACCGAGCCTGGCCGGGCCGGCCTCCTGACCCGGGCGGCCGCTCCACCACACCCCCCAGCCCGGCCGGGCCGGCTGCTTTACACCGGCGGCCGCTCCACCACAACCGGAGCCCCCGGGCCAGCTGGTTTACCCCGGGCGGCCGCTCCACAACCGACGGAGCTCGGCCGGGCCGGCTTCCTGACCCGGTGCGGCCGCTCCACCACACCCCGAGCCGGGCCGGGCCGGCTGCTTTACCCCGGCGGCCGCTCCACCTCAACCGGACGCTCCGCCGGGCCAGCTGGTTGACCCGGGCGGGCCGCTCCACAACCGACCGAGCCCGGCCAGGCCGGCTTCCTGACCCGGGCGGCCGCTCCACCACACCCCGAGCCGGGCCGGGCCGGCTGCTTTACCCCGGCGGCCGCTCCACCACAACCGGAGCCCCGCCAGGCCAGCTGGTTGACCCGGGCGGCAGCTCCACAACCGACCGAGCTTGGCCGGGCCGGCTTCCTGACCCGGCGGCCGCTCCACCACAACCCCAGCCCGGCCGGGCCGGCTGCTTTACCCCGGCGGCCGCTCCACCACAACCGGAGCCCCGCCGGGCCAGCTGGTTCACCCGGGAGCCGCTCGACAACCGACCGAGCTCGGCCGGGCCCGGCTTCCTGACCCGGGCGGCCGCCCTCCACCACACCCCCGAGCCCGGCCGGGCCGGCTGCTTTACCCCGAGGGCCGCTCCACCAACACAGGAGCCACGCCGGGCCAGCTGGTTGACCCGGGCGGCCGCTCCACAACCGACCGCGGCCCGGCCGGGCCGGCTTCCTGACCCGGGCGGACGCTCCACCACACCCCGAGCCGGGCCGGGCCGGCTGCTTTACCCCGGCGACCGCTCCACCACAACCGGAGCTCTGCCGGGCCAGCTGGTTGACCCCGGGCGGCCGCTCCACAACCGACCGAGCCCGGCCGGGCCGGCTTCCTTGACCCGGGCGGCCGCTTGACCACACCCCGAGCCCGGCCGGGCTGGCTGCTTTACCCCGGCGGCCGCTCCACCACAACCGGAGCCCCGCCGGGCCAGCTGGTTGACCCGGGCGGCCGCTCCACCACAGACCGAGCCTGGCCGGGCCGGCCTCCTGACCCGGGCGGCCGCTTCACCACACCCCCAGCCCGGCCGGGCCGGCTGCTTTACCCCGGCGGCCGCTCCACCACAACCGGAGCCCCGCCGGGCCAGCTGGTTGACCCGGGCGGCCGCTCCACCACAGACCGAGCCTGGCCGGGCCGGCCTCCTGACCCGGCGGCCGCTCCCACCACCCCCCCAGCCCGGCCGGGCCAGGCTGCTTTACCCCGGCGGCCGCTCCACCACAACCGGAGCCCCGCCGGGCCAGCTGGTTGACCCGGGAGCCGCTCGACAACCGACCGAGCTCGGCCGGGCCGGCTTCCTGACCCGGGCGGCCGCTCCACCACAACCCGTGCCCGGCCGGGCTGGCTGCTTTACCCCGGCGGCCGCTCCACCACAACCGGAGCCACGCCGGGCCAGCTGGTTGACCCGGGCGGCCGCTCCACAACCGACCGCGCCCGGCCGGGCCGGCTTCCTGACCCGGGCGGCCGCTCCACCACAACCGGAGCCCCGCCGGGCCAGCTGGTTGACCCCGGGAGCCGCTCGACAACCGACCGAGCTCGGCCGGGCCGGCTTCCTGACCCGGGCGGCCGCTCCACCACAACCCGTGCCCGGCCGGGCTGGCTGCTTTACCCCCGGCGGCCGCTCCACCACAACCGGAGCCCCGCCGGGCCAGCTGGTTGACCCGGGCGGCCGCTCCACCACAGACCGAGCCTGGCCGGGCCGGCCTCCTGACCCGGGCGGCCGCTCCACCACACCCCCAGCCCGGCCGGGCCGGCTGCTTTACCCCGGCGGCCGCTCCACCACAACCGGAGCCCCGCCGGGCCAGCTGGTTCACGCGGGAGCCGCTCGACAACCGACCGAGCTCGGCCGGGCCGGCTTCCTGACCCGGGCGGCCGCTCCACCACACCCCGAGCCCGGCCGGCGCCGGCTGCTTTACCCCGAGGGCCGCTCCACCAACACCGGATCCACGCCGGGCCAGCTGGTTGACCCGGGCGGCCGCTCCACAACCGACCGCGCCCGGCCGGGCCGGCTTCCTGACCCGGGCGGACGCTCCACCACACCCCGAGCCGGGCCGGGCCGGCTGCTTTACCCCGGCGGCCGCTCCACCACAACCGGAGCCCCGCCGGGCCAGCTGGTTGACCCCGGGCGGTCGCTCCACCACACACCGAGCCCGGCCGGGCCGGCTTCCTAACCCAGGAGGCCGCTCCACCACACCTCGAGCCGGGACGGGCCGGCTGCTTTACCCCGGCGGCCGCTCCACCACAACCGGAGCCCCGCCGGGCCAGCTGGTTGACCCGGGCGGCCGCTCCACCACAGACCGAGCCTGGCCGGGCC